>VXBA01000875.1:510948-638284 GCA_013399895.1 Serilophus lunatus | reverse complement strand
AGCTTTATAAGCATACCCTCTCAGCATCTGATTCCTTTCATCAGTGGTGCTGAGCCTGGTGGTTGTCTGACTAGTAAGTGGTCCACCATTATGTACATTTATTCAGAGGGAACATTTCTACAAACTCGAGTGCAAGAGCTTCTGCCTCTCAGATAAGTGATACAGGTACAGTATGCAACCCATATCTGAAGACGTGGCTAGCTTTTAATTTCTAATGTATAAACACTGAGCACTGAACACTGAACATTTAGTTGTGCTGTAAATCTAGAGACATTTGAGCTGGCTTTTATTGATTGTCCAGTTAGACTATGATTGAATGAATCTATTTTGTTGTGAGACCAGAAAGACAGTGACTTCCTAGTCAGATTTTTCCTGGTGTAAGCAATCACACTAATGACATAAATATTACTACTTAACAGTAAATGTTCATGTCAGTAGAAATAAGCTGAAAAATTTAGACTCTCTTACTGTATTTGGAGAGTTTCTATTCCAGACTCATATTGATACTTTGAATCTCTGTTGCAACAAATCAAAAATAACAGGACATTATCAACTCATAAAAATCATAAAGTCATAAAAATTCATAAAATTCTTACTATTAGTATGCAGAAGAAATGGTAAGGATATCTGTTCTGATTTGATTTTGTAGAAAGTTCTCCCAGACTTTTTTATTACAGTCACAATCCATTTGTCAATGAGATGGTGGGCAGCTGCTTTGTCACCTTCATTTCACAGGTGTTTCTTAAGATCTGTAGAGGTGCTCTGGCAAGGGTGTTGGTTTCTTTTGACTACCCCTATCCCCTCAGCCGCTTTCTGAGGATGGCTTTCATGGTAAAGCTAAGCAGATACAGTAGTCAGCACGTGCTTAAAAGGCAGTCTCAATCCTTGCCTTCCCTTTTCCTCTCAGAAACATGAACTTGGGCTTCTGCTTCTGTGCTGACACTGGCTTTTGTTTGAAGCCAATGGGACCTGCTGCAGGGACCCAGGAAAGCAGAAAACTTCCATTTACACCCCCACAAGATCAGTTTTAAACCTAAACTGCCTTAGATGTAGTGTAGTTGAGTGACACTGCAAGCAACACTGAACAGTGGGAAGTGGGGGGATAGGGTTGCCCTTTAAGATGGGTGTTAGATGATGTGTGTTTCACATCTGTGATGTAAAACTGTGGTGTAAAAATTCACCAAGTGGTTTGCTGTTTTGGTTTCAGTTGGTTCATTGCATAGATTGAGAGAAGTGTCTCAGTACCTCCTAAAATTAGTCCCCTTCTCTGTCATTCCAGTGGGCTGCCTTCTGGCATTTTTGGCAAGAGATATTTGGGCATGCTGTAATAAGAAATGTGAAGACATTGCTGGTGGGAACATCTAAATGTGTCTTAGAGAAGATTATGGCTAGAAATAGAGTGATTTGAGCAAGAAAACAGCCCCTTAAAAATAAATTTGCTCAAAAGTGGTGGATTCTGTCATTTTCCCCCTAGATTTGAATAGGCTGAGGACACACAAGATCTCTCTAGATAATCATTAATGTGTGACCCTTATACTAAATTGTGTCAGTTTTTTTCTTGGACGGTGGTATTTAGATGCTGACAGAAAGCTTAACAGCAGTGAAATAGGATACCTGAGGAAGAACTTTGGAGAATGCCTTTTCATTTCTTCCCTCTGTGCATTTGTAAGGGTCTTGCCTCAATAATAAATGTGCGAGCTTGCTTGTTTTCTTGCTTCCTTCCTTCCTGCCTGCCTTCTGTCCTGCCTGCCTTCCCTCTGTGCGATGATGATTTAAACCACAGTTTGGGTTAATGGTTACTGTCTTTAAAGTATGTAGCTTTTTTAATTTTATGTATCAAATAACCACACAGAGACCTAGAAAGAGGAATTATTGCTGCCTAGGTGGGGAGGGCAGGTGAGGCTGCCAAAAGCTGAGGGAGAACAATGCAAGGGGGTGTGAGGTAGGGGCAGCCTCAGACTTGTACCTGGCATGTAGCACTGTAGGCCTACAGACAGATGGGAGGCACTTCCCATCATACTTAAAAATGTGCACAAGTACTACATAGCAGTGAGAAGTTCTGGAAATGCTAATGGTTTCTCACGTGCGTGGTGAACAGGTGTATTTCAGAGTCAGGGAGAGATGGGAGGGTCAGTTGTGCACGATTCACCTCATATTCTTGAAGTTTCTGTAACTGCTATTAAGTAAAACTGGAGATGCTTGGAATACAAACCCATCCTAGCAATTCCTCTCATCTGAAGGTACTTCATATTTCTGTATGCTCCTAATACAGTGATGTCTACAGCTCATTGCCTTTATGGAGCATGATACACTTTTGAATTCTGCCTCACAATTCTATTATCCCAACAGCACACGACACATTTTTGTCTGTCATTTAAAAGGCACAAAAAAAAGCTGGTGACAAAAATTTCTGTTAGTTCTGGCTGGCTATAACATGACTTCCAAAATAAGGCATGCAGAAGAGTTCCATGACTGGCAGGAGTGCTGTTTGAGTGAACTTTTTTTAAGCTTTCAAGTTTTATAGGTATGTAGAGCTGGTGAGGTGTAAACATGTGTTAGTTGTTTTCTCACTTTGAAAAAAATTATTTATTTATTTATTTATGCTTCACTGAATTCTGTTGAAATGCTGTAGTTTCACAGCAGAATGTTTGAATTTCTTTGAGTTTGATTATAAATATGCCACTGTCCATCAGAAAGTTTCTGTGCTCAGTTTGTTTAGGAAGTTAGCAGAATGTGAACAGCAAGTATAGTATCAACAGATAAAACAACTCAAAAATCTTAATGATCTCAGTTTACTGGACCAATTCAGGCTTAAAATTCAATAAAAATAAAAATAATCCCAGTACTTGAGAAAATAAATCTTTTTCCATTACACATTATGTAACTATGTAAAAGAAAATCTTGGAATCTCTAAAATAATATTTTGTCTTTCAGGCACTCTTTCTATAATCTCTAGTTTTATTCTTTCTTATCACTGACAGCACATGGGTGTGCAACTGGAATGCAGTATTCTCAAATACCCCATTGCAAAGCTTTGTAGACTTGAGAATAATTCTTTCCTGGGAAGTACCAATTTTGAAGAAGACATTTAATTTTGTTCTCAACTTGCTTGTTCCTGACAATGAAGAAGATAAAATATTTCTCTCCAACAATAGTCTCAGCATTGAGATCTCAAGGGAATTACTGATATGTCTGGATAATGAAGTCATTGTGATCAAGTCTTTGCCTGAGATATTTCTATAGCTGACTCATTTATACTGAATTACTTGTAACCTTTTTTTAATTTATTTTTTTTTATTTAAGAGTTGAATGTCTAATCATTACAGGCACCGGTTTTTCTCACATTTATTCCTTTTTCCTCTAGGAGTGTACTTCATAAATGTATTTAACACATTTTTGACAAAATGTGTCATACTCTTCTAATTGTTTCCCAGGGTGAAATGGCCTACTGTCATTAACAAATAGGCATGTGTTCTGTTCATAAATTGTGTAAAGGGATAATATGTTCCAATTTTCAGACAGATCTTTTTTTACATGTAAGTTGGGCATGTGCTTAACCTTGTTTATGGTTTCTGCTGACACTGCTGAAGCTGCACACTGTTCCTTTGTTTAAGGGAAGACAATAAAATGAATGTGGTGATGTTTCAAAGCAAGGTGAATAAAATGCCACGGTGATGCATAGGATGTAACATCACTATGCAGAAGTTAGCAGTTCTCACAGTTGAAATAATTCCTATTTTGGCACTTCAGGTGGTCGGTAAGGACCACGTCACTTAAATATATTTTAGCTGCACGAGCTTGCAGACTTTGTTGTACCTACCACACAAACTTGATTTATTAAATGCTCAAAGCTAAATCAGTAGCTTGGAGTGAGCTTGTGACATACTACCCCTGTTTGCAGACCCCAAATTAGAGATATTATTGTGAAATATGTCAGTACCCTACCTAAGCCAGCATCATGAGCTCACAGTTCAATTTGCCATTTCTGCTTGTTGCTGTTTTTTCTCCAGTGGCTGGTTCTCACCTGAATTTCACTGTTAAAGATATTTTGAATGTTTGTTTAAAATAGATTCTTTCAGTTTTCCATTCCAAGTAATAGAAGACACTGAAAACGGACTTGCAAACTCTCCAAAGTAAGTTGTGTAAATCACTTGATATGACCTGGTCACTAAGCTATTGCTTAGAATGAGTTCTTTTGTTCCAGGCAACTAACTCTGTTAATTAAAACATAGCATTTTGTAGATACTGTGTCTCAACCTCAGGACTAGCAACTAGTGCAGCTACTGTGCAGCTGTGATATATTCTATTTTAATGTTACAGAAATTATGTTTCTGGAGTCACAGAAATTAAGTCTGCATAAGCATAATTCAAATAAATAAATAAAAACAAAGAACTGGAGAGAAATCTTCATGGCAGAACACTACATCATAAGTGGGTTTAGTTTTTCCCATACAGCCACAATCACTTTGGTCTCACAGGACAGCAGTTAAGTCTGAATTAGCTTTGGATTGCTTTTTGATTTGATTTGTTTTTTGTTTCTTTGTTTGGGTTTTTTTAAATATAAAGACAGACTTGTGACTATGTGTAACACTTAACTGTAAAAACCTACTGATTTCTACATGAAGTCATTGCATGGTGTAATATGTCTTAAGTAATTTATTTGCTGAATAATGTTTTTGCTACCTTCTTTTCAGTATACTTTTTGAAGGAGAAGTTAACTTGAATGAGCGGCAGGAACCCCCCATAATTGGGGAAATATTAATTAAATGGCCAATGCTTATGAGAACTCCAAAGAGCTTGCAGCTGGTGGGGCCCTTATTGTATGAATCTATAACTAGCATTTGGTCTTGCAGCAGTGAGGCTCCTCTGAGATCTTTGTGAGTTATTTTGAGTGTTACAGCTGGTTTAAGCAAGTGTGCCCTCCTGCATCCTCTGCAACTTGCTCTTGCAACCTGCAGTCAAGGTCATCCTGCTGAACCTAGATTTGACTGCCATTGTGCCTGACACCGATGTTCCCACTAAGGAGGGAACAGGACCAAGTATGGCTCAGATGATGGTGGTTGATGCCCAGCTGGTGATCTGTAACTGGAACAATCTACCTAGCCGAGGGGATTGGAAGTTGGTAGACAAACATGTAATCTCTGGAGAAAAAAAAGAGGCCTTGGACGTGACTGCAAACAGCAGGCTGTTGTGGCAGTTGTCTCTTGTGCCAGCCTCGCTCTTTCCCGTGGGCAACTCTATAGTAATTGAGGACTTGCTTATGCACCATCTCCTTAATTCTGACATTTTTCAGATGCATCATGTCTTTTGGGCAAAAGTAATCTATGTAGCTGATGTAGAGTGTATCTGGCTGGGAATAAGCTTTGCACTTGCTCGTCTCCTTTGCCACAAGAATAAGGTGAACTACTCAGGTGAGAAAATCAAGTGCCTCTGTATGCTGTGCAAGCAAGGATCCTGTAAGCTAAGTCCCTAATGACAGCATTTCTCACTTAAGGCTAGGTGTGTGTCTTCAGCTTTGATTTAGGTGGTTAATATTGTTCTGATGCAATTTTGTTCATTGACCTTCCCATGTGAAGTCTTGATTAGTGGCTGGAAGGTCTTGGAGCAGTGTAGATCTAGAGGTGTGTTTTTAATAATGCAGAAAAAAAGAATATATGCTGCTTTCTTGTTGTTTGTTCGTTGGGATTTTTTTACATTTCCTTTCCAGAAGCCAAGTGCAGTGGTCAACTCCTATTATTGAATTATCCTCAGTGTATTGGGCAATCTATTTGATGCACATGTGTTTTACAAAAAAAACCGTTAAAGATGAAACTACTCACTGAAGATGGCATATATAGGATGAGAGACTGAGCAGTGAGTCTGTCATGCACAGGGAGAGAAAACTAGAGATCTTGTTGGAAATTTAAAAATAAATTGCAGAGGCTTTCTGTGACTTTTAGGTTCATACCTCTGCTGTTCATCAGATGTGTGCTTTCAGGTTGGGATCCCTCAGACTTCTGCATTAACCTGCATTTTAACTGAGTAGAAGAATTTCTTATCAGGCAAATACTACTTTCTGTAATGTTTGGCCCCCTTACTTGGCAAAGTCCCCTGTTCGTGTTAATACCGGGTTAATTATTGGTGTCGTGTTATTGGCAGGTTTTGTTAGGCTACTGTCAGCAGAGAAGACAGCCAGGTGTCTTTTCAGGCAGGCCAGGTCCAAAATAAACATATTTGTTGTAAATTCTGTTGTTGGGGTTTTTTGTTTTGTTTTGGTTTTTTTCCTATCAGAGCAGTAGTTCTTAAAAATCTTGGAGAGTTGAATGAAATATTTCCAGTTCATATTAAAGATATGCCATGTGTGAAATAATTTTTCCAAAAATAAAAAGAACCCCAGTGTTTGTGCTGAAAGCCTCCATGTTTTGTTTTTATCTTCAGACTTTCATAGCTCATTTTGTCACCAACTTCATAACCACTTAATTTCTTTCAGTTGTACTTCTTTGGAGCCTTACATATTAGAATCATCTTCTGTTTTTTTCCCCTAACATATAATT
The DNA here is from genome assembly GCA_013399895.1 of Serilophus lunatus. NCBI lineage: Eukaryota > Metazoa > Chordata > Aves > Passeriformes > Eurylaimidae > Serilophus > Serilophus lunatus. The sequence continues at coordinate 631,751 of VXBA01000875.1, read as the reverse complement.
TATAAGAAGGTATCCAGGTTTGACAGACAACACTCAGAGAATGCAGAATTTCCTACAGTATTACCGGTTGCTGTTCTGCAATTAGTGTTCTCATTGTTACATGTGTGAATTAATACTGTATTTGAATTTAAGCTTTCAGTCACTGCTTCTAGTAAATTCTTTTTTTCCATTGGATTGACCAGCTTTTAAGACCAAGAATTTTATTTTCCTGCTAGTACTTGACAGCCATAATTCTTTCTGCTAATTATCATACATTTTCTTTAACTCTTAAACAAATATTTTTACTTCTTTGAGTTTTCAATATTTTTTAGAAGGTGTGAATCCCTAAAGCAGTAATCTTCCAGTACAGAAGGGGTACTGAAGCAGAGTAGCTGTTGCAATGAGGACTGCTTCCTCATGTTCTTCTGGCCCTGTGCCATGGGTCTTCTGATGCAGCTTTGCCGTATCTCCATGTGCAAACTGGAGCCCAGTGCAGGGATACCAGCACGCTTCTGCACAAGCCCAGCTCCTGGGAAGCAGGGACTTCCTCTGTATCCTGTATGCCTTGAGTACCTCAGTCTGCATTGCCTGGGTCCCTGGGTCCCAAGGGCTTCACTTGGCAAACATTATGCTCTAATTACACATATCCATTGTGGATCAGGCACTGAACCTCAGCTGAACAAAACTAGAAACTCAGCGTATTTGTAAGAAATAGGCAGACATACTTAAAAATCTTAGCAAGAAATTTCAGTAGAAGAGTTTAATCTCGGTAAGAGCTGAGCCAGTGTTGAGTCATTTGTGGAGGCATCTCTGCTATGCTCTCTGGAACACTATTAGCTATATAGCTGTGTAGCTTTATTTTCTTTATTTGTTTATTTGAACTATAACAAATTTTAAAGGAAATTTGTATTCTTTTGGTTGACCTGCTTTCTTAATACTTTGTGGTCTAATTAACACATATCAGTTTTAATTTCTGGAGAGGTGAGGCTAATGTTGAGCTTCTTTTAATAAATGAATACTTTGTTATACTTGTATAAATTAACCCTGTAACTGTTAATACTCATCAGCATACCAAATGTATAGCTTGGTGTGAGGCATTTCACAGAAAAGGCTGAACATGCTGATGTCAGAGGGAAGCCACACTGTGTTCGTGAATGGAGGGAACTTGCAGGCTACTAATGCACAGCATTAACGTGTGGAGGTACTGCATGGGCACACATGGAACAGAGTGGCTAAGATGAAAGCATGCACCTGTTCTGTGTGTTTGCACTGTGTGATGACCGTCCCTCTCCTTCCCACCTCCCCAGACTTTTCTAGTGTTAGCAAGGCAAGACTCTCCTGTGACTGGTACATGTTATGCTCAGCAAAATATGACTCTTGTGAATAAGATTTTATCAGATACACATCCAATGTGGAATGCCTTATAGTATTCTGGTTTACTTTTATTTTTATTTTCTGCTTTGAACTGATCATTGTCTATGATTATCAGTAAGATACTAATGAAACTACCTTCCTTTATTTTAAACTTAGGAAGTGTTTAATCTTGGAGGGCAAGTTAGTAGGACTAACATCACCCAGGCTGGGTAAATAGTATTAAGCAACATAATATTCTTATGTTACTTGAGAATATAGGAAGATTTATGCATATTAGTTAATGTACTAATAACACTAGAGACCTTTTCTTGTTGGTGTTTTCTGTCTATGAATGTGTAATTATTTTCATACAATATTTAATAATAAAAATATGACACAACAACTTAACTGTAGAAGATTTATAGTTGAGGTTGATGCTGCATGCTTATTCTAGTCATAGGTGCCTAAATATCACAGTACATTTAATATACAATGTCACATACATACTGATGTGAGCATAATGTACTGCTAGTAGCTCAGCAGAATAGGAACTTTGTACTGAAGAAATGTCAATCTTAATCTTTTATTAACTTAGCTCTGGGCATTTCATGTCAAAACCAGAGCTGACCAAATACTGGAGAATTCTACGCGTAAAAATACTTTCATTTATTTAATGTCTTGCAGATGTACAAGTGGTCTTTTAATGTAGTCTTAATATAGAGATGTTAGTGGCCATGAAAACTGGAAGGAATTTCATCGGATTTAACACTTCTAAGCATTGGCTAAAAATACAGTCAGAAAATGAGTCAGTAATTAGTTACATTAGAAAAGGAATCTTAGATTTTATGCAGAGCAAAGGAAGAAATGAAGCTCACCATGTAGAGTCTTTGTTCTGTGATTTTACTGATGAGTTAAAATATCCATGGGTTGAAAAATTTTTTCATGAAATATTGTTTAGAACTTAATGGCTCTTAGCAGAGGGTTCATGGCCGAGAAAAGGGGAATTGAGCTCAAGGAAAAGCCATATCTGCTCATAATAATTGAGGGAGGTTGTTTTTTGTGGCACAGATCTGGGATACAGGTCTCCACTGCAGTTGCGGTGATCAGGGCAGCGAGAGGGTGGAGAGAGGTGACCGCTCTGCCTCACCAAACTTCGGGTCTGGGTTACTGAAAGCTACAAGTTGCCTCTAAGTAGGGGCCACCTGCAGACAGAGTGTCTTGGCAGGGCCAGGCAGGAGGGAGGTTGCCTTGTGAGCCTCAGCTTCCTGCAACACTACCCCTGATTCAGGCTCTGAACATCTAAGCCATTACCTGGCTTGGCTGAAGCTGAGTTTTTGTATCGTTTATAAGCCAAAACATACTTCGGAGAGGATAATTTTCCTTGGATTCCTTTGCACACATCTTCTTTTGTTTTTCATGCCTCATGTAAACAGTTTTTCATTTTTGGCAGACTGTTTTCTCAGGGCACTCTGAAAATATATTGTTTACTACAGATGGATCCAGATCGTTGGGGTAAAAAGCCAGAAACAAATACTTCCTTGAAGGTTGTAAACTGTCTTTTAAAACCCACTGGAAGAAGACTATGGTTGAAACGTGATATTTGCTATGGGAATGGCAACAAAAACATTAATAATGTCTTTGTCTTTTTAGTTATCAATGGCAATTTTTAAGCCATTAAAGTTTCAGGTTGCTGTATATGCAAAAGGAAATGATGTGATTTCAAATTATAATTGGGGATGTGGTTATGGAATAAAGGATGAGAATAATTAATAGAAAGTTAATTGGGTAACACAAGAAAAGTTTATCCTGGTATATTGGGATTGCATGCTTCAGTTGATACTTAGTGTACTTTTGGGATTTCTGGTTGCACCTCACCTCTGGTTCTGATAGTATATTGTATTATGAAGAATATTAATAATGCTGCAGAACAATTACTTGTTCATTTGCTAACTGATTAAAATTCATGCATAATTTATAGGAACTGGGAGAGACTTTATAAATAAGTCTCCTTGGCCTCAAGAGCTTAAAAACAAAATGTGTATGCTAATATAAGAATGTGCTTTACTTCTTAACATAAAAACTTAATAGGCAATGGTATAATGTGAGGTTTTATTTGTGATAATCGTGCTCTTAATCAAAGTGTATACTTCTAAACATAGCCATATGTTTTAGAAGTTTATGACTTGGAGATGGTAGTGCATCATGCTCATCAACGATTATGTTTTCTGCTGTAATATACACTGACCTTAGAATACATTAGTTTGACATTTAGTACATTAGTTCCACAGCAAATAAACCTCCCTCATTAAGCCCAGCTGCATTTCTAAGCTTTGATGCAGGTAGGGATCTAAATTGGTTCATATGCACATTTCTTGCCAAAGCAGGGCAAAACATTAATAATTAATTATTTTCTGTAGTTTTGTGTATCCCGAAGCAGAAATGGAAACACCACGGAGCATTCACCTTTTCACTCCCAGGGGACAAAATCAGCCCGTGTTACAGTTACTATGTCATGGCCATCCCGTGGTCTCCAAAATGAGTGGTTTGAGATGCAGATAATTTACAGGAAAGTCTGCAAGAAATCCTTTTGCGCCAAAATGTGGGAAATTTGCTTATAGAGCTGGTAAACACACTATTTGGAGCAGGCTCTGTTGTAAAAAGGAAACTATACTGATGGACGTAGAGAACCAGTCAGAATCAAGGAGTTGTTAGTTGAATTTCACTGTGTAGGGAAGATAGGATGTCAAAGGAGGTCCACTGCTCCCCGCCATGAGCTGTGTCATTGACACTGGTGGGATCATTCATAGGAGGCAGAATAAGTTCATGCTTCTGTGTCAACTTCTGTTGTACAGAGGGCAGGGTGAACTATGATGAGAAGGGTTCCCTCTAGGAAATCTTATGGTCTGGGGCTAAATGTTATTTTTAATGTGCTGGCCATGAGATCCCCTCTAACTGCAGAGTTGCTGCGTTGTTAGTTCTGCATCACTACTGCGTGAAACCCCTGTGTGCACTGAATTTAGCATTGTTGCCTAATTAACTGAAACAAATTAGTTGAAATATGAGCCATCTGGAATGAAAATGAACCTTCCATGTTTATCAGTGGATTTGTTTTATTAGAAAAGTACATGTTGCTTGTAATTTGTTTCTTAAAATAAATCATGCTGAGGCAATGTTTCTGTGCTAAAATTTCTCAGGGTAGACCATCCTCCCCATCCTGTTTGGTTACCTTTTTCACTTTGCAGCTGTATTGAAATATTTAGGTAGGCAGAAGCTGATGAGAACAGAGGAAGACAAAAGGCAGCACACATTTATTGTTTTAATTTCAAACTAATAGTAAGTTGCCAAAGAATCAAATATTATATGTTGTTGCCATATGTCTTTATTTTGTCATTCTTCTGGCATTTTTGCTTAGTTCTGAGTATTCTGAATGCCTATAATAAGCGTCTCAAATTAACTGCAGCGATACTTGTCTTTAAGACTATTCTCTTCAAGGCTAGTTTATTACCTACTGCAGTTCTTTCTATAGGGAAAGTATAAATGTATTTTTAGTCAATAAAAGAAAATATCAAGTTACATCCATAGTAAATTGTATAAATGACCATTTTTTTCCAGAAAAAATGTTGAGAAGCAGCAATATAGAAATTAGATAGGATTTCATGGTCCCTAGCTGAGATATTTAAATGGAAGAAACAGCATTGGACAGATTCCAGTGGTGAACCACTCACTTCCATCAGCTGGAATTCTCCTCAGCTCTTCTTCATTGATGTCAGTTTGAATATGCTTTTGAGTTTTGGAATCTTTGCTGACCGAAATCTGACAACTTTCTGTGTAAAGAGCCATCCTCTTAGTGGGTTTTCCAGCTTTTGTTTTATCATTGGCTTATTTTTTGTCTCCCCTGCAGAGCCGCCTCGGCCAATAGCACCCCCACAGCTGCTGGGCGTTGGGCCTACATACCTGCTCATTCAGTTGAATGCCAACTCTATCATTGGGGACGGACCAATTATCCTGAAAGAAGTAGAGTACCGAATGACGTCTGGGACTTGGACCGAAACCCATGCTGTCAATGCACCAACATATAAGCTCTGGCATCTGGATCCTGACACTGAATATGAGATTCGGGTGCTGCTCACCAGACCGGGTGAAGGTGGGACTGGGCAGCCAGGACCACCGCTCATCACCAGGACCAAGTGTGCTGGTGAGTGCTGCTTTGGAAAAATGAAAAAAATCCCCAAATGCTTTGTTTAATATTTGATTTACTGGCAGGCATGTTGGCTCAAATTAACTTAAGGATTCCCTTCACACCCACGGATCTCCAGGTTTCTGGGCGAATAAGAATTTGAAGTGTCTTCTGCTTTGCTTGGTCTAGGTTGCTGTTTGCTAACCCTGGGAGGGTAGGTTAGGAGGCAGGACTTTAGAAACCCAAGAAAACATTTTGTTTGTCCTCATGCAAGGAAGGAGATCTCATGACTTCTGGAAAGCATAAACCCCTCTGTTTTTTGCCTTCATGTTTTCACTTACATTTTAAGTAAACATAAACATAAAGGAACTTACGTGAGACAAAAAAACATATGTTTATAAAATAGAATTGTATAAAAAAAATGTAATGTACTTTTGTATATTTTGTCTTTTCCCAAGCCTGCCAGAATGTCCAAGAACTAAAATACAAATACTAAAATCTCTTCATGACCACTGCCAAGGGAAGGGGTCACAGCACCAAGCCTGCTAGAGTTCAAGAAGCATTTGGATGATGCTTTCAGGCACACGGTGGGACTCTTGGAGCTGCCTGTGCAGAGCCACGAGTTTGACTCAATGATTCTTGTGTGTCCTTTCCAACTCATAATGTTCTATGATTCTCTAAATCATACAATACAGTTGCAAATACTAATAGAGCGTTTTCTCCATTTTTGACTAACACCACCAAAATCATGTGCTGCTGAGCCCCACAGTCTGCTTCTTGTTTCTTTGGGTGCTCTTGTATGGCCAGCACAAAAATTAAGCACTGTCAACTTGTGTTATATGGTGTTCCTTCTAAAGATACTAAAAGTTATTTTAATCTCAGTTTGCACAAGAAGCAACATAATACCTATATCTCATAATTGTAGAGGAGAAAAATCATAGATTTGAATCTCCGATTGGCAGGCAAATAAACATAAACTGTGTTGGTTTTTTTCCTCCTAATCTCAATTTTAAAGTTGGCACTATATTAGATTTAGCAAAAGTACTGATAACCATCTATTCAAAATTGCATTAAAGTAATCGGAAGGAAAAGTTGCAGTTTCAGGTTTCCATGTGTCATGTATATGTGTGCATATATGCATCAGAAATATAAATTAAGTCGTTTTTTCACAAGTTGGTGACAGATCTCGGTGAGACAGCTCTTTGATGGATGACCACTCATCTTGTTTATTTGAGTGTCAGGATGTGGATCAGAAGCCAGAACTTCCAACAGACTAGGTCAATATGTATGAAACCCAGAAAACTAGAGAGGGTTTTTTGAAATTGAGCATAATACTGTCATAAGCTGAGGCATGCAGGTGGAGTAAGAGTAAACTGAAGGCATCTCAGAGTTTGTGATCTTATTTGTAGTTTAGACTGTCTTTCCAGTGAAGTACAAAGATCTCTGTGTCCATCTCAGTTGAGGTGACAGTTGTTGAGAGTAAGGTTAAAGCATTTGTTATTACACTGAATTGGTTTAGACATTCTTCTGAAAAAGTAGGAATTGGAAAATAGCTTCTATTTTAAAGAGGCTGAGTTGAGACTAAAAAAATCCAAATGTTCAGGTTCTTTTCCTAGCTCTTAAAAAAAATATAGTTTCATTTACCCAGGTTGTGGGAAAGGAAAAGAAAGGCATATTTTTAGAAGCTAGTTAGGGGAAAAATGCTATTGTAGGTGTGATTTTAATTTTAATTTATTTTTAGTGTAATGCTCACATATCAAGTCTGTCTTGAGAAAAAATTTTGATTCAATTTAATCCACTATGAAATGAAGCAGATTGAAAAAATGCTTGAGCAAAAAAATCTGAACTTCTGTAGCATCATTAATAATAATAAAATTTCAAATTATTTACCTTCAGTAGGACTGAATCTTCTTATTCCATGAACATGAAGTCAAATAAATGTTATTAGTAGCTAGTTTCAGTTAGAAGATGGTGAGTCAGCAAGGGTTTGTGAAAACTGGAGGATTGTGCCCAGCACCTGGGATGAGTCAAGGGCAGAACTGGCCTGAGCAGCAGGTTGCCCTGGAGTATAAGACAGACCTTCCCTTTCTGCAGTGTTCTCTCAAGGCTTCTGATAGATAACTGCAAACCCCAGTCAATATGATCTTTTTTTATTTTTATATATTTTACTTGTAAAAGGCAAAGTGTAAACATAAAAATTAATCTTTTCCAAAGAGAAAATTCAAAAGAAAAAATAAAGGTAATGATGGAATTGCTCACCCTGCTGTCTCTGCTGCTGCCAGTATTGTATGAGTGACTGGCAGGTGATTTACTGTGCTATATTAGATGACATCTCTGCAGCAATATCTTCTTTCTGAACATTCTTCAATTATTCCTAATTCTCGTTTCTGACAAGATCACTTATTTTTGAGACAGATGTTCTCTTTTCTGTTGATGTTCCTTGTCAGTTTTGTCTTTCTGTAAGTTTTATACATATTAGTTCAAATTCTGAAACACATTATAATTGATTATCTACTCAGTGTCAAATCGAGTGGAGGGAAATAAATGAATTTTCAACATAAAGTGTGAGTGCTCTCTTTACAGATTAAAAAATACACATTAGTGAACATTGATCTGATGAGATTGTAAATGATCAAGTTTACATTAGGAGTAGCAGCAACAGCAAATTCACTGAAAAAAACGAGAGTCAGTTAGTATTCTGGTCTCTGTTTGTTTAATACTTAAGCAAATAGTAGCATTCGTTTTAAATGAAGATTAAAGTATTTTCCCCCATAATTCATTCAGTTTTTATAATTTCATGACATTTCTCGGTAACATATTATTGATCAGTTGGCCTGTGCTGTGCAGGAGGTGTTATCTTACTCCTTAGTGATTTGAGCGATGACTGTATTTGTCTCACTGGCATACATGCACTTTTATTATTCGGTATTTAGATAATTTTCTGTCTTCCTCATAGAAAAACTAGTGTCTGGTGACTCATTTACTGAATGTTTCCGCTAATGCTAAGCAAAATTGTTCTTTAATGAAGGGATAATTCTTCCACTAGTTATGTCCTCTGACAGTCTGTTTATCTACACAGCATTTCCCACGTAATCTTTCCTGTGCTGAAGCTGAGCGAAAGCATTTTTCTAGATGTGTTGTTTTATCAGTCTGTGATCAAATATAAGAAACTACTGAATGTTTTTAAATGGCTGAAGTCTAAAGCATCTGAAGCAAAACACTATTTTTTGACATTATCCGCCTTAATAGCCAGGTCTATGCTTTCCTTTTTGAAGAACCAGTCATGATGGTACTGGATTCCTGGCTGCTGATGCTGAAGGCTCTTGCCTCCTCATTAGTCCTCACAGGGCACCTGGGCTTTATTTCATTATGACTGTGCTTCTTGCCTGGTGTCATTGCTCACATTATTCACTTCTCAAGGATTTTAACACCAAAACAAAAGGCAGGGAGTAACACATGAATCAGAAGTAATCCTTAAGGCTGTTTTCTGTAGCTTTGGGATGTGTTGTCCTTCTGAGCATATCCTCTGAGTTGTGATTGTCTTTTACTGGGGAGAGGTGTGTGTGTAGAATATATGTGGTAATCTAAAATTGTCCATTTAGCCTGCTTTTCCAACTGTTAGTTAGAAGTTATTCTCTTACACTGGCTTCTGAGTAACAGCTCACAGCTCAGTTTTATGATTAACTGATATTTTAGTAGCAAAGGAGGTCAATAGTTCAGCCTGTCCAGAGCTTAATATATGTACACAGCAGAATTGCTCTCTCCTACTTTATTGAAGCTCAGTGTAAGGGTGTGATTTTTCAGAAAAAACATGAAGAATTGTAGAGTGGTTGGAGAAAGTATCCTTTGTATTTTCATTTTTCTTCAAAAGACTTGATTTCAGCAAGCCTTAGTAGAGCTGAGGAAGAAACAATATATGTAGTTGTTGTAGTAGTAGTAGTTGTTGTTGATTATTATTATTATAAATATCATTATCTGCCACAGAGACCTGCTATTGGTAACAGTCAGCCTTAAGGCACGATAGTGGAGAGGCTGGTTCAGTGATGCAGCGCTGACATATGATTGCCTGCAGTTGAAGGCTTGGGAACTTGTCTGCTTTCTGCTGCCTTTTTCAGGAACAGAATGTTTGTGTACAGTTTCCACATATATTAATTTTGAAAACAACATACACAGAATAGTAGATACTGCTGAATTCTCCTCTAACAAACCCCCCCCAAAAAAAGCAAAATGTATGAAAACTGAAAAACAAAAGCAAGCTTAAGAGCTTTTGTTCATTGTCTTCGGATTTATAACAGAGGGACCCCGGTGATGTTGCCATTAGGAAAGTGATGTTGCGTGGGCATCTGGAGACTTAAAATATTGCATATATAAATGTTGCTATTTTTACATAAAAATTGTAATTTATTTTTAAAATGAGTGCAGTGAAATGGATATTGCAGTATGGAATCTTCATATGCTGATGTGGGGTACGTCAGTGGTACTCCAATCATAGTTGTTTGCCTTTTACACTTGCAGAGCAGTTCTGCAAAGTAGAGGGTTCAGGATAGGGACCTGGATTTATAGGCTTTACTGTATGCTGTACATGAGAATTTAGGATTTTGGTACGTGAGGCGATGTTCTTGTAAAATTGGGTACAGTCAACATGACAGGAGGGTTTGGGAAAATACGGTGCTGAATGGATAAGCTGTGCTCTTCATTTGTGTCACTTGCAGTAAAGTGTCTTCTATTATTTAAATCTTTGAAAGCTAATAAAAATACATATAAGTGTGTCATTTTCAACCATTTAATTTTTATTTTTCAAAGGAAACAAAAAGAAATATTTCCCTTTATGGAAAAGCAGTTGTCTTAATGCTTCAAAGAGGATTTTTACCTTATTTCCTTCAAAGTAGGTATAATTTGTGACTTACCCCATAACTTCAAGAGGAACTTAAGTACATTTTGAGAGTTTCAATTACATGTTTTTATTACTCCTGTTTTTGTTGTTTACAACTTGAACACTTTTTAAGAATAAGCTAAAGATGAACAGCTTGAAACTAAATGAATATGATACTTTAAAAAATTATTTTACATTTGTCATTCCAGAAGGGCCCTCATTACACCAATATTTATAAGTTGCTGTTGTTTTTACAAATGTGTTTGGCACTTGTAACTGTTTCTGGGCTTTTGGCCAGGTAGTAATTTGAAACAGTTAAGATCTTGCTATCAGATTCCAAATGTACCAGAGTCTTGTTCCATGTAGGCTTATCAGTTGGCTATGATGTGATGGGGGCAGAGCAGGGAGGTATTTAAATGGTGGAAATGGTCTGGACTAAGGAATTTCGTCATAATCCCTTTAAGTCTGAATACTAGAATTGTTGTCGAGAGAGAATCCAGTAGGAGAGCTATCTGACTTGGACCATTGTCTGCCATATGCAGCTATATTCTGCTTATTGTGCTGCTTGCCACTGTTGACATACCTATACAGAGAATCCTAATGGTGCTTATATGCAGAAGAAAGGACTGTAGTGCAGCTGACGTACCTAGCAAAAGACCAGGCAGGCTGCCCAGCCAAGTTCTTGTCAGATTGTGTAAATTAAGCTTGATATCCTCTTTTTCAAAAGAGTACAATGCTGATGACTCAGTTGAATTGCCAGTAAACTGCAAGTTCATACACTGACTTCCCCTAAATTAGTTTTCAGCTTTTTAAAAAAATATATTCATCCTTGCTTAGTATCATTTGTTTGGTATTTGGAGCTGCAAGTTTCCTCTGCATTAATTGGAAACTTTTTTCCTGCAACATTGTGGGAGTGCTATGTTATACAATGAGACAAGGATTTTCTGAATTCTCTCTTGTTTCATTTTTAAGCTTTGTTCATGGCTAGTTTTTTATAGTATAGTATCATATTCAGCACTAAATCACACTGAAGCTCCTTAGAGTTAGGACAGCAGAGCTATGTAAATGGACTCCACTGGTGTGGCCACTCACACTTCAAAGCCTCTGTCGTGTGCAGTAACCTCTTCCTTTTCTTCTTTATGAAATCTGTATGAGAGGGCAGGGAGGGACGAGTTACCTACAGCATGACATGGTTATGGTCACTGACACTTGACATGCTGGTCAGTCAAAGCCACCGAGTCACAGAATCACAGAATTACTTTGGTTAAAGTTACTGGCTTCCTTTCTGGTGAAGGATAATAGATCAGGATACCACTTCACTGTGTAATAGAGGGTAGTGGAGGAAACAGAGCAGCTGCCAACACCACACAGATCTCCCCTGTCTCCCAAGCAATTTCTCCGTCTCCTGTCTCACCCTGGTTGGTTGGCATCTGTTCCCAGAGCAGAGCATGCCATAGCAGTGAGACCATTGTGATTTATCCAAAGTACATGGAATTAGTCAATAGATCACACTTCCAAGAGGAGCACTGTCTGTGGCAAGAAAATGTATTGCAGTGCATTAATCCACGGTGCCCATTCCAGCTGTAAAAGAATAGATGTGGGCAATAATTCATATTGCAGCACTTGAAAGTGCTATGGGTGCACCTGGGCCAGATAACTCACAGCCTGATTATAGGTTCTCCAGAGTCTGGGGATTGATATTAACAGAGTTTTGGTCTGTATTTGCTTCCAAAACCCATGACTGCAGGTTGAGATAATCTTTCCCTTTCAGAAGACAAGCTCTTTTTTTGAACTGTGACTTTTAATTTCAGCTGAAATAATTTTTTTTAGTATGATTCATTAGCATGTTTGATACTTCAATTTAGTTTGCTTTTATAATTAAGATTTCTCAACTGTTCAGGAATGCACTATTAATTTTATAGTAATTGAGACTTGGTAAGTATGTAAATAAACCAAACTTTTATAGGACTGGCTTTTATTGTATTTTTACTTAGCACTCCATTAAAAATTAATCAGAAAATTTTAATATTATTTTGAAAGCTGCTCTGTCCATTGCAGCACTGTAGTGTTTTGGAGAGACACTAATTTTATACTTTTATTTTGGCACTATTGACGCAGTAGTGTGGATTAGATATGGAGGGCTCTGAGTAACAGGAGAGGTGATGTGGAAGAGTGGAGTAGGAAAGGAGTACCAGCAATGTGTGTACCAGAGGGATGTTGCTGAGATTTCTTAAATGCGTTCAATATTTTTTCTTTCTCTCCAAAGCCATTACAGAGAGATATGTCATTCTTTCCCAAAGCCCTGGTTCTTACTGGCATAAATTATCTGGGCTTTATTCTGCTAGATAAATCTTTATTTTTCATTTAATTCTTGATTACTTTTTTATTTTTTCAACTTTGTTTTATTTTAATAGTGAGCAGCATAATTCTTTTCACCTAATTTGAACATAGACTGTATGAGGCAGAGCTGAGTGAATTTCACTCTCTTAATTTTATTTCTCAGTAAATTCTGCTTCTGATGCTGAGAGGGGGAACGGACCAGGTGATGCTTTTGTACAGAATGATAATGAAATAACTTATATTGTAACAATGAGTTGAAGAGCATATTAAGCAGCAAGTTACACCTCAGGTGATCAGTAGGTCCAGAAACCTAAAATGGCTTGTCAAGACTCTTAATGTTACTTAGCTTTTTTGCCGTTTTTAAATAAAAATCTGGAGCAGACCTGGAAAGTTTCAGATGACTTGAAAACAGATATTGAAAACACTGACACAAAGGCTTAGGATCACCCAATTAATTAAAAGCGTGTCATCTTGACTGTAATTCTGAACAGAATAATGAACAGCCAATACCAGGGTTGATTAAGGAAGAATTAAGAGAGTAATATAATTAGAGACAGCCGACAGGTTTATAGAATACTCATCTTGTCAGAATAACTTGATTTTTTAAAAATTAAATTACAGATTTGGTTAATAAAGGCAATATTGTTCTTCTCTAATGCATTTAATTTGATATAAACCATTCTGATTAAGAAAGAAAAATCAACTCAAATGGAGAAGAACTAGCTTATATATCTAAAACCATTTTTCTGGAATAATTGAATAAACATTTCTATTTGGGTCCTATCAAAACCAACTCTATGTCATTTATAAATAAAATGTAACTACGATAGACCTGGCAAATTACAGAACATTGTGAAACTGGTAGTAGAAATTCTTGAATACAGAATTTTTGATTTACAGTGGTTTGAATTGAATGATGTCGATCTATGTTTCTTGTAGGCCAACTGCGTATAATAAAAACAAAATAGACCTTATGTGCAGAGAGAGAAAAGAAACTGAAGAATCACTGACTGTTAGGGCTCTCACATGGGCACTGGAATTTAAAGAAGTCCTGTAGTCCTTGGCTTGTAAACCAGAGCAAAATTTCCCACCATTTCATTATTATTATTATTATTAGAGAGTGTTGTAAAGCTTTGGAAGTTGTATAGTTGAAATTGCTTACCAAATTAGTTTCCTTCTGACCCAAGTCCTTTATCCCCATCTCTCCAACACCTCTTCAAATCTGTATAGCATCCTGTTCCATGGAATTAAAGGTATGGTGTTGTGCAAGAGGTTGCTGATAGGAGGATTAGGAAACTAAATTAAAAAAATTGCGACAGAAATTTAAAATCTGGAAACAAAATCCTGCTTTATGTGTGATATGACCAGAATTAATATTGGATTTAGAGATTCAAGACATGAGCCAATGATTTCTCATGTGGTTGAAATTTATTTTCCATGTTTCACATGTCCAACCCAAATGCAAAAGCCTTCCATTCCTTTGTGTACTAGTAATTTTCATTTCAGGTTACCTTTGAAAACTATTTCATTTTATGCATTTTTTTTCCACATCATTAATTGCTGAAAGCCTATTTTGTTACTCTTCAAAATTACAATATGCGTAATTGTCATTTAGATGATTAAAATTTCAAATACTATAATGGTATCAAAAGTTTACATTTTGAAGTTCATTACCTTTATTTTAGAGATATTGTGTTCAATGCAAGGGATTGTTGAAAATATATTTGACAATGTACCTTTTTTTTGTCTACAAAGTGAATTCTAACAGTTAGGCTGAAACGTCAGAGCATGAGCACCCACTGGGAATATGATGTGCAATATCCACAGTTCAGTTGTAGCGGTTTAGATGATCAAAATAAATAAACTAGTTGAGTTGCACCATGTTTCCTTATGGTAATGACCTTCAGAGACAGCATAGAATTTCAATTCTAGAAACCTGCTTTCTGTGTGTGGCCTGTGGTGTCACTTCACTTTGTATCTCATTGCCATTCAGAAATCAGGGTTGACTCTGTATGTTTCCCTAGCAATTTCTATCATGTATGTTTACCTCACATTATTTTTTTTTTTTTTGGCTTAGCCCTTGTCTATTATCCTCTGAATAATTAGCCATAATTAGAGATCATGAAAGTTGAGCGTGTTCTTTTTTTTGTGTGTCTGCCACTTCACCTCAAAGACTTCTTAGGTTGTTATTAGCAAGTTTTCTTTTTCTGTTGTTCAGCTTTTTGGGTTTGGCTTTTCTTTTTTTTCTTTTTTTTTTTTCCTCCCACAAACCATACCGCCCCCTTCAACTCCAGCTATTCTTTCCTTTCAGCCTTAAAACATAATTTAAAAGTTAGCAGCAAATCTGAATGCTTCTGTACAAACAAAGAATGATGGAAATAATAATATATTGCAGAAATTATTTATTTTGGGTAATATGCTTGTAGATTTGGAGTCCATAGAGTGATGAATATAATATAAGAACCTATACAGAAAAGAAACATGTAATAAGTTTCATAGATGTTACTTATCTTGCCTAGCAGTAATTGGAAAAGGTGGTGAATGCATATTTGACAGACAAGCTGAGATGGGAGACTTGTTTCATTGTCACTTTACTGATGGGCTTATTCAGAGCATATACCCATAGTTTATACAATGAGATGCAACAGTATTGTGTACAAATCAATAAACCATGATGTTTATGCCTTACTGTGAATTATTTAGTCCTGAATTTACTAGTTGTCATGTGCCTTAAATAAAGGCAGTTCACAAATTTAGGACTTTTTTCTCCTGTGTTAACTGTTCCCACAGTGGGAAAATGTGCTATCACTCTTCAGTATTGCTTTCACAAATTAGCTTACTGCCTCTGTGTTTAAGAAAGGATATGCAAGTTTAAGCTAGGAATTCTGAGTCCATACAATGATTTCTGTGATGGCTCTATGTGATTTAAAGATCTCTTGAAAACAGATATGCTTTGTGTTCCAATGGGTGAGGCTTCAGCCGGGCTGCTGCATCCCATGGGTCACAGGTTCTGTGGAAACTGTACTCTTTCAGTGCACTCTGAAAGTCGGCCTTGTAGACAGACTTAAATTAAAAAATGTCAGATGCCTCTGCACTTTGTTGTCTTAAAACTAACGTCTTGGACACTTAATGTATTCTCCAGTAGACACACTTGCCAATGTGTGTTTTTTCTGCCTCTCAAGAGCACCCACCCTCCACCAGTAGTTCTGTGTAAGGCTCTCACATATGCTAAGCAGGCTTCTTGCCCGTTTAGACCATAATGCAGGCCAGGAAACAAATGTGCAACAATTGCAGTAAAGAACAACTGCCAAAAAAACCTTCTAGTGTTTACAATCTATATTTTTCAGCCCTGGATCGCAAAAAATCTGCCTTTAAAGATCCTACTGTTTCTCTCACCAATCTTTCTGTGTTTTGTGCTGTGCCTTACTCCATCTGATGAGGAGTTGTAGTGTGGGTTAAACATAGCACTGACAGCTCACGAAGAAACTATTTTGCTTCTGGTACTGAAGGTCTGTTTTTTGGAGCCGTGTTTGCCGAGTTGTTTTCTGGGTGAAGCCGTTGGTGGTGAGAGAAATTGGGGTACTCAAAGCACTGCAACTTCTGTAATAGAAGTCCCTCTCAGCAATATGACAACATTTTAAAAAAGTAAAAGTCGTTGCATATGCTTTTTTGTTTTATTTGTTCTTTGAAATTTTTATAATTTAATTAATCTCTTTGAATTTAGCCATTTTAGGAGTGATCTCCTTCATGATGAACAAGAACATAAAGGAGGACGTGGGCCTGGGCTGCTGCAGAGTAAGATGCCTAGACACTAGGGGGTCTGAGTGTTCAGCATTCATAAGCAGAACTCTAACATAGTGCCTAGCCTCTAATATTTTAATTTCTGCAAGTCAAGTGTGACTTTTCATCCTTGGTGAAGCGAGTGTCTAGCTATTTAGCAAAGGACAAAGCATTATGCCATCGTTGGAGAGATGTATTGTCAACTTAGACAGGTGATATTTAAGGAGCCTGAAGAGAGAAATGACCTGGCAGTGTAACAAGACATATCACAAGTGACTGTCTCAGGAAGAATGAGAACAAGACAGACAATTTCCATTACTTCTCAGTGTTAAGGTACCGGCATTATCCCCTAAACAACCACACGCTCCAAGCAATAATCATGCACTGTCTTCTTCTGTACTAATATGAAAGTGGAATTCAATCTCTTTGACACATATTGCTTCAGCTTCTGTCTTGTCATGTTGTTTCTCTGCTGGAGCTCAGCTGATATATAGTGAATGGGCTTTGTACACTGGCTGAAATGGGGAAGTAGACATCCAGATTGCTGTAATGCGGACTGAGTAGGTGTCTAGAATATTTAGTATACCTCTGTTTCTGTTCTTCTAATTTAAAAGCAGTTGTTTCCATTTTTTCTTTGCTGCAATTACAAGATCAATTTGTTAAAGAGAGTTAGAGCAACTGTATTTTTTTAGATTTACAGAGCAAATTGAGGACACTTTCTCTGTAGTACAACTGCATCTCTACAGAAAACTGAAACACTACCCTAGCATGTGCTGGATCAAGTGGTAGGTTGTGAAACTCATATTATGACAAACACGAGTAGCTTACAAGCCAGGCAAACTTTTCAGGATGTTATTTGATGACTGCCTACTGGACCATGTTCTCCTGTGTACAGAATGTGTGTGACAGTTCATGCAACGAGACACCAGTGCTGCTGCACTTACTTTTTCCAACAACTGTCAGTAAGATATGTTCTTTGATATATCTTTTCTAATCTAGTTTGATTAGTTAAAAGCTCAATATGAGGAGTACAGGAAAAATATATATACAATTGTGTTTATTGGGATTTTTTTAGCCTGTGCCACCTATGTTAGTTGACATTGCATTTTTATGTATAGATTTTTCTATCTTGCCTTAAGGAAAAATAATACCTTAATGCATATACATAAGGAAATTGAATTAAGTTTGTTACTGAGATCTCAAATGCAGCATTTCTTAACTTCTAAATACTTTATTTTGTTCTTTTACTGTAATATAGCTTTTTTGCATATAATTTGCTATAAACAACAAAAATAGACAAGAATATCCTTCAAATTCTTTCGCTTGAAAGTTTCTACTGGCAGCTAGAGAAAAAGAAAATTAATAAAAAATATGTTTTGACATTTAAAAGAGAATTATTTTCCTTAAAATGCATAAAAGATGTAAACGCTTAAATTGCTTGAATTTGCACATTTTAGAGCATTTCTCTGATGTTTCTTGGAGAAGTTAAAGCATGCATAGCAGATTCCTCTGTAGAAGCTTCACCTTTGTTTCATAAGCTAAATTACACTAGAAATAGTCTTCCTACTCTTGAGAAGACTACAGAATTTTGCCATCTACATGTCCTTCCCCATCCATTTAGATCTTGGATGCAAAGCAAGACATGACCAAGTTTGTTTCCCTGTGACTTCTTATCTTTTGGCTTGCACAGTCAGTTTCCACCTCATTGATCCCTTCTTTTTTTTTTTTTTGCTGTTGTTGTGGTGTTCATGAAACATCTCTAAATCAATTTCTTTGTATCATTCTGTAACCTCTGGATTTGTATAGGTGGTACTACTGTGTGTATGCCAAGAGTTAATAGGCTGTATCCTCTGTACCTGCTCATCCTCAGGCCTTTTGCTTTGTCTGAAGGATCCTTCTGCTATAGTGACAGTTACAGAGAAACTCCCAGAAGTGATGAAGCCAGTATTTGCTTACCAAAACCCCTCCTCCTCATCCTCTCTGACATCAGCATTAGCCAAATTTTTTCTACAAGAAAATAGCACTTCCTATTTTAAAATAAAAAGTAAGGGAGAGCAAGAGAGGTCTTAAAACTCACTCTGCTATCTTAGATTTTCTTAGGAATTAACCAGGTCATAGACTTTACCATCAAAATAACTACTAATGCTCTGCTCTACCAGCTGCCTTTCGGCCCTGTAGTTCAGCTCATGTTGTCTGGAAGGTGGTGGACTGTCTTCCTTTATGAGGCCACTAACATGCAGAGACAGTTCCTGGCTTCCCTTGTCCTCCAGGGGACAGCTTCCCATGAATTTAAGGGACCAGAGGAGATGAAGGTTGTAAGACATAGATTTAGCAGTTAAGATCTAATGTGTTGTAAAGCTGGCACTGCAGGAGATGATAACCAACCTGTCCCTTGCAAATTCTTGCTGCACTTCTGCTGTTGGAAGTCTGGCATGCACTGCAGTAACTAAGTTGCAGGAGCAGGCAAAGGGCAGCTCATCCTTGAAGGCTGGGGTCAGGGAACAGCATATACAATAAAGGGTAATACGTTTATTCATCTGCCTTTTGGAGGGAAATTATTCGAGGCATAAATGGAAGAATCAACCAAATACGTGCTTCGAAATCAGTCATTCTTGCTTAGCTGCTTTTAAAAAGGGGGGGAAAAAAAAGGCAGACTGATATTCTCAGTTGTGTTCAAGGACAGTAAAAGGTCTGGCTTTGTTCGGACTGCACCATTGAATTGACTTCTTGCAGTCCCTGCTTGCTTCCAGCAACTGCTTATGAATATCTGTCACCATTCATAGGTGTTGTTGGCAATGTTTTCTTCAAAAGTATTTGGAAGAAATAGAGAAACCTTTGTTTTGAGATTTAAAGTAGTTTACGTACACCTAAACACACATGTGTCGAAATATATATCAATTGCAAGAAAAATATTCTGATAGCTTTGTAAAAAAAAAATTAGTTTCAGCTCACTGAAACATTTTGTAATTGTTGTAATATCTTTAATAACTAGTCAGATTGTTAGAATTATTTTCTCTCCCCTGTGTATTACAATAGATTTGAAAGGGAAAAAATCCATACCTCTTGTATTTTCTGAATTTAAATAATAGACAAAACTGTATGTTTCTGCCAAGCATCATTTCCAAAGGAGCAGGCACTTATTTTCAGTACATTTTTCTAAATTGTCATCTCTGCATCACAGTCATGTTTTGGTCTCTAATCAATCATGTGAGAGGGGTATGTAAATTATACCAGCCAACGGGATGTCTGTAGCCACCTGAATTCACCTTACTATTTAGAAACTCCTGCATTGTAAGGGGTTATGGTGAGAGAAAGAAATACTTAATCTTTAACAGTTGTGTCAAGGAATTTCATTAGGAATAAATAGAAAATAAAAAAGCAGCATAAATTATAAGTTAATGCAGTTTGGAAGTTAGAAAAAAAAAAATATAAACGTCCAAGAAGTAGAATTCAAGATTTGTTTTTCCAGTTAAAAGATGGTAAGGGTAGGAACTTATTATGTTTTGGTTTTGGTTTTTTTTTCTAAACATATTTTAAAAGTTAGAAAGGAGATAGAAATTAAACTTGTGGCATGAGTGTTTGAATATGTCCGTCACTGATACTGAAGTGGTTGGATTTCCTTTCATGATGCAGCTGGCGTAGTAATTCCATCTGTCAGGATTGCTGCTGATCCTGACAGTGACTGCTCTTTTTTCTCCTTCCAGCCCCTTTGGAGCATAATTTGCATTTTAGGTGTTCTGCTTTTAATCTTTCGCAGAAGTATTGGTCACTAGTTTTCCATCTGACATCATTTGGACTGGGCCAATCTTTGGATCTGTGGTCAGAAGGTCAAACTATTTTTAAGGATATATTCAAGTATTTCATCAGTGGTAGATCTGGTAATTGAGGAATGGCACCTTCTTCTGTCTGGAGAGTAAGTGGGTTGAGGCAGGATAACAGAGATTTTATTTGTTGCTATTGCAAGTAATTTCACTTTTTCAAGTGCATGTTTAATGATGTTTCCCTTGTGAGAAGTGTTTAGTGATCTCAAAACTAAGCTCCCACTGAGGCATGGCCAGTGAAACCTGACCTTGAAATGACAATGCATACCATGCCAAAAATTAATTGCTGGTGGCATTCTTTCTGCTGTTTGATTTTTAATGAGTAAAGAGTTGCTGTAAATTTTAAAGGTTTTATAGATGAGATGCAAATTTCCTCTTTATATAAACATTTTTTTAATTTCAAATTGAGCACTCAATTGCTCTTGGTGCAGATTATTGAAGATATCTTTTAAGAATAGTTTTGATTTTTTAAAGTTCCATTGTAGAATATAAAGCAAATATAATGGTTTAATAGAATTTAGAAGCTTAATTCATCAGTTTAATATTATACTTGCAAAACACATAATTTAATTTAACAATGTTCTTAGAAAAAACTATGCAAGTCTAATTTATGTTGACAAAGGCAATACAAAAGTATTTTGCAATAAGCAAGGCACTAATACAATGCACAAAGAATCAAAATCATATTAGATTTTTGTATAATTAATAAGGAAAGTGCTGACTTTTAGGTATTTCTTATGACAGCCCGTAAGACTGTCTTTTGTTACACTCTTGCTGTTACTGTTTAACTTGAAAAGCACATTTAATTTAAAAGTGTTTGCTACCAAGCATGCCAATATGATTGGCACTGAAAAAAAATTGTCTTTGTATATTATTATTAATTGAAGCAATTCTATATAGATTTTTGTTTTCTTGTTACTGTAATTTACTTACAGTATTGTGAATACCCCACATTTACAACATTACTCAACTTTACCTGGTGCAAAGTTAAATGATCTAAGATAAAACCATCTTCGCTATATATTCCTTTCAAGCATTTATGTGACCACTCAGCCTTTTCCTCATACTCAACATACATGTTTTTGTTTACTGTCCTTTTTCTTTAAATGATAGTTTTATTTCCTTCATAAATTCAGATTTTAGTTTTAGAAGCAAGTTATGGAAGTATTTGGGAAGGTTTCCCAGATGTTTATCTCTCTTTTTTTCCTGGCATATATAAGTCAAGGTGTTTTGGGATGGATGGATGGATGGATGGATGGATGGATGGATGGATGGATGGATGGATGGATTGGTGGTTTTTTGGGGGAAGTTGCATTTTTGTTTTTGTTCAGAAAATGCAGAAAGGCAGAGGATGCAAGGCTATTATCCTAATTTTCCTCCTTTCGACCATTTTCCCTGGTGCTGATGCCAATGAATTGGATGTGCTTACCACTTCACTTGTTTTGCTTATCAACTCTTCAACTCTTGGGTTTTCAGTTTCCACCTTTTTTTTGCTTAAGTATCTGATACTGGACCTGGAAATTAAAATACATCTATGGATATGGACTATTGTGAACCAAAGGAAAGCAGTAGTTCTGTCCTGCCAACATCAGCGTCTCCTCTTATTCCCATTGTAGTAACTCTTCCCTATAACACCTGTCCCAAAGTGCCTTAGGAGTTTTTACAGAGGTCTTCATGCTTGTTTTGGTTTGGCTTTTTGTTTGGTTGGTTTTGGTTTTTAATATGTTTTTTGTCCTCTGGTGACACGACAGGAAAAACGAATTATTGGAAGAAGATGGGAGGTCAACCCTTTAATTTCTTGTTAATGAGCTTCTGATGCAAAAGAAACAAGGAAATGACCGTATCCAAAATAAAATAATGAACAGTGATTTACTGTTTCAATTTATTATTCAGTTGGAATATTGTAAGTTGTGCTTGATTTTTAAAGGGTGTGTTCAGCATTTGTCGAAACTAAAGAGAAGGGGCTTCCCAAGTCACAAGCTTCTGAGCTTTTGGCAGAATGAGATTTCGAATTTTTATCCTTTACTTTAAGCATTGATAGAATGAAGCCACATGCTCAGCTTAAAATTTGACATAAGCCTGTTAGTCACTTTATATTCTTCAGTGGCCACAGAATTCTTGGTGTAACCAAAGCTCTAGCTCATTGGGATAACCTCAGTTCGTAAGGATGCCATCAAGTATGACTCATTGGTTTGTACAAATAAAGTTTTGGAACTTTCTAATTTTATTTGAACTAGCTAGAAAACTTAGTATTTGAAGAATATTGCATTCCTGAGGTAGGAATGTTCAGCTCATGTTTTAGATTTATTACAGGTGTTCAAAAATGTTAAGAACTTCAGCTTTCAGCATGCAAACCTGAGGTTAGAAAATTGCATATATTCTCAAAACAAGAGACTGCACCACCAGGATTGTTTTTGTGTGGTGTTATCCTATGTTTCCTGTTAGGGAGAAGACACTCTACAATGATATGGATTTTACTTCTCTGTGGTTTCCATATAAACACAATGAAAACATTTGTTTCAGTATGCTTCCGAGAAAACATTGGCTCTGCTTCTTATAATTGTAAAATCTTTGGGTCAAGTTGATAAGTTCCAAAAAGCCATTGTTGTCTTTCTAAATAGCTCAATTCATGCAGTTGAAAGAAAATCAGAAAGGTAATTAGTTTGATTTTCCTAAATTTCCTATAGCTACTATGCAATTTTGACAGAAAATAGGAGCTGAAACAAGAATATAGAATAACATTAAAGTGGAGTTATCTCGAGAAACTAACAATGCAGATTGATTGAAAGATTGAATTACTACAAATGTGATATAGCTAATAAATGAGTGCAATCATTTCCCAGAAAGAAGTCTAACTTTTGAAAGACAAAGTTTGCTCATTCTATTGAACAGTGAAAACAGCAAAAATTAAATAACATCTTTGATTCATACTCCTATTCTTGTCAAAAGTGAAAAAAAAAGTTATAAGAGTCATAAAAATAAATTAGTTGGAATATTAACTTGCAAGGTATTACAACTGTGTAAGAAATAATATTTATTGCCTAGAATGAGTGGGAAATCAGCAATAAAGTTCTGCACAGTACTATTGTAAAAATACATCTCATGTCTGAGAATTTAAATAATATTTTGAGCTTGTTAGTCAGTAAGATTTTCTTTTAATTTTCTCCATATCCAACCCCAGCAGAGTGATCTATGCCACATAAAATGGTCCCTGAGTTTTCTAATGCAAGAAATGTGGGATTTGTCACATAAGTGCTTGACTAATTTGGAAGAAAAAGAAAATAAAATCATTTTAGAGGCCTTCAGTGAGATGACTTTTTTCCAGAATTGTGGAGGTATATCAGTTTTATGAACATAATTAGAATTATCTGTCTTAAGACTTCAGAAAATACCATTGCATTCCTGTACACGTTTTTATCGCAGTATATTGTTCCAAATACTGAGAATTCTTTCCTTAAAACCAAACAAGGTTTTGCATTACTTAACCTCTTTCCAGTAAGTCTACATAGTTTTGTTGCTGTATGCTGACTACAAACTTTGCTTTACATATAGATGTCTTGAGACTTTTTTGTCCTTTGTCTTCTTTCCATTTCACATCTCCTGGATGTTGTCATCTTGCCTTCCCCAGACTTCCCTTTACCAGGGAGAGTAGAAAAGGTCACATAAGGCCCCTTTGCCTACTGCGACGCAAAGCCAGCAGTGCATATTACTGTGAGTGCCCCTTGTTGGCAATTTAATTGGAACTGTTTGACTTTTTCACTGTAGAAAATGAGATCTGCTCATTGCACTGGTGGAGATTTTGGGGGAGAGAATTGCTGGCAGACAGGCATTAATTAACTAACTGCTGCACTGCTCGTGCTTTCAGGGCAGGACCAGGATTTTGATTATATCTCTCTCCTTTCCTTGGACATATATCTGCAAAACTGTATTCTGCTTAGATCGTGAAATGTGAACGTTTTAAGATTATCTTTGTTGAAACTGCCTAGAGAGAGCGACACAGGCCAGCTGGCACTATAGCTAGAATTATAAGTCAAGCTACTTGTTTCCAGTTTCCCTTCAGTAAAGGTAGTGAAATTAATATTAATATAAAGCAGTAGGTCAAAGTCTTTTATTACCATTAACTACTATGTTGGGGTTTTGTTGTGTTATGGTGATGCCAGGCCTCCTGCCTTAAGGTAACTGCTCAGTCTTTCCAAGGGAACTGGCATCTTCACACACTGCAATACCTGGAAAATTATTTGACTGAGTAAAGAAATGTTTGTCTGACAGGATCTGATGTGTAAGCTGTAGACATTAGGCTTGTATCAACCCATCTCATTTAGTCTGTAAAACAACTGCTGTCCCCTAACAGTTAGGAGTTTGTTATTGTCTGTAATTTTTTTTACTGCTAGTTTAAAAATAATGAATGTGCAGTGCTTAGAAACAGTCAACTATGCAATACCAAGCTTTACTATTTGGAAGAAATTATTTGGCTTTTTCCTGAGTTGAATTGTGCAGTACCATAAAGGACTGTAACCATACTAATTTGCTTGAAATGGGATTGAATTTATTGCAGCCAGGATGAGTTTGCACGTGGGTTTTTTTCCTGTCTGATTTCACAAATAGAAAATAATAAAAAAAAATTAGTTTTCCCTCTCTGATCTTGCAGTCCTCCTCTTCTCAACCCATACAAAAAGTTATCTGTAAGCATATGTTCAGAATTCACACTAGTAATACAATTTTATAGTGTTTTGTTCTCAAGAACTTGCAACCAAAAAAGTGAGGCTGTATGGGTGTCTTGTGGGATGTTTTGTTTATTTAATTATAACATAAGCTATTAAAGTGGTTTTCCAGTGAGTATCATATGATGAGAGAATGTTGATGAAGGCCAGTGTCCTTGGTGTCTATCTCAGCAGTCTGTGATGGCTACTGTTGTTTAATCATCTACCCTACTTCCCCTCCTCACTGTAGGCATTAACCTTATGAGCATAAATTCTTTAGAAGTTAACGGCCTGTTATACAAATGTGGTGATGGGTTATTAAGTTATTAAATGTATTTTTCTATGTAACTAAACATCAAGTTGTTCTCATAAATAATCACTTAATTTGTTAGTTTAAATTGAGAGCATCTATTTTTCTGCCTCTGTAGTCCTTGTTACATTAGGAATGATATTAAAATGTGAGTCTAGTAAATATCAGCATAAATCTCTTGCCTTCTCTGGGACAGTAAAAGAAGTGGAGATCACCAGGGTTTTTTGCCCTTGAAAATAGAAATTTCAAAATTAACAGATTAGGGAAGACAAATTCAGTGACAGTATGTTCTGTCATGACCCTTACATGTCCCTGTTAAGGCTCACTGAATTTCATTTTACATTTTGAAATTTTTGAAGACTTCGATTTGAATTGAATCTAATGTTACTGACAAGAGGAAAATAGAAGCAATTGCTTTGCACTAAACCAGTTTGAATGGTTGTTAACGTGAATGACTTTCAGGCAGCGAATGTCAGAGAACAGTAGATTATTTTCTTTACCTCGGGCATTTTAAACCATCTCTTGTGGTAGGCCTGACATGATTTTTTTTTTTTCTCTTGAACACAGAAAGCAAAGTAATTGGAGTCTGGTAATTTCAGCCCATGGCTGATGAAGATAAATCATAATGAGCTACTGGAATGCACACTGACAGTCCACATAGGGCTACTAGAACATGAACTCTCACTAATACATTATTCAAATTTTGTTTCCCTCTGATTCATATTCTAGAAGGCCCCTGAAACTGTTAATTATGATGCCAACCACCATTTTTCATTCTGCAGATATTTTATGCCAGAAATCAATTGCTTCAAAACAATTTCACTTTGTTCCAGGATTTGGGCACCCAAGCACCACATTGCTCGCTTGCCGTGCTGGGGCAGATGCACAGATTCGGATTGTTTTTCTGCAGGAAGAGCGAGCTCATTTTGTTACTTTTGAGTGAAGTTGCCCTCCATCTGAAATGGGAACTTCTCCTCACGGCAGATGGTCACATAGTTCCATCCTGGCATTTTTTTCCATTAGGGTGTGGCTGACTGGGTGCAGAAACTCATCCCATGTGATGCAGCTTATAACTAAGCCCTGCCACCTTACCAGGCTTCACCTGGATTCACCTGGTCACTTGGGGTTAATGCTTGAGTCATGGGGAGAAATACAAAACTATTCATGGGATAGGAATGTGATGATGGAGTTTTAGATTGGGTTATGCTTCCAGGGATTTGCACCCATTGTGATTTTGTACCTTCTCAACCTTTCTTAGTTAATGGTCTTTTCCTAACCTAGATTGTCACAGCTGACCTGGGCAGACTTCAGTAGCAGGACCTTACAACCCTGCGTGATGGCTCTAGCTCTATCCTTTTCTGGGGAAGAAATACAGATACATACCAAATATTGTATACATAAAAATTATTCATCCTGTTGTTTCAGTCAGTTAAAGCAAACACTGGTGGCGGTAGGAAAGGTCTGGGGGGACTAGTGGGGATGCAATTTCCTCTTTGGCTATTCCATCTCTTGTCCTTGAATTTAAGCAGTGGTGTAGTTTGCATCCCACAGCAAATTACCCAGAAGGCGGATCGACTTATTTCTGTGGTCTCTATTGCACTTGTAGTATTGCCTGATGAAATTGTTTATGCAAATAATGTATTAACTGAGAGACACGGTGTGGTATTGATCAAAGCTATTTTCTTGTTTTGATGCAATTCATCCCCTAGTTTCTGCTGAGGAAAAATATTGAGAGCCTAAATATTTCATTTTGTTAGTTTCAAAATAAAATGGCTCTAATTCTTTTATTTTGACACAATGCTTTGTTTCCAAATTGAACTAAGCTACTTTTTAAAAAGGATAAAAAGTATCTGGCAACAATTAGATTATGACATCTAGCAAAAAGGTTTTACTTTAGTTTTACCAAAAAGAATTTTTCCTTTTTCTGTTTATCCTTCGCACCCTTTTCCTTTTATATTTTTTTATTCATTATTATTTTATTTTGAACTGAAAATTCTTCATGGCTACGTATGTTATCATTCTTTGGGGTCATACAGAGAATTGTTTCATTTTACATCTTAGTACCTGATGTCCTTTCCCTGTGTTTCACTGCCACTGGTAATTTCCAGGGGACCTAAAAACAAGAAGAGAATGAGCACTTTTCTCTGGGGTGAGGTTTCTCCTCTCATTCAGGACTCTGTTCTCCATTTTTCTAATTGAAGATTTCACCTGCTGCTTGCTATCAAAAGGCCTGTGCATATCAAAGAAGAAGGGCATCTTTTTATTTTTTTTAAAGGAAAAGGATAAATCACCTGTTGTGTTTTACAAAAATTGTAATGTTATGCTACACAAGACTGTTGGCTTCCACCCCAATGTTTTGCTTGTGCGTGAATAATTTTTCTATGAGCTCTGTGAGACTTACTCTCTCTGAGGAAACTTGGCAGTGAAGAACAGCTCTCTCCCAGTTACTTGGTCCCTCTGTAACACTTTTGCTTTGTAGCTGGGAAGTTTGGCCCTGAACTCTTGAGCTTGCCTGCAGAATCACACTGTGTTTGCTTTGGCTGTCATCAAGCGCTTTAAGGCACTGCTTTGTACCCACGTGAGCCTGAATTTTTGAGGTTCAAAAAGAAGGACTTTGGGGCAGTGGGAAGAGGAAATCCTGGGGATTCTCAAGCTTAAAAGGCTTTGCAGCACCAGAGGTCATGTACCCAGGGGAAGGGTGCATAGAGACTGAAACATTCAGCCTACACATTTAAAATGTTACTTGAATAATTTCTCTCATAGTTTTGTTTATAAATCTTACCTTAGCTGCAGAGATTGTATGTAAGCTAGCTCAGTGGAGATACTCCATCAGTGTTTTCTGACCACCAAACCATCACTTAACTGGTAATCTAAAGTTTGTACTTCTATGAAGATCTAGTATCACTTTCTGGAGGATAGATAATTATTTGCTAGCTTCATCTGACATCCTTTGAGCATGTTTTGTGTCTCCAGTTTGGATAGCATGGCAAGTGAGGTAATGAACTCTGACTAGAAGGAAATTTGACTTTAACATCTGCAGATTTTCTCTGAAGAGCTCTTACGATCATCTGGGCAAGGATTATAATTTCATATAATTTTATCTGAATCTTAGAACATTAAATTTTTGTGCAGGACTGTTGCTTCTTAGAAAGAAGCTAAATTTTTAAGTTTGAGTATTTTAACATGCCAGAAAAGTCATGTGAACCAAAACCAGTCAAAGCCCATCTTCAGAGTGGTAGCCTCAAATCTGCTTTTGCCTAGTCATTGATTTCTTCAAAAGTTGCCACTGTATTATATTAGAAAAAAAACCTGTATTTTTAAACAGGATGTACTATATTATTGGCCACTTCTTGGGGGGTTCTAAAGGCCTTTTTAAATATTCTTTCTAGTATTTTTTTTAAACTATTTATTTTGTGAAGTTAAGAACGTTTGGGAAAATCTGCTTATCTGAGAAGATGTGCTGAGGTGAAATGTAATGCCAGGCTCATCATCCTGTATTGTTTCATGCTTAGCCAAACACTTTGGTGTTTAAGAACAATATGACAGTGAGCACAAAAGTAAACAAAAAAGGGGAGGGGGGTGGAAAGACGTTAGAAACAGGAACAGTATTTAAAAAACTAACCATCTGTCTCGTCATTCAGTAAATAATGGATCCACTTTTTTAATGGCTGTTACTAAGCTAAATAATTATAATGCACCCCAGTAAGGAGTGAGGACACTATAATTTTAAATAAAAATTCAAGTATAGTAATGTTTTAAATTGCTTCCTGCTATAATCATAAAACACATAATTATCTAGTAGGCTTACTTGGAGAAGTAATTTGATTGAGAACTGGGAAAAATATTTTTTGCTTGCTTTTCTGTACAAACTGGGACTTTCTAAAATGCATCATACGAATCTTCAGCCTTCCAAAGAAGGCTTTTATCATAAGACCTACTGCTCATGCGCAGAAAAAAGAAAATCACAAGTTCATTAGATTATCATAGTCTTTTTTTTTTTTAATCTTGTTTTTCCACAATGCAAAATCAGAGTAAGGGGATTATTTTTTAATTATTTTTCTATGTTTTTGTTTGCTTTGGAGTTTTTTGAGTTCTCTTGTCTCTTCTACTGTGTAAATTTAGCTGATAATTGAAAATCTTGTGTTTGATCTCTCAATCTATTGCTACGGAAATGAAGGTTATTCCAGAAATTGTTGCTTTCTGCATTTGTTGACTGATTCAGAAGGGAGAAAAGGTGAAAAAAACCCCACACCGAAAACCAAAGGACTCTTAATGAAGAAGAGGGGAAAAAAGACACTATCAGAAGTGTTATGTTGGGGTCACTTCTTTTAATTCTTAAAAACATCATTACATTTAGGTTCTATGTGTGATATTTAGTGCTACATCTAATTACTGATGCTAACTATTTTTGATTATATTCTGATAGTGGAATTTCAGAATTAATTGTGCATTTGTTTGTGAATTTTAATACATGATTAACTACTTTGCTAGTGTATGTGACTACTATTCAGCATTTCAGTCTGCAGAAATATCTATGATTTCTGATTATGTTTGTCTTTTAAGATAACTACCTGGAATTAGTCATGTTATAGAACGTCATATGTATAGATGAGGCTTCAGTTAAACTTCAGCATTGAATGATGCCTATTTCTTCCAAATTGCTTGAATAGAATGGGAAATCATGGATGACATAAATCCACATTAGGAAGAGAAGAATTCAGGTCTTAAAAGTACCAGCCCAGGTGAAAGTTAATGGAAATGGGGACAACTAACAGATATTTCCAGCAGTTTTCTTTACTTGCAGTAAAGAACTGCAGGAGAAAACAGTCATAGAAAATCTGGCGAAATATGGAGGAAATATGAGTTCCAGAAATATGAAGTACACAGCACTAATATAAAATGTGTTGCATCTCAAACAGAGAGTTCAGTGGAAATGTAAAAACATGGTGAATTTGGCGGTACTTGGTTGTCTATTTTTTTTGTTTTTTCCCTGGCGGAGAGGAATGATGTCACAGGAGGAAAAAGGACATTGAATAGAAACCACAGGCCATGGACAGTTTACACGAGTAAACTATTACGAGAATTGCCATTAACCCTGATAAAACAGCAAATGTTTCAAATAAGCCAAGATACTGTGAGCAGTTCAAAACTTGTGGAGAATAAAGCTCTGAGAGCGAGTGTGCTAGAAAGAACCCAAAGTAGTGACACTCCTGAGAAGGAAAGACAAACAGGCTCTTAAAGAGTTGCTGATTGTTTCTTTGGGCCAGAGTCAGGAGTTTCTGGGATAATCCGTATGTTGTGGGAAGCTGCTCTTGATGATCTTGATCAAGCTGCAACTTGATGATGGCCTCACAGGATTCATGTTGGAACTAATTTCTGAAGAGAGCAATACATCCTTAACAGCTACCTTCACTTGCAGCTCTTATTCCTGAGCCAGCACCTGTTCCCAAGCTTGCTTTATTTGGTAAGCAACTTCATTCCTACCCATTGCCTGTCTTGTGCTGTTTGTGAGATCTCATTTCTTCTCTGTTCTTTTAGTCATTGTGTATCCCACTTGCTACCCAGCTGGGAATTCCTGTGAGTAAAGGGTCATAAGAGAAGAGAACCTAATTTGCTCTGCCCACAAGAGATGCTCTGTGTAAATAAAGAGAGATAATGGAAAACTACTTTCTGTCCTGAAAAGTTAACGTGAATGACATATGGGTGGAAGCACAAACGGTATTTGAAAGAGAATTTTGTGACAGTGACTAATCTTCTTTTGCGTAGGAGAGCAGGGTTGCCATACAGAATACTAAGACTCCCTTAGATTATTTTTTCCTTTTCTTTTTATTTTTTTCTTTCCTTTTATTTTTTTAATTTTATCTTTTTTCTTGCTTTGTTCAGTTCTAAAAATGAGGAGGACTGGAACATAACAGTTCTATAAACTGTTATTATAAACTCTGGAAAAGTGCTGGTTTGACTATGCTGTTTCTTCTTCTTTCCAAAACTGACTGTATTTGGTTTCGGGGCCCTACTCTACATGTCCACGGTGAGGAATAGGATATATGTAGGTTACTTGCAAGGTCAGAGACAATAAAATGTGGAAATCTCCTGCTTTTGTTCTGAAATCTCAAGTATATTTTACTTGCCTCTTTCCTTATTCAGTGAAGATATATGAAGGCTAAATGTAGCAGAAATTGAGTTCAGAACAAGTTTCTAACATAAAAACACAGAATTATAATAGAACTTGGCAAGTGGATGTTCTCTTTCATCCAGAGATCACAATCTACAAGGTACACTTTGAAGTTTGCAGCCATGCCTGGCTGGATAGGGGAATTTGGAGTTATCCTCTGCCTTTCCTCTTTTTAAGGAAAGTCCTCAGTAGTTTGATTGTTTTTGGCCAAATGATACATGTATGAAAACTTCTAATTATTTGGAAAGAAACGGGCGCTCTAGAGTTCGGGACTACATTAGTTGGATTCAAAAAAACCCCCAAAATCTCCCAAAGAAAATATGCGTCAATGAGACGTAGAATCCGCTTTATTTTTTTAGTCCTGCCATTAACATTGGACACACTGTACATTTTATATACATATGAATAATGCATTTGATGTAGCAGCAGCAAGCAGTCATTCTTTACATCAGTTAAGACCAGAGTGCCACTATTAAAACTGCTTTATAGCTAGCAGGCACCCTGTATTGTTTCACAACTGGGTTACTGAACCCAGATTTTTAGAGAGGGAGTTTTCTTTCATATAGCTTTAACATCTTTTGTTCTGAGATTCCCTTGTGGAACTGAGAGGCTTATTAATAAATAGTACAGTACACTGAGTATGTATCTTATTTAGAAAGATGCTGATTTTTTGCTGAGCAAAGGAGTGTGAGTTACTGCTTTCTAGCCATAATTTTTTGAAGCAGCTTAGTAGTTTCTAAATATGTGTGTGCTTTGCCTTTACCAATAATTCTAAAGTTTTTGGCTTATTTTCCAACAGATTGTTTAGATGGAGATATTATTTGAATGGTCTGGTAGGTGTCCCTTTCTGGGGTAGTTGCTCCAGAAATCCCTGACTTTCAGCAGAGATGAGGATAGAGCAACTTGCCTGAACATAAGCCAGGATCAAAGGCAGGTCAATTGCTCAGGGCTGAGCATGCTTTTCCAAGTAGAATTGGCTTGAAGTCTTCCAGGGCTCATCCCTCCTCCAGAGAACCAGGGAGACCTGCATATTCAGTTGGTTTCTTGGCATATGGATGGAATTTTATGAAACTGAAGCATATAGTGGGACCAGTTATAGCATGACTGAAGAATTAACAATTTAAAGTTGTCAATACAGTCTGTTTTCAGCGTTTGTCACTATATTTCACTGGAATTCTGCCCCGCCAAAGGAGATTGAACTTCAAACCAATTGATACACATTTTATATTGTTGCAAAATGCTGAAGAAATCAACAGAAAACAAGATTTATTTCCTTTAACATTCATTGCAGTTGCATCTTCAGTGATTTTACTCTTGACACAGTGATCCAAGCATTTATTGACAAGTGTGCAAAATTCTGATGGCATTGTGTTTTTCAGGAAGCAGTATTTCTGAGGATCAGAAGTTGGGGGCCAGACAGTGATTTAAATACCATCTTGGCTGACAATATTATAAAAATCCTTTTTATTTTTAGCAACTTTTCAGCCCATACTATGCAATATCAGATAAGTTGTCTGTAGCATGAGTGCTGCAGTAATTGTCATGTATCTAATCTATGAAGCATACTAGTATGAAATTTTTTTTGAGAAATCTTTTATGTTTGCAAGCCATTATTCCCATTAAACGATGGTTATGCTTGTAAAATAGTCCAGTTGTAAGCTTGGAAGCCAGTCTACAAATATAAGTAAATTCTGCTGGGGGAGGTTGTGCGTGTGAAGATGAAACAGTAGGAATAGAACAGTCAGACAGTAGGTGAAACTAGTGCTGCCTTCAGACCCTTGCAATATTTGTGCAAATTTCCACCCATGAGAACTGAAGCCCTTTCTCCAATATCCTAGCTGAAAGCTCTGTCTTGAAACCAAAATTATGTCCTGTATTTCTACTGTAGAATAGGCAAAGCCAAATGGGAAGCTATAAGTCAATAGATTAGTCTTTCTAGTGAGCAAATAAAGAATCAATTTTTAAACTATTGTTTGTTCTTGTCGTGATGGCTAGTGTATTTTAAGGAATCCATCACATACTCTGGGAGCAGTATTCCCAGAGTGGACATCTCCTAGCCTTTTTCAGGTGAGTGAAGACTTCAGAGTTGAGTTGAACAATGAACTGTTAGTAAATCCCTGAAGAGAAATTATTTGCCAAAATGCTCAGTGAAACTATATTTCACAGTATATAGAGCTATTTTCTTGTTTTATTCAGAAGTCTTCATCTGAGAGAATGTGATCTTACTTACAAGTTCATTTTAAACTGTTGTTTTGGACTATTGCTGCTGCTTAATCTTGACTTGCTTAGAAGTTACTTTTCTTAAGGAACATTCCAGAGCTATGGAAGCTTAAATCTAAATTGCAACACACAGAGTAATAGCTGTACAGTAGAATATAAATTGGTTGATTTATAATGAATACTTGCCACTTACTTGTAAAAAAAAAGAAACTCCAAGGCATAGCACTAAGCACATTTTAAGAATTAAAGGTATTACTATTGTTTTCATTTCTTAAATTTAGACCTATGGAGAAAACACTGTGGTGTTTTTTCCTGTGTTTATCATGGTTGGTTGGCCATCTGCACTTAGGAGAATCATAAAATGATTACAGGCTGGGACAGAGGACTTCTCAACCATAAAAATGTGTCAGTACATGTTTAGTAAATGCTAAGATTAACTTTTATCACCCATAACACTTAATAAAATGATTGTAGGCATCTCAACAGAGAAGATCCTGCCTTTTGGATTGTCTTCAGAACTGGCCTTGGTTTATAAACAAGAAATAATTAAGGATTTATAAGATACAATCAGGCACAGTTTCATGCATCTGCACAGCAGAATGAATATATACATTGTGCAAACCGAATCTAGCAGTAGGAAAGCTTTACAAACTGTGAGTAGTAAAAAGACAACTGTGGAAGATTTTTGGTTTAGCTTGTTTTTTGTTGTTTTTTTGTAACTGAAATCTATAATGTTTTCTGTCTGCTCAGAAACTAATGCCTGGCATGTGTTATTGCTTAATTATATCCTGTTGTGTAATTTACAATGCACGCAATCTGATCTAGGAAACAAATGGTCTTTCAAAATTATAATGTGTTCTTCATCCTTGTTGAGTCTGTGTTTATTAGAATGTGAGTATAGGCTGCTTCACTCTCTTCAGTTTGCCCTTGTGAAATTAAAAAGCCGGTTTTTAAAATCTGGACCTAATGATAGCTCTACCCCTTTCAGGTTGCCAACTATTTCAAACCCTTAAAATCCCTGAACAAACTAAATTACAAATCTTTCTGTGACTGTTCATTTCCAATAGGCTTCTGTTATCTTTTCATCTGTAATTTATTAAGGGTGATTGCCCTGTAATTCCTTGCTTCTGGCTCCCCCTCTGGCTGAACAGTCAAACTTTTAGAGCTACAAAAATGTGTAATGCCTTCTCTGTTGAGTTTTTCGAGGAGGCATTGAAAAACCATGACATTAAGGCATAAAGTTTCTGTAAAAGAAACCCCAAACAATGAAAAAGAGAATGCCCAAAAAAACATATAAACCAACAAAACAGATAAATAAAAAAACTAACCAAAACCAACAAAAAGAAACCCATACCTAAAAACTCCTTACTTGAGCGTTAGTAGTTGTGATGCACAGAAACTGACCTTACACACAGGCCACGTAAAAAAATGCAGGCACGTTTATTTTCTGTCGACAGGGAGCGGTACCATTCGTTCCAAATCACCCGCTCCCCGATCACATGACTAACCCAGGCTTATAGCCTCCTTTTGAGTGACAGCCGTCACACAGCTCGGATTGGCCCCACTGCTCCAAGCCCACCCTCTTCTCCACCCCGTCCCTTCGAGGGCTGGGCTGTCGTTGCCATCGTCCCGTCGCAGACAGGCACACCCTCCTCTTCTAGGAGACCTTGAGATGTTGTTCCAGGCTGTTGTGATGTCTAATTTTCATCGTCTCTGTCCCCATTATCTGATGTTCGTGTTTAGTGTTTACAGAACTTGCTCTATCCTAGCCCTGTGTCTCAGCAGGGCCCTGACTTCCCTTTCTAACCCCAACTCAGTTGTAATGCCTTTAGCATTTCGGACTTTGGATAGGACTTATAGGCTTCTTAGTCATTTAGTTGCCTCTCATGGGCTACTACAAAGACTACTAACAACATGACTTGAGTGTGGTATGAATGCTTGCTAACGTTGGAAAAACTAAGCTAGCTGAAATATTCCACAAGCTATTTTCCTTCATGCTTCTTAATTATGAACAGTTAGCTTGAGTGGGTGGTGTTTTTGACAACCCTCTAAAGAATATTGCAAAAAAGTCATTGCAAAGCCCCTGTTTGAATGTGGAACAGACTACAGGGATACGACATCTCTTTTGTGTTATTTGTTATTGAATATCTCAGCCTTCAGTAACTGATCCTGTTTTTCACTCTGCGGTCAACTTTAATGTGGTCTTTGTCGTATAAAACAAAAGTACAGAATTTAATACAAAAGCTGTAGAATAGCTGAAAGAGCACCTTGGTAACTCTAAAGCCCCAAGTGTCTGAACTGTTTTTGAAATGTTTTTTCATGTTTGTCAGAATTTTTCTAGTATTGGCTCTGATCATTCTAAAAATTCAGGTGGCATTATTCTATCCTAGCCCTGCAAACAAAAATGTCTGTAACTATTCATTTGAGTAGTCCCAGCAGAATTAAAGCAATTCAGCTGACCTGTGTTTGCATGCAAGGTTTAGACCAAAGAGACTGGAGTTGTTTCTAGTCATGTTGAAGGGAATCTTTTATGGGCCGAGAAATGGATTCTGAAAGGGTAAACCTTTGTTTAGGATCCTGTCGGGGTTGTCTGAATGACAACCTGAATAAAAAAGAAAACATGGACGTGCTTAACAAGACAAAAGAAGGTAGATACTAGTAGTATCTATTAGTTCCTAATCTGTTTTTCATCCTGCAGCATCAGCCTTTTGTTCTTTTCCTTGGCTGTCCATATATACCAAACTGGCGAATTTATTCATAGTTCTACGGAGCGCATGAAATGATGACTGAAGTTACCTAAAATGGTAACTAACCAGTAGCATTTTCCCTGAGATCTATATTTCATAATGTTATTTTCTTAAAATACCTTAGCAGTCATTACTTCTTGAAGACAGTGGGCTGTATTTGAGAGACAGGACAGCCTACTTCAGAGGGTCAGGAGCAGCCCACAGGATTTTCCCTTGCATTTTCTCCTGTGCTGATACTACCAGAAAACTGAACATCTGTACTGAGGTTTTCATGGGAAAAGGAGGAGATGGATTTTCATGGTATTGTTTCATTTGATTTTCATGGTATTTCAATATTGACTTTAAACTCTCAAAGGAAAAAAATAAAAGTTTTGAAAGTATAAAAGATGAGAAATACAATATGCTTAGCTTGTCAGAAATAAACGTTAGGGCATGCTTACTTCTTCTTTCCCCTCTTCCCCAAATTATATGGTTCATTTTTGTTTTAAAATGTCTTTTGAGCTGTTATTCCTAGATTGGTTGAAGTAGCCCAGGTAGATTTGAAGCATCGATGTCAGACTTTGGGGGACTGTACAGTGTGGGATTGGGAGGGAAACTCCCCTCTGATCTGTTCAGCCTGTCCAGCATCCATTCTGCAGCATCTCTTGACTTTTCCACTGGATATTTGGAAAAGCTCTGCTGTGGGGCTACTGCCACAGACAAGGTAAAATGTACTTCCCTGCTTCAGTGTGTCCTTGGCTTTTTCATGGTTTTGGAGCCTGCTTTTGAGATCCAGCTGGTTAATAGGCTAATGACTCTATGAAGTGAGAGTCAGGAGAGTGAGCAAGCTGCTTTTGTTGTGGCAAGAGAGGAGCAAATGAGACCCAAGGGAAGGCTAAGCTTCCTGCACTGGAGTCATGCCTGATTTGAGTTAGACATTTTAGTTTAACAGTTCTGTAGATCAGGCTTTAGGTTTAGTAGGGTAGGTAGTTTCTGGTCCAGTAGAGTTCAAACACAAAATGAAATTTAGTATTATGGGGATTGGATGATCCATAAAGGGTAGAATTATAGTTTTTCAGGCATAAAGCCTAAACTATCTTCTTAATATATATAGTTGTGCTGAGTATGCCATTTGCTTGAATTCAGATGCCACTGGATACAGAAAAAATACATTATGCAAAGGCCTCTAACATTATGTTTTGCATTGAGTGTCCTGATTTGTCTGCTTAAAGAGCAAAAAGAATAAAAAGGAAAAGAAATATGAACCTTAATTAATATTTTGATTATTTGAAATATGGACCTTAATGAATATTTAGGCTATTTAATCTATTTTGTTGGTTGACTGCTGAGAATTTTCTCTCTATTAATCAGATATCTGTAATATGAGCCCATTTTCCCTTCTGCACTTTGCTATTTTGGAATACAGTTTATGGACGTGCTTTGAAGTTTACAGTTGCAAACAGGTCCACAGAGAGGAATCAGGCATAGTCTTTGTTCTGGAGTTTTGATTTTTTTCGTTATGATTACTACAGCTACAAAAGATCTGAGAAAAGGTAGGCTCTCCCTTTTTTCCTTCATTATCTCTTGCAAAATATAGCCTTTCCAGAGCATAAGCCTATACTCTTCTATTTTGTTTAGTTTATAATGTCTGGGGAGCCACTAAATTGTTTCATGATGTTTAGCATTCTTTCTTTTTCCTTCATATATTATAAGTTACAGTTTTCTACATGGCTGTGCTTAACTAATTTCTGATAGTTATGCATGGCAGATCAGACCACCACACAGCCCAACTTTGGCGAACCTTCCATGGTCTATTGCTGTTGGCCAATAAGATTTCTGATCTCAGTCTCTGAAGTACCTATCTCTTGCCTGACCATCACAACCAGGGCTCATGACTTCAGTAGTTTTGTGTTATCTAGGTATCAAGTTTACATTTTAAATTATTTTATCAGTATCTTCTGACCTAGACTCTCAAGAGAAAGCAGAAACAAAGGCTGAGGTTATGTTAGGGAGGATGAGCTGTCTCGTACAGTGGAACCTATGCAGGCAACTGGTGTAAACCAGGTCATATGGCATTGAGTAGTATTTTGAATATCCTGACCTTATGTAAAATGTGGAGGTAGGAGTCCAGAGTTTTTCTGCAAGGGAAGGGCATGATAGATCTCTCTTCTCAGAAAACAAGGAAAAATGGTACCAGGTTGTCAGCAAAACCCCAGTGCCCCTTTGCAGAATACAGTAATCCACTTTGCCAAAGGGTTTGGGTGTGCTTGCCTATTGAACTACAGTGCTATATTCACCATGATCAAACCAAAATTTTGTGGGGGGGAGGAAATAAAAATAAGTATATTAGAACACAGAACTCACTGGGAGAGAAGAAAAAGGATAAGGCTGGATCCAAGGCATAAAATATGCCCCTACTGACCACACACTATTTCAGGGTAATTTAAGCATTCCCAAACTTCAGGTTCTCTTAGAAGTCTTGACTGTTAAGCAGAGATAAGTTCTTAACCTTCCTCGTAAAGGAAACTGTAACATGCTAAAATGAATGTTTTACAAAAGTATTATCAAGTAGTATACATAGTTAATTGTGTTTGCCATCCTTTTGGAGATGGCAGGTTATAGCTGCCTGACAGACATACATACTCACAGATTTAAACCTTGTTGAACCTTATGTAATCCTGGGCAGGTTTTAAACTAGCTACCTTAAGTACCGGTAGGAGTATTGCTGAGGGAGCAGAGAGAAGTGTAAAATCTGAAAAACCTACCTAGGTACCCATACAAGCTCAGAGGGCCCCAGCCTGCTGTGAGCTCAGTGCTGCCTCATTTCTGACCCTACATAAGTACCTATGCTGGTAGCATAAAACTAGGATGTAGGTAAGCGGCATCTCATGTTTTCCAGTGATATGAATATCATCTGAGTTTTCAAATAAAAATGAGCTCTTATTAATGCTTTATGTGAGAACTAATTAGATAACTTGAGACCCTCAAAGAAATTTCACAATCTTAATCTTCCTTCCACAACTCAAATTCTGAAAGTGTTTTTTCTATAATACCCATACTTTGCTTTTCAATACCAGAACTATCTTGGTATTTATTGCTCTTCTGATTTTTTTTTTCATATTTTTTATTTGTCCATTGTGTTTTAAAATTGGCTGTTCTTAATGTAGTTATTTTAATGGTGGAGCAGATATTTTTAAATATCATCAATCCTTTTCCATTAAATTATATCTAATTTGAAGTAGGGAATGGGCAATTGTTGAGGGGAGTGAAAGTTGTGAATATATACTAAAACTGAATTACTTCAGTGCTGAGGATCTGAAAACCAAATCTGCTCTTTTGGTGAACTTCTGATGAGCTTGGTAATGTGTATGCAAGAGCTAAAATTTGGCTTAGATGGATGGAATGTAGAAGCTATGTCTCAAATGATAACAGTGGTACTGAGCTAAAGTAAATGATTTGCTAATTAAAACAGGAAGAATGTTGGATATTTTTTAGGCTCTTCATTTGTATTGAAAAATGTTCATGTTTGAAGCAATTGTGCATTGCGTGTAGATTTTGCAAACAAGATATGAAACTAGTTTCACTGCTCAGGAAAGAATATTAAAGTATTAATTCTACAACTTGTCACTGCCCCAGTGAATATTTGCAAATGCAGCAGTAAAGAAACACTAGTTTTCTGAGAGTTTGCCCATATGTGGTGTGCCTAAAATACAAATTAAATGGAACAGAATTATAGCCAATGATAATTTGAGCTCCGGCTAACTTACTATATAATTTTTCCTGAAATGTATTCCTATTTTTAAAATGGTTTGAATATCAAAATGTTTTAGAATATTTGCTAATATGCTGTGAATTACCAGAGTGAACAACCTTCACTGATGTTTATTGCAAGTAGCTATACATATTTTTGTCTTTCTTTTTAGCTCATTTGCTTCAATTGTTAGGAAATTTAAAAATTATCTCTTCCGTGTTGCAGAAAATCATCCGTTTTCCTCTGAAATAGCATAGGGCTCCTCTACTGGACCCAGTATGAGTCTGAAAAAAAAAAAATTGGTCCTTGCTGTAAATGATTTTTAAGAAAAGGTTACAACAAGAGAATGACAGAGATAAAGGAAATATGGAGCACTGGTGGCTTAGCCACCTTACCTTAAGGGTTGTGTGTTTTGGGTTGTTTTTTTTAGGGGGGGTGGGGAGCCGGCATTGTGTTCAGGAATGTTTTAGAATAAGGAGCCTTGTATTTCTTCAGGGGAACTGAACCAGGGTCAAAAGAAGAAAGCACCCAGGAACTTAGGTAACACTATTACCTGCTTCAGAGCTGTAGCCTCATCACTTATGGAGATGTTACATGAAAGACAGTCCATAAGAACCCTGAAATATGTATATGAGTTGCAATAAATAAGCATTTATTCAAGCAGTCCAGAGCGGGATGGAGCCTTTTTGTTAGCTTGAATGAATGGTCCTAGGAAATGAGATACAGACCAAACAACCAAAGTAGGGCCACCAGGGCAGCTTCCTCTAGCCCCAGCAGCATTCCTGGTTCCTTTCCACCTTAAACAGCAGGAACAGCAACTTTGTTATCTGGGATAAGCCTCAGCTGCTTCGTCCTCTCCTGTTTTATACCTCCTGGGCCTTGCTAATTACAGGGATGCTGGACTGAGAGAGGCAGTTGTGGAGGTGTTTGTTGAAGGTAGGCTTGTGCTGGTTGAGGGATTGGAGAGGAGCCGGTTAAGATGACAAGAGGCAATGGGAAGGGAAATGCACCTTCATAAAACAGCAGTCCAATTCTTCTGACAAATTAGACTAGGCCATCTCTTTAGAATTATAATTAATCTGGTTTTTTTTCCAGCTCCTAAAATTCTTGCAGTATAATCACTGTTCAGCAGACGTAACAGGACCGTTATGTTACATAATTTTAGAGAGGCTTTTATGAATTCCCACTGGTTTTATGAAAGAAAAGGGGGATGTGAATGTTCATTCCTTGATTCTATTGCACTTCAGTGTGTTAGCAGCATTTCACTCCAGTGTTGATGAGAAGACAATAAATATTACTAAATACGACATTTTTTAATATTAGAAAAACTTTGATTTGTTAACATGTAGTCTTCTTGCCATGCTACAAATCAACAAAAAATGGCATTTCCTACTATATCTACCTGTTTAAAATTAGAAATCCCTCAATAAAGCTACTCTTTAATCTTTAAAAATGTCTTGCAAGAAACTATTATGTTTGGCTTTCCAGTGCTGCATAGAACTTGTAATGTGTTCTCAACATGACTTGGTAAGTCAGAATTACCCCAGATTTTTTTCTGCTTTTATCACAGTTGTTACATATTTTTCTCTTGTCAAACTATTACTGAAAACAAGTACATTGTCACAAAGGTTGAAGCAGCTTTTTGTCTGGATTAAAAATTATTCATACCTACATATATATATACGCACATATATATATGCAGTAGGATACTTGTGTGTGGGATGCCCGGTCTTTTTCAGATCTAAGCTCTAGTTTGACATTCATATTTTCATGGTGCAAAGAAGTTTAGGACATTGACAGGTTATCATGTGTAGAATGAATATTGGTGGTGTTTATTTGTTGACTGCTGTGGCCTAGGCTATTATCTGTAATTTAAAACAAATAAACAAACACAAAAAACCCTCAAAACTTACACACACAAAATCCAAACACATTTGTATTTGATTTTTCA
This sequence comes from Serilophus lunatus, assembly GCA_013399895.1. Classification (NCBI taxonomy): domain Eukaryota; kingdom Metazoa; phylum Chordata; class Aves; order Passeriformes; family Eurylaimidae; genus Serilophus; species Serilophus lunatus. Next base: position 589,598 of record VXBA01000875.1, on the reverse strand, counting down.
ACTCAGTAAGGTGAATGTAGCAGTATTTCTGAAGAAATCCACTGTTCTAAAGTAAATAAACATGGCTGATTTGTCTTGGTGACAGGTCTAAGGATAAATCCTATACAGAAGTTAGATGAGCCTTTAATATTATGGCTGACTGTCTAATAGAAAAAGGCAGGATAATCACCTGCTTCTCATGTTCAGGCTTGTTTTTTCTTCCTCTCCCCACCTTAAAAAATATGGAGAATTGTGATGATTTATGCCCCTTAACTTACTTCCTTTTAAAAATTTACTTCCTGCTTCTGGTCATTCTTTGTTAACAGTTGAAGAAGAAAAGTCCTCCTAAAAGGATGTGTCCCATGGAATTCTACTCGCAACTCTAAGGCACATTTTTGTAAACATAATAGTTATATACTATTTGATATATTTATATTCATAACTATGCCTGCATTTTGTGCTTTGTTTTGTTTGCATGGATAACAGTTGTGATGGATTTGTTCACCCTAGATGATATTTATTCCTTTTACTTCATTACACATAATCCACCTGTGCTAGATCTTAAGACCTATGTACACTTTATACTCTACTAGAGAGCTTATCAGTTTCTCTGCAGGCAGCTCAATTTGAATTTTAAAACTGAAAATGAATGAATTTGTGCTGCTTCTTCAGTTTCTCACAAAGCTACTCTTGCACCCTCCTGGTGGTGTGATAACTGGGGGATATCAAGCTTGCAGGATGCTGTTGATTTTGGCTGAAGGGTTTATGGTTTCATTCTGATCACAAGCTACTTCTACTATTATTATTTCTGCACTCCTCCATGGCTTTCTCCTCTTGAGAAAGTCTGAGATTTGTTCTCTGGGATAAAGACATCAGGAAGAACAAGAACAATTGGTACTTATAATTTTCGACTGAATCAAAGTCCAGGCCCAAGTGTACAAATAATATTCAAGTAAATGATTTTCTTCATTATCCCATAAGACAAATGTTAGCTCATACTTGGCTTTCAAGTCAGGTAAGTGTTTAAGGAGTTGCTGAACATCATTGGAATTTCTTATTGGTAGCCTGAGGTACTGCGCTTTTTTATCATGCATACCTAAAGTCATGAAAATATCAGATTTTAAAATTGAGTCTAATTCAATTTATGAATGCATTAATTTCTTTTAACTTCTCAGTGTCCCATAATTCATTCAAGGTAATCATCATTAAAATATCAAATCATAGCATGGTTTGGGTTAGAAGGGATCTTAAAGGTCACCTAGTTTCAATCCCACTGCCATAGGCCGGGACACCTTCCACTAGACCAGGTTGTTCCAGGCCCCTGAGCCACCTAGCCTTGAACACTTTCAGGGATGGAACATCCACAGGTGGTCTGGGCAAACTGCTCGCTGCCTTACCATCATCACAGGGAAATATTTCTTCCTAGCTAATCTAAACCTACCCTCTTTCAGTTTAAAATCATTGTGTCTTGTCCTGTCACTGCTCTCTACCCAACCTATATATGTGCTTGGGATTGCCCTGATCCAGGTGCAGGACCCTGACTTGGCCTTGTTGAACTTCACGAGGCCCACTTCTCAGGCCTGTGAATCACTTCCCTCCAGCATGTTGGCTGCATCACACAGCTTGGTGTCATCAGCTTTCTGAGGAATGCAGCTAGTCACTGGTGTCTACTCTGACATCAGGCCCTTGACCACAAATCTTTGAATGAGACTGCTCAGGCAATTCCTTATCCACTGAGTGGTCCACGCATCAAGTCTGTGTCTCTCTGGTTTAGAGACAAGGATGTCATGTCAGACCATGTCCTTTACAACCCAGTCAATTCTGTGATATGATTCTGCGATACTTCGGGTTGCTCAGAGCCCCATCCAACCTGAACTTTAAGACTTTCAGGGCTGGGCCATGTACAGCTTCTCTGGCAAACCTGTGCCATTGCCTTTCAAAATCAAAACAATTATTTGCAAACTATTGCTCCTCTTGTGGACCTGAGGATGTCTTTCCTCCTACAGAAATGGTAAGTAATGTAAAGGAGGATGATGTTGACAAAGAAAATTTTGTTTAGTCCCTTCTTTTGCTCTGCCTTGCCATAAAATGATGTTTCTTTCAGTTATTTAAATTGGTTTGCAGTCATGGATACACTTGTATAGGATGATCAGTGATTTTCTTTTTTTTTTTTTTTTTTTTTTTTTTTTTTTGTCATGTCAAAACGAAAGCAAGCACTATTAATGACATGTTAACTTTTGAATTTTGCTTCTTGAAAGTTTGTGTATGTTTGTTGTTGTTGTAACTCAAATTGCATTACTATGTTTGTAGTAGGGTTGGATTTATTTATTTTTCTTCACAATTGAAATCCATGCCACTCTACTTGAGGTGCAAATAACAGCTCTCGTTCTGGGTTTTTCTTTTTCAGTGCAAAAAATAAAAAGATTAAAAACTGTAGTATAGAGATCAGTTGGATTACATTCATATTAATGCCTGAAAGAGACCATATATATGACATCTGTTTCATCTTAGTTGACTAGCGATTTGAAGGAATCTGCAGTAAATCAAAGAACTTCTCTATCCTAGTGCACAGATACTGAGTTGTGATGGAAATACCTTCTCTTCTGTACAGTGTGATTTTTGTTGAGGCAATAAATTGCAGGGTGCATTTTGTCGTTTTGTGTTTTCATGTTAGTTAATTGTAATTATTGTTCATGGGGTTACTGAAGTTAATTTCTATATGGGAGAGATATGTAATTTTCCTAGCTATATAATGCAAAACATGTTCAACTGTCACTAATATATTTAAGTTTCATTAGAGTGAATTGTTTATCCTGATTAGACAGAACCATAGCATACCTGAAAGAAAAGTAGAGGGGTTATAGGATTTGCTTTTAAGTATGTACTCTGCATTGAAACATGTTTTCAAAAGGAAGTGCTCTCCAAAGTTCAAGTAAATCAGGTGGGAAGAATTGTGATTTTTCCAGCAGTTCACAGTCATGGTGTGACTCCATTAATACTTTCTTTTTCTTTCTAATTTCATTTTGGCTGCTGGCTAGTTTGGCTAATTTCTTTCCATGCCATACATTAGTAGGAAGAAGATGTGTTGGTCCTTAATTTCTGAGCCATGAGACTTGCACCTTCTAATTATAGAGCTGTAAAATTTGAGGAAAAAATTTCCCAGGTGTTTGTAAAATAAATTGTGTGTGACACAGGCTGCAGGTAAGACATGTCATAGTTTTTTTCTAGATAGAAAAGAAATCTAAAATACTAGTGGCATTCAAATAAAACCAAAAGCAGCTTTTTTGGGACTACAGAGCTTTTGAGGGAGTGAACTCAAGATGGGTTCGCCAGTGCTAGATGGCAGGTGCAGGAAGGTGTGTGTCATTTGCACAGGCACAGCATTCAAGAACCCTGATCAGAGGTTGCCTGCCCTGTGAGCTGCTGTACAACATTGCATGTATTCTTTGGAAGTGGTGAGAAGGATGAGTCTGATTTCTCCTTTTCCCAATGCACTCATGCCTATCCTCTGAAGAGACAATATGTTTTTCTTTAAGAAAGCAAACATACTTAAGTGGTGGATACTTGAATATAAAGGAATCAATTTCCCTTGATAGTTATTGGGAGCTGCCATGGTGGAGGTGCTGATAGAAACTTTATATGGAAATCTGTCTGACATTAGATGTGTTTAGAATCCCAGCAGTTACCTAGAGTTTGTAGTTGATGAGTCAGTTTTATAGTGAAAGAGGTCTTCCTGCCTGGTGAGTAGAAAGTGAGAAGAAAGTTAATAAAGGAAACAGTTTCTGTCTCTTTCTGTAGGTCACACTTTTTTATTAAACGGACATGTGTTTGTATCATTCTGTTACAAGACCTTTGAAGGCAGCATTTCATTTTCTCAAAATGTAGCAGAGCTTTATTGTTGTTGTTTTGTATCAACAGGGGGAAGCTCCACAGGTACTTCAAATGTCACATGCTCTGCTTACCTGTTTAACAGGAGGGAAAGAGAAGAGATCAAATCTTATCATCTTTCTTATGAACTGTTGTTTAATACTACTGCTTCTTATCTCTGTGTTATTTTAGCAATAATGCAGCTGACTGGCTGATTGGTGGGACTTCATGGTGAAATTAAATAACCCCTTTAAAAAATCTGTCTTTTTTCTCAAGAACATTGAGGTAATTAAATAGAAAGTTCACTGTGGTCAGAATAATTACCAATATTAATTATATGTATCTATCAATCATATAGTCCATAAATACCAGCACATGTGTTTTGTTGTCTTTGCATTTGATTGTAGACTTGATTCTTCTTCATTAGTCATAGAGCAGTATGATGACAAATATTAACTTTCAAGAAAAACACATGTATAGATTTTAACCAGTGAGTGAAATTCAATATTAACCAGCAATACTCTGTGTCCTTCCTTACTTCTACTGAAAATCATGCAGATATGATTTATTTGTCCTTAGTTTTTCAAGTACTATGAGGAAAAATGCCCTTGAAAGATACAGTTTAAGACTGTCAGATTATAAACCTCAGTCACATTGTCTTTTAACTGTGCACAGTTTCTGTTGTTGGGTTTTGTTGGCTTTGTTTTTTGTATGTGTTGGGTGCTTTTTTGTTGGTGTTTTTTGGGGGTTTTTTTTGCACTGTCTTATATCACCATAGTAAAAAATATATCATTTGTGAATGAAAAAAGTCCTTTTTTGAAGGAGGGATGAATATGCACAAACAAGTAATTTATTTAGATATTTTGTGTATGGAATACACAGGATGATTGTCTACTTCAGGGAAAGGATCAGAGTAAAAAAAGAGCACATAATAACACCACTTACAATTCTGAATCCTACTATGAATCATCACAGCATTAGTTACCACTAATGTGACATAATGAAAAAATGGTAGAGATAAATTCTTTTTGGTTAAATGGTTAGCTATATTTGTAAGAAAAGAGGAAGGAATTTGATTCCTTTTTATAAAATTAGGTTACTTGCCTGCATATTGCTTATGTATACACTATAAAGATTTTTAATTACAAAATTGTATATGACATTGTGCTTCTTGGCAAATAACCTTTTTGTTTGTTTGTTTGTTTATCCTCCAGTACCTGGAAGCTCTTCAACTATAGCTTCCATGAGATAGAAATGCTATTGCCTATGACAGAGGTCACTTTTGAAAGAAATTTTTTGGAGAAAACCAATGAATTTCAACAGTGATGCCTAATTAATTTGTTTTGTACATCGAAATGACTCTCATCCTGTACAGGGACAGAGCACAATGCACACCTACTCTGCCAAAGTTTGCTATTGATTTCCATTAGGTCCGTTAGGTCAGGTTTTCTTTCAAAGCACCACCATTAGTGGATCATGTTTAGGTACCAAAGCAAGGAGTTACTCCTGTCAGGCATATCTTGTATTCGGAAAACTGCCATGATTACAAACTTTTGCTTGTCTTCCAATGCTTGACAGAATGCCAGAATTAGAACTGCTTTTAATTATATAAAGGCTGCTGCAATTACTTCATCTTTTGCACGGCATATTCATTGTAGATTTCTATTTCAAAGTATCATGGAACTTTTCCAAAGAGGAGGAGGTCTTACTCATCATTGTATTTCCTAATTTACCCATGCAGAGTAGCAATCTGTCCATACCTCTGAGCAAAGATTTCACAGAAAATGACTGAAGGTTTTCATTTTTGCAAGATTTTCTGACTCTTCCAAAATATGCTGCAAACTTTCTTAGAATTTAAAGCTATGCTATATCTGTCCGGTGAGAACAGTATATTTTATGATGCGTTTTCCCTGGTGTTTTATTATTTTTAGGACTGAATCCCCAAAAATGTAGCTCAAGTGAGTAAGATTCTACTGAGATGCATTTTGGTGAAAAGTGTAAATGGATTTATTTATGCAAGTTTGAAAGAACCTCAAAAATAAAAGTTAGTTTAACATCCATTCTTAAATACTGTTTCAACTTGCAGTCCTGTGAATAACACAGATTATGAATCTGTGAGATTATAAAAGAGGCCAAATATTCATAAACACCTTATTATTTCTTAGATGTATATCCTCAGACTTCTGAATTTTTTCCATTCCTTTGCTTTTTGCAGTTCATTCTGACAATAAATTAAGTAACTTGTGGGATAATCCATTCTGCACTTTTTTAAACAGCGGTATTGGAAAGTATCTTTCTGCTGATCAGATTATACTCAGAGAAGTGTTGTGGGCTCTGATGTAAATTAGTAAGAATAGATCCTTAGTGGCAATGAAAAACAGACAAAAAAAGACGTTCCTATCCTAAACATACTCAAGAAACCTGTTGGGTAAAGTTAAGTGAAAAACTGCTGAAAAAGAAGTACTGAATTGTTGCAACCTCTTACAGTGCAGTTGGTGTCAAGATGTATATTTAGGATTGGCTTGACAATTGTCTGGATGTGGAGTTATCTGATAGCACTTGCACATAAAAAGATATGAAGAAATGCTTCATTGATTTCCCTTCTTTCAGAATGTGAACATGGTTAATGTATTTGACTAACTTTTCCTGCATAAGAAAACATAAACACTAAAAGGAAAATAAGTGTGGGCAAAAGAGGTGTAAGAGATCCTAAAAAATATACAGGTTTTTCCTAGCATTTCTGGCTTTTACTAGGATTGGTTTTGATAGAATCTGTGCCCAAGAAACCTGTAAGTCTTGTTAGAGTTTGATAAAGTTAAATTTTGTAAGTGGAAAATGTTCCCTTTACATGATTAAAAGTATGCAAGAACTGCTCTGTGGGATGGGCTGTTTCTACCAAGCTGGCTGCCACTAACCATTAGTTACAGAAATGTTTATTGCTTGCCCTGTTCTCATTTGCCAGGTATTGAGTTTTAGTTGTCTCTTGCATGGGGAAAAAATCAGCAAAAAGATTTTAGAGTTTCTGAATGCAAGGACCAAGTGCCTATATGTTTGCTTGCATCAAAAATACAGAAGCAATATGATGTCTCTAAACTTTCAATCAAGGACTTGGCTCTTCACAAGGGATTTGTGTCGAGGGAGTGCTTTTTCTATTCCTATGAGAATCCTGTTGGAGCTGTAAGCCTTTGAAACATCACATCTCAGCAGAGACTTGTTAAGAATTCAGTCTAACCTCCCATAGATTCTGACTGTATTAGAGCATTACTGAGCAGTACTGTTAGAGGTTGAGCACATCTTTATTGCTGACATTCTGGACTGCTAAAACTAGTTTCCTGGAACAGAGTAGGACACACCTGTGTGTCCCTCTGCTCTTCATAGTTTGGTAGTTTTCTGGCATCATAGGAAGAGTGTGGAAAAAAAAATGGGAGATGAACCTGCAAAATGGGAAAAAACCTTGGCAGTAGTTCTGTGAGGAAAGAACAGAGACTGAAGGTCAGTTCAACAGAGCATAGGTTGAATAGGATCTGGAATGTAGCAATGCAGAGGAGACAATGATGGGGTCTGGAAATAGCTGAGCAAGAGTAAAGAGGAGTGAAGTCTAAGAGACAAAGGTTTATAGAGCTGGTGCAGACTGCAAAGATGGGACTAGGAAGAGGAAGCTTGTAGGATGACTAGGGCCATAAAGACTGGTGTATCTGCTGTAAGAGGAGAGGCTCAGAGAGCTGGCACTGTTTAGTCCGGAGAAGAGAAGGTGTAGCAGGAACCTATCCATATGTACAAATATTGATTGAAAACAAGAGACAGGGAGCATAACTGAAATAAGGGAAATACATAAGAAAAAACTTTACTGTGAAAATGGTTGAACAGTGAATAAGGTTACCCAGAGGACTCTGGAATTGCCCTCCATGGAAATATTCAGTACCTGTTTGGACAGTGCCCTGAACAGCCTGCTACAGTTGATGACCCCATTTAAGCCAGAGGTTGTCTAGACCAATCTCCAGCAGTGCCTTCAGACCTTAGCTGTTGTGTGATTCTGTGAGCAGGGCAGACTGGAATGCAAGCACTGTGATGAGAAGCCTGGAGACAAACAAAAGAGTCTGTGTGTGAGAAGTAATACTGGCAGGAAAAGTTAAGTAAGGGGAAAATTACAACTGGGTCATGGACAGCCTAGAGGATAGATAAGAAAGGATCAGATTTAGAGAAAACTGAGAAGTGAGCCTGAAATGCAGTCCAGGATCACTGCATCTCACTATTTTTTAAATTCAGGATAAAACTGCAGAAGTGACAACTAAGTCATCCCTGAAAAGTGGTGTTCCATGTCACTAGGTTGTCAATCCCTTTCTGTTGCCCCATTGCCTCAAAGATGCAGGTCTCCACTGGGGACCGAAAAGCTTAAAACCTATTCATGACTCTGCTGGATTCCTGCATAATACAACAAAATGTCCTGTGAAGTAAAAGTTACACACGGGTGTCAAAGTTAAGTCTTTGTTAGTTAGGAAATGCCAGATTTTCATTGCCAATGCAATTGCTTATTTATTCCTCTTCAGGGTTTGTGGTAAGATAATGTGCAATTGTCACATTAGCAGTGATCTTTAGCTCATTCAGTGAAGAGGATGATGGTGTTCCAGGGTGTCTTGTAAAGAATCTGTTTTTTTAATAAAGGGGTCTTTTGTCGGTAAGACCCTTACTGTATTTGCAGAAATTTGAGTCCCATTGTGAAAGAAGGAAAAAGACTTCAGAAAGAGAAAGAAATCCTTTTTTATGAAAGAAGTTAAGCACCATTCTCAAAAACTGTGATTCTCAGGAAATTTTGGAGTGATTCTAGGTAGATCTTATTTAAGCAGACCTTTCACAAATGGCTATTGAAATAATTTAATCTGGGCCTCTGCAGTAGGATCCTGGGGAACTGGTCCAGTTACAAGTGGTAACTTTACCCTGCAAGATATTTAGGAGTAGAAGTACTTTTGTGCTTGTGACAGCCAATGATATAGGAAAGTAGCTGTATAGGGGAAAAATATATAATTTATTAAACCTAATGGTAGACCTGAGAAAAAAAGCAAGCAAACTTTAGGGCATATGGCCCCGTGCTCAGAATTAATGACTCTGTCTGCTGAACAGTCCCTGGACTGTGTGTGCAGCTTTTCAGGACGAGTAAGAGGCACAGCTCAGCCTGTGTGAGGGGTGATGAAGGCCTCTGCTAGGGAAAAGGGAGTTCTTGATGAAGAAAATTGGTAATTTTGCTCTAGTGTGTTTAATATTCTATTGATATGGTTAGTTTTATGCCTGTATGACTGGGAAATATGAAAATAATGCATACTTATGTGCTTTGGCATATGGACGTAAATGATAGGCAATAATCCATTTAGCATCAGATTCAGCTTTAAATTACCAAGATGTCTAAGCAAAGAATGTAGTTCAATTCTGAGCTCGATAACTTTGCCTCAATTCATTTACCATTTTATTGTCTTTAATGATAGGAAAAATTCCTATAGTGCTTGGTAATGAAAGCTTGTATGCTTTCACTTGAGCTCCTTTTGTGTATTGAAATAGATTCTTTGGCTCTACCTGCGCTACACTGATTTTTGCCAATGTCTTCCCTGAATTCCAGTTTTGAACTAGTTTTCTTTCTTTCTCATTTTGATTCAGTGTTTAGACCATTGCCTTTTTCTCTTTCTCAGCTGCCACTGAGCATTCATAGTCCTTGGCAGAGTGCCAGCAGTGCTTGTCCTCACCAAATACCATTCACATGTCTCTAAGGTGACACTTGATTGAGAAAAAGGGAAAACTAGTACCAAATTAAATGGTAAGATCAACACAGGCATAACTAGAACGTTAAATCTTGAGCCCATAGCTCTTTATGATGTATATGGGATACCTGATGAAATCCACTTAATTTATCTAATCCTTGCTGGAAAAAGTCACAGTGTGTGACTTCAATTTAATATTTCTCTGGAGAAAATTTGATATTTTAGCAAGTTGTCTTTACATAGGCAACCTCTGAGTAATGGGGAGAGACAACTGTGGTCTAGGGCTTTTTTTTTTTTGCAGGTATCTTGAATGTTTTTTAAGTTACTTTAAGTTATTCTTTATTAATTGCTACATTTGAGTTAATCATAATTAGTTCAAATAAATTGTACTTAATTTTTTCCTAATTTCTATAGAGACATGATTTGCATATCCGAAGAAGCTTTGAAAATATCTGAGGTCTTTATGGTGTGTGGAGAAAGAAAGTATCTGCGTACTTAGAGACCCAAGCTGTGAAGCACTGTCCAGCCTTCCCCAGGAGTTCCCCACTGTTCTCAGCCCCCAGACAGCCCTCAAATCCCCTAACACCCTGATGGGACCACTGGTAGCTTTTTGTTGACTTTTTTTTTATGGGAACATCCCCCATCCAGCCTTTTTCAGTCTGTTTCCTCTTCTTGGAGTGGGGATGGATGTGTATTTCAACTGACCCTTGGCTCCAGCCTGATGTGTTGCATTTTTGCCCGGTAAGCACAATGTTGTATTGCAGCTGCTCCCCTGGAGAAGTCAGAGCAGCTTGACAAATGCAGGATGCTCATTGGGAATGATAGAGGCGCCACATGCCTTTTGCCTTTCCAAGCAAAAAATGCATTTCTGGTCCTGATCTAAGCAAGGTTCTTGGTTTTGTAACCCATTTCTGGGTATTAGAGACAACAAAATAACTTACTGTGGTAAGAGGATTCAATAGATATAGTTCATCAATGAAGAAATATGCAAAGTAGCTGCAAATTAGAGGCTAAATTTCTCCAAATTAATTTCTTTGTTTTGAATTGAATGTTTAGGAAAAAATTACTTTTATAAGAATATCTCAACTTGTGTCCAGCATAAAGGTGCTGGTGATTTTCTGCAAGCTGTATTTGCATTTGTCACATGAAAAATACCATTATTTCCCTGTTAGGCAGAATTGCTGTCTTGCACGTGGAGATGACCATGAGTTGTACTTGTCCCACTGTTTCCCAGGTTTTTGCAGTCAAGAAGGTTATATCCCTGTGCCTCTGCAGCTGCTGTCCCACCACCACCACCACACTGGGCAGGAAACGCTGTCAGAGCTATTTAAATTTCATCAACAGCAGAGTTCAGCTGTGTGTTCTGGATTAATGTTCACACAGCAGAGGAAATTATTTAGGCAGCTTTAGGAAAGGTCAGCAATTTTAAGCAGTGTGGAATATAACCAGCTCTGAAGATGAGACTTGCTTTATTGTACCAAGTTATAAATTTATTTCTTTGAGATTATAGCAATTCTCTTGCATGTGTTTTTAAGCATGTTTCTTACATACTAATAGTTTTAAATGTATACAGAGGGGTTTTATTAAAAAAAAATAAATTTCCTCAACTGAAGTTCAGCGGGTTTTTTCTCCATGATAGAAAGAAATGAGAGTATGTTCAGATGTTTGAAAATATTGACTATTAAAATAACAATTTAAATATGCAAATGATAAGAACCTGGCTTAACTTTTGATTTATTTTTTTTTAACATGACATCTTTTCTTACAATGCTGGGCTAGCAGCAGTGTTTTGTTTTGCTTTTTAATGACTCTATATTTGCAACAGAAACTCAGAAATGTAGTTGTAGCGACATTGAATTTGCATCAAACTTTTCAGAGTAGTTTAGGCTGCTGATCTCCCAAGTATGCATGCACAGCACCATTTATCCCATCCCTATTATTAAAATAATTACCCGGAAAATCATGCTACATATTCCAGTATTTTGTGTTATTTTCCTTAGTTCACTTTTCCTAGGCTTACTGTAGCTGAACAGCACTTGTTAGCCACCAGGTGGCTTCAGGTGCAGGCAAAGCAAGAAGCTGGGTAAAATGTCTGCTAAGCTGGTGTGGTTGTGGATTTACTGTCTTCGTTCCTGCCTGTGGGTCAGCTATGATCCAAGGCTGAGAGCTTGGGTGTGTTGATGAAGTGAAGGAATCTCTTGTCCTTTTTCCTTCCTAGAATGAGGGAGACAGACCATGATCTACTTTTCATTTCTCCTGCTTTTCCTTTCTCTCATGCTTTTAGGACTAGAGAGAGGCAGGATATAGGTAGCTTGAGCTGAGGGATGCATGTGTAAGGTCAGTAAGCCCTAGGAGAGCTAAGGGGTCTAGCTCTGAGGCATGGGAGAGATTCTTATCAGAAATCACCTCCAAACCCACCTCCCCCACCCCTCCAGCTCTACAGCATGGGCAATGTAAGTTATACGTTGTCTTATCCTTGTATAACAGTGAAATTCAATTTTGTCTGCAGTTCTGCGATGGCTTAAAGTAACGTTAGCTGGATGTAGGTGCTTCAGAGAGGACTAGAGGGAACAGAGCAATTTCCATGCCAAATCTGTGATGTGGTAGCACGGATTCTTTATGTTCAGAAGCAGCATTCATTAACCTGAAGAATGCTTAGGCAGCTTTCTTAGTAAGTCAAGTTTTACTGTCACTCCCTCCACATCCTGACCCACCTTCTCCCTTGGGTATTCACTCCAGCTGTTCTTGTTGCTGGCAAAAAATGTCCCTGCCTCCAGTGGTAACCTTTTGGTCCCTGAGGCTGTTGGCCAACATGAACAGACTGAGAAGTTGCCTGGCACTAACTGCTTTCTCAACTTGTTGAGCTGCTGCAAAATCTGGTCTTGTGTATAATGGTGTCATTTCCTTGTGGGACACACAAATGCTGCCTTGGTTCTGCCTGGTGCCAGGATGGCATTTGTGAAAGCTATTAAAAAGTTTGTAGATGTCAAGTAAATGTATTTACTAAATAAGTGATTCAACTACTATAATTAACAGATGGCAGGAACAATTACATATTCATATTTCAGGCCAACAACATTTGGTAGATATAATTACTTTACAGGTACTAACTGCCCTTTATTGTGAAACAAGATATCTCTAAACACTGAAGGTACACTGCAAAGTGACTTGTGGTTATGAACTTACAGTTGGTTAATGGCTGTCCTTTAGCATGTGATGTTCAGCCTCTCAGTTTGAAATCAAACCTAAGAAAGTGGAGGGAAGGAGATGAGCAGGTGTTACATAATCTGATTTATGAAAAAAGCCGCTGAAAAATACAATGAGTTTAAAATTTACTTTGATTCTTCAGAGATGCAAAGTCCAATCAGACATTCAGGGAGGAAGAGACATCTGTTAGGGAGAACTCCTTGTGGTTTTTTGATGTTTTTTTTTTCAAAATTACTCTTTTCCCCTTATGTAGAAGAGTAAATTGCGTGTCATTTGGATTAGATTCTAGGACAGATTGTGATGACTTGTGGCCAGAAGAGCAAAAATGAATAAGTAGGTGGTAAGATTATGCTCAATTTGTAACTTTTTTTACTTTTTAATAGATCCAAAAAATGATTATTCACTCTAAGTTTTACATAATAAAGTTTCCCAAAGATCATAACTTGCATATACAAAACGCAGATGCAAAAAATTGTAATTTTTGAAGTTTCTTTGGTTTATGACTTATATTTAACACTTGATTTAGACAAAAAGAGCTGAAAGAATCCATGGAAAACTAAATACTTTTCATTGGCAAATAAATAGGAGATAAATAAAATTTTACCATTTCCATAGATGGGGGGGGGGGGGCAAAGTATACAACCAAGAACAAAGACTGATCTTTAGTTTTTACCTTTCTTGATAATTATTAAAAATTTTCAAAACTTAGACTCATTTCAATATTATCATTTCAGCATTGCATTATTTTGATTTAGACAATCAGTTGGTAGCCTAGGTTATTTCTGTTTGGTATCAAAGATGACTATTTGTTCAACAATTTTAGCAGCTTACAAGATCACACTTCATATGGCCATGTTTAAAGTCATATTGATACACAGTGATGGTTGCTGCATTCACGCTGGTCATGGTTTTCAGCTGTTTTGTCAAGGAACACAGCAGCCCTCCTCTTCAGGGTGTCAGAAGAGGTATATTAGGAGAAAGGGAGCAGAAATTGGTGTTGAAGTTGAGAAAATTGAGTCTGGGAACTTCTCTCAGATATAGACTTAAGTAGAATGAGAAACCTTAATGTTTGCAAGCACTAACAGCTAAATACTAAAGCACAGGTTACAGACCTTTGTGCTATGTAAAAGTCTGCTATGAGCACTGGTTAGGAGTTCAGTGCTCCAGCAGTGGGCTTCACTGCCTGTACTGGGCGTGGCTTGAGTTTCATGACTATAGTCATGTCCTTCTTGGTGGGTACTCAAATCTTTAGACTCAGAGTATAAAGAAATATTAGAGTATGAAGAAATAGTCCTCATCATTGGAATGTTTCTCTCATAAGTTTTCCTGTAGTAAAAATGTCATATGCATTATTCTTGTTATGCAAAATCACAGCCAATGGCAAAAGGTCAACAGTAGCTGTCAAGATTATCAGAGACTAATTATACCAGTTTCAAGGCATATCAAATATGAAGGCTTTTATTTAGTAATAGTTCACGTGGAGTAGCTGGGAAGTAAATACCAAATGCAAAAGAAATTATATGTGAAAGGAATACAAGGGGATTTTGTTTGGTTGTTGTTTTAGTTTCTGTGTTTTTGCTCTTGATTGCACAATCATTTTGAGTTCCTCAATTGCCACAGCAGATGTTTCATCTCCTCCATCTCTTATTATCTTTGACAGTTTTGAATTCTATGAAAGAGTGACTTGATTATAGCATCATTTCTTTCTTTTATAACCTTCAAGGTTTTTTTTTTTTATTTTGACTGAAGAGCATGGAAATGTACCATTTCAGAAAAAAAGGTGTTCTAGACTGAGGTGGTTTTAAAACATAACGTACTTTGAAACGGAATGTCTTTTCTAAGAGTACAGAATTAGATCTTCTTGAAACAGGTTTGAGAAATGATGGTTGACTTACCAGTTGCGCATTAGAGACAAACAGGGTTGTTGAGGGTTTGTTATTTTCTTGCAGAAGTGTCATATATGTGAAAATAACACAACAGTGCAGTCATGATCCCATGTGTTTGAGGGAAGGGAAAGAATTGTGTGTAATGTACTGCAAAGCCTGAAAATATAGGGCACTGTGAAATAAAACTTCAAGAAATTTGTTCAAAACAAAATACACCAGGTGCATTCCAAAGTCCAGAAAGCCTCCAGTATATATACAACTTATTCTTTCTTTTTTCTGTTAGGACAGTATGAAATTAAATATTTGGATTGCTTTTTAATTTATTCATTTATTATAAGTGATAATAAACTGAGAGGGCAGCTGTTTCATTATGCAATGGGCACATAGCAGACCTAGCCACTTAAATCTTGGTTTAAGCTACTTGGATTGCTGTGTATTTCAGTGTTAAGTAACAGGTGTCTCTTCTAGTTTTAAAATTGCCGATACAGATGGAAATACATACCTCACCTAAATCTAACATGTGATAATTAATAAATGTGATAATAAATGTTCAATATACTGATTATCCACACAAGAATTTTAAAAGCTGCTTTAAAGGTTAGTTGCTTATCAGTATATCAACTAATTAATTTTTAAGGTGGGGGAGATAAACTACAAGGAGTAACTTAAAATAGTTTTTTATTTTGTTATTAATTGCCATAATCATAACTTATAGGATTTCCCCTGAGGTGTTTGGAAAGTTTATAGTGTGCTGTTATCTGTTATTACAGGTTTTGTCTTGATTTTCCTGGACTCTAGCTCCTAGTGTAAAGTGGAAAAAGGTGAAAATTTAGGGAATATTTTTGATTGTGTTAATTCAGTTCAGACTGTGAAATTTCCTCTACTGGAATTCTGTTTTATTTAAGGCTCAGTTAATTCAGCATCTAATGTCTTGGGGGGGGGGAATCAATTTAACAGCTTGTTTATTGATTTACAGTATTCAGTTTCAAGACTGAAGAAAAATAGATGAGGAGGCAATCCACTCCTTCATGGAACACAGGCCCAAGACTGTCTGAACCTAAGATGTTTCCTCTCTGTTAGTGTGACTTATTTTGATGTGGAAGAGAGGCGGGCAGATGTGAATGGGAGGCTAGCATCCCAGTTGTAATTTTTAATGTTGTGTCCCATCTAATTTTGCCCAAAACCAGAGCTCTTCGGAGATGGTCCCTTTGGGTCAAAGCCCAGGAAAAACAGGAGAGGTCCTGGAACTGATGAAAAGAAGATTAATCTTGATTTTTAAAATGCTTTTCTGGTTGTTGTGAAGACTATAAATGCATTTTGTGACATTTTTTATGTTCACAGTGAATGCCTCAGTTTTCTATCTCTTGTTTGCAAATAATAAAATGCAAAATGCCTTAGATTTTTGCCTGAGTACGGGAATCAGGTACCTGAAGTTCTTTTATCTGTGTTTGGAATTGCTGATGACATTGTTAGATGAAATAAAGAGCAAGAAAATACTTTTTTAGCTGTGGCAGGAGAATCCAACATACCTGAGCCTTTAAAATAGAGCATTTCAGAGTTTAAGAGTCTAAGGGAGCCAAGTGGGACAGGGGGAAGAGGAATATTTATGGAGAAAGTGAAGAGACATTGGTTGTATGGAGTCTGCTGGAGACCCTGGCAAGCTGTGAGACATGTCAAGAGAGACTCTGAGGAGTACTTTTTCTGTGACAGACAAAGACTAAAATGGTTTCCTCAAAGAAGACTTTTCTTTGAGTTTATCTAGATGACATATATGTGCTTTGCTCTTATTACTGCTTAATTTTTTTTTCTTTAGAGCTAATTTATGAGCAAATTAGGCTGGTTCTTAAGGGGTACTGGTGTAAACAAATGTGCTGTGCTTACAGGTTCAGCCTACATCTGAAAAGACACAGGACTAATTCTTATAACTAAATCAAATATCTGTAGAGGAGAATCTTGGAATGACAGCGGAAAAGCAACCAACTTCTGTATAAACCCACAGAAATAAAACATTTTTAATGCTGTTTTGTCTTTTAAATAATTGTGTTGATAATGTCAGGAGATATTATTTTGAAAAGGGAGAAAAAAATGACATTCAGTGGCAAAAGGAGAAGGTTATCTGTTTTTATTTTGGTTGTGTTGACACCTGTTCGGATATTTGAGTTATTTTGTGTTGAAAACACTAATGAAAAAACAGTCAGACTGACAGTGCAACCCCAGTGGTGTGTTTTTCTGACCAGGAGCTACAGAAGTATTTTAAATGGACAAGAGGATTACGTTTCAGAGAGGTGTCTTTGTGTTTGTCCTCTGACTCTAATTCAAGTTCTCCTCGGGGAATCTTCAGTGACTTTCAGCAAGACACCACTTTGTAAGAAAAAACTGTATTGTTTCTTTTTGCAGTCAAGCATGACTACTTTTATTGTGGTGTTTCTGTAGGGAGAAGGCATAACCACCTTTTCTGCTGCATTGTCATTCTTTTCTGTTTTTTTTTTTTGTCTTTTTCCCTCCAGCTTGTAATATGGACATAATTGTCATATTTTAATTCAGAAAAATGTGTGTATGCAGAGTCTTTGTTTTGGGTGATGAGCAAAGTGAATTAGTAAATATGTTCGCAGATAAAGCTTACTTCCCTTTTACTTTCTGTATATACCTTTAATTTTTTTCGCATCTCTTTATTACAAAATGCAGTCATAAAATTTGAACTGTGAAGTGAGAATCTGTAAAGACAAGATAGTTCACTCTATAAGTTTGCAAAGTTATGCTTGTTAAAATTTTGAACTTGATTTGAGATTTAAATTTGAAGTTTGGTTTCAAGTTTTTTCTCTCTTCTGATAGAGATAGTATAGATAATATGGCTTACTGTCTACACACAAATGTAAATAAATGTGTATATTTGAAAGTAGTACAGAAGCACAAAAAGAATTTTGGGAGATGTAGATCATCAGTCTTCAATAGTTTTTTGTGTAATGTGATGAAAAAGAGATAGGGAAAGATGTGATTTTGTGAGTATGACCAATATTGATAACTGCACACATATGTGGTGTCCATACTTTCAACGCACAGATGCAGATTTGGGAGGAACAGAGTAAAATGCCATAAAGAGAGTAATGACTTAAGATGTAATCTTACAAAAGATGACTTAAAGATGTCAATCTATCAGAAATAAGAAAGTGAATATACAATGTGTATATAGGGAAATAATACAACCAGGTACAAAGCACTTTTTTTCTCTAGAGTATGAAAAATATAAGAACCTCAAATGGATGCATGCTGAGGTCAGGCTCATTTAAATTAGAAGTAAGGCACAATTATTTATCTTGAACAGTGGGGCTATTAATCATTGGAACAAATTACTGAGAAAAGTCGTGGGAACAGACAATTGCCATAAATTATAACTCCCTGAGGAATTACCGCTGGATTCAGTTATTGGTTTCACCAAAGGGGCATATTACAGAACCCAAATACATTATCTGAAGGAAATTGAACTCAAGCTGTAGCACAAGCCACGTATGTTCAGGATATTATCAGCTGTGTGATACCAAAGCATAGTCATAATTGTAATCATAGCTACAGTCCATCATTTGTTTTTTACTTCATAACTATATCATTAAAATGATTTCTCATCCTCTTGTCTTTTTTCAAAGAATGTTAAGGAAATGAAAGATGTAGGATTTTCATACTCAAATGGAAATGAGAAGAACACAAATTTTACAGCTTCACTCAATTTTGCAAGGAGTCAGTATCACTTTTCTGTCAGTATAATCTTGTATCTTTTGACTCTATTAAATGTCTTTTTCAAATGCCAAATGCTGATTGTTATAATCAGGCATTTAAACCACGATGTAAACAGCAAGTTGTGTAAAATTGTTTCCAACCTGTTCTGTTACAGATAAAGCTGTTTTCTTTGTGGGCTATTTCATTTTAATTAATTTTAAGTCTGTGGATAACTTCCTCTTCTTATAGGTTATATTTAGGTAAATTTTATTTTAGGTAAGATCTATCAATTATGTTAAAAAGAACTAAAACCAAGTCAGAGTATTTTGGATCCTTTCTAGTGTGCTTGCAGTTCTCCTAGCACACTACTCAGTCATGGCCTGATCAAGATGGCTAGGCAAGAATGAAGGTTCAGAGCCAGCAACAACAAAGAAACCAACCAGACATGTCAAATAAATTTTCTTGAGGATTTTTGTGACTAGAAACAAAACATCTGAATTTAAATGGAGAACAGCCTAAAAAAAACCCCAAAAACTTGCTAAACTCTCCAGCAACTGAAGGAAACTTCATTTTATACACCCTGTTTTAATTAGGCAGTAGTGTTTGTGTCCAAAAGAAAACAAGCAGTCTGTTGTCCTTTGGGTTGAATGCCTACTGGACTTGTTTCTTGAGGGACACATTCCTCAGGAGCCAAGCTGCAAGTGGAGCATGGATTACATTCTTTGTATGGAAGTTTTTATACCTATGGTGACTTCTTCTCTGAAACCATTCAGGAGTTATTTTTGAAATGCAACCTATGCTCTCTCTTTTCAGAGTATATGACTCTCTTGCCTGCAAAGCACATATCACTTAAATAAGCCAGTTCTGCAGCAGTGACAGAAATATCTCATAGTAGATAGACCTCATTATTAAATAAACTAGTTTACCCTCTCAGTAAATAGATTGATTTAAATGCTTAGCTGTGTAAATCACATATTCTCTTAGCCTCTTCTGTCTCTATATAAAGCCTTTGCTCAAAACTAATTAATACAGATTATTCGTTTTGTTGTAATGTTGAAAAAGTACTCCACTACCATGGTACTACAGCTGTTAGAATAGAGAATGAAAGCATAAATTTCATTAATAATACTAGTGATTGCAATGGTAGCATAGATCACAAAAGGATATTAGCCAGTTTCTTATAAGATTTCAACGTGCCTGATTTTGTCTAGATATGAAAATATTGGCTTCTATGCCATGTACTTTCATATAACTGTTGGCCTTTTCCATCTTTTAATTTCATTAAGAAGTAAAGGCAATCAACTTAACTGTAGCGCTGCACACTTAAGATGATTGACTTCTGTTCTTGGGTTCTATTATACTGTTCAGTAGAGTAAACAAAAAACCCCCCCAGAAAACCCCACCCATGAACAAATTTCTAATAGATATGTATAGTAACCTAGGGGTTATTAATCAGGACAACCCCAACCCATTTGCTTAGGTGTCTGCCCCTTGCCAAATATCTTTAAATAATTGTGAAAAATATGCAGATAAGAGTACAGTACATTGATCACTTCTGATATCCAGCATATAGAATCATTTATGTTGGAAAAGTCCTTTGAAGTCTTCAAGTCCAACCCTAAACCTTATGCTACCACTAAACTGTGGCTGCGTCTAGGTAGTTAGCAAAGAGGAGACCTGAATTCTTCTGTTCAACTTTTTTTTTACACATTTATCTTAAATACTGCAGATAAAAGTTATATTTTTAATAGGAAGTAATGACTGATACTCTATGAACTGCAAAGTTGTTATGTCAAATAAGGTGAGACATGGTGAAATTTAAGTGAAGTACCTGAAGCCTTGTCAACTGACAGAGGTCAGTGCTAGATTCTGCAAAAAAAGATTAAACAAAAATCTGACTTTTTTTAGGGACTTGTGGAATTCTCTGCTTTTCTGTCTTGTTCCAAACACCAAACAGTTGCAAATCAGCTGAAATCTGGTAGTTGTATTTATAACTCCTATATATCTTGCATGCCTGCTGTCCTGAGAGAATATAGAATTTCCCTCCTTGGTGATAGCCAAAAATAGACTGGAAAAGTTCCTGAACAAGTTTCTGATACAATTAGTTTGAGCAGAAGATTGTGTTATATGACCTTCAGAGGTCCCTTTGAAAATGAATTGTTCTATGCTGCTGTGATTTAATCTGTTTTCCAGATATCCAAATGGAAACCAAAAAGTGAAGATCTGCTGGGAAAGCCAAATGTGCTTGAGTTTTTTGGTGTTTGGTTTAGCACATGTCCTTCTTGCAGCTCAAATGAATACTAATACTGTATATATATATATATATATATATATGTATATACTATACTAATACTATAATTTTGCCTAAATATTAAAGTAGCAAGTGAATTTTGGAAGGCAACAGCTGCTATAACTTCAAGGTGAAAGGGAGAAGTTGGTTATGGAGAACATGGCCAGTAGGACTAGCTGGTATGAATGAATATGGGTATGAATAGAATTAGCTCAAAAAGCAATGCAGAAGCTGTCAAGAATCAGGCATATTTGGACTCTTAAGTTAAAAAAATCCACAACTTCATTGTCATCATAAAAGTCTTCAAAACAATTCTTAAAAATTTTATATTTTTAGACATTTTACAGTAGATGCTTAATCCTGCAAATTATCATGGCTATCAATAATGGTAGTGAGCTAGTAGGTTGGTTGTGGTGACAAGAGGCGATGATAATAGATTGCATGTGAGCTGATTATGCTGTTCTCCAAAAGGTTAGCAGTAAGATGGGACGCCAAAGGAAAAAAATCCTGACAGAAACCTACCTAGCAGATGCTCAGGGGAATTTTCCAGTCTTTCAGTGATAAGGTGAGGAGGAAATGATTGTTGTTCTTTTTATTCTTATGCATTTACTGGACTCAGCAATGTCTGGTTTAAGTGACATAATACTGGTGTCCAGCAATTAGCCTGCACTTCCAAATTAATATTGCATTCGCCTGTGTGGCCTTGACTTGACTAATTAGCTGCCTTTCCTGTTTTGTATTCTGTTGTGATTGTATGATGACAGTGATTCAGCATGTACAATACAGGCATAAAAATATAATTTAATGCTCCACTTACTCAGCAGGCATGATTGACACACTCTTGGGTGACTGTTACAGCAGAGCTGGTCAGGTTAGCACGTTGGCAGTTGCTTCATCGTAACAATGAAGCCAAGACAACTGTTCTAGTACAATATCTTTTCAAAAGTCAGAACGTGCTAAAATTATTGAATATGATTGACAGCTTGGATTAGCTAGATCTCTAGATGGGTATCTAGAACAAGTAAACACATAGTGAAGGGAGATGACTCCTGAAAAGGAAGAGCTAATCCTTTACATTTGCATGTGAGTGAAAAGTAGATTTGTTTGGTTTGCATTTAACAGCACCATCTGTTCTTTATAAAGCAAGATTATTTGCTCATTATTTAATCACTTTTTATAAAAACACCTAACTTTGAAGGTAGGATAAATTATAATTCAATCTAAAACAGTTTTTCTGTTATCACTCTTCCATCTTTAGTGTCAACAGAATACTTCTGGACAGAATGCCCAGCTCACAGCTAGATAAACTCAGCATGAGGAGGGTCAGAGATTGGTTCACGGGTCAAGCAAGAGGGTAATAGCGAATGGAGTAACATCAGACTGGCAACCTGTCACTAGTGGGGATCCTCAGGTTCCATCTTGTGCCCTGTGCTCTTCAACATTTTCAGAAATTACTTGGACTGGAAGGGATAGTAAGCAAGTTTGCAGATGACACAAAACTGCAAGGAGCAATTGATTCCCTTGAAGGCAGGGAGGCCCTGCAGAGAGACTTTGACAAATTAGGGGACTGGGCAATCGCCA
The DNA here is from genome assembly GCA_013399895.1 of Serilophus lunatus. Taxonomy (NCBI): domain Eukaryota; kingdom Metazoa; phylum Chordata; class Aves; order Passeriformes; family Eurylaimidae; genus Serilophus; species Serilophus lunatus. The sequence continues at coordinate 567,330 of VXBA01000875.1, read as the reverse complement.
GCCGTATAAAGATCAACAAGGGAAAGCCAGATTCTGCACCTGGGATGTGGCAACCTGGCATGTACGTACCGACTGGGGAATGAGATGCTGGAAATTAGTGCCGCAGAAAGGGACCTGTGGGTCCCGGTGAATGGCGAGTTGAATATGAGTCAGCAGTGCCCTGGCAGCCAGGAGGGCCAACTGTGTCCTGGGGGGCATCAGGCAAAGCATCGCCAGCCAGTCAAGGGAGGGGATTGTCCTGCTCTGCTCTGCACTGGTGCGGTCTCAGCTTGAATATTGTGTGCAATTTTTGGTGCCACAATATAAGAAAGATATTCAGCTATTAGAGAACATCCAGAAGAGGGTAATGAAGATGGTGAAGGGCCTGGAGGGGAAGCCGTATGAGAAATGGCTGAGTTCACTTGGTCTGTTCAGCCTGGAGAAGAGGAGACTGAGGGGAGGCCTCATTGCAGTCTACAAATCCATGTGAGGGGAAGAGGAGAGGCAGATGCTGATTTCTTCTCTGTGGTGGCCAGTGACAGGACCTGAGGGAATGGCTTGAACTTGTGGGAGGTTTAGATTAGATATTAGAAAGAAGTTCTTCCCCCCTGGAGGGTGATTGAGTACTGGAACAGGCTTCCCAGGGCAGTGATCACAGCAACAAGCCTGACAGAGTTTAAGAAGCGTTTGGATACTCTCATGCACATGGTGTGACTCTTGGAGATAGTCCAGTGCAGGGCTAAGGGTAGGACTTGATGATTCTTGTGGGTCCCTTCCAACTCAGCGAATTCTGTGATTCTGTGAAAATACTCTTAAGATCACTTTTCAGGAGCATTTTCGTGTCTTGGGATCGTGGAATAAACCAGAAGTGTCAAGAGGAAGTTTGCAAAGGGAAAATTACTTCTAAAATAGATTGCGTTCTTTCACTGTAGGGTGACTTATTTTATGTTTTCTAAGTTTCTTCTCAGAAGGAAACAATAGCTTGGCAGAACATTAGCTGGGTGAAAGTGAAACAGCAGGGTAATTTCTTGATAGTATTTTATGCAGCTAAATGAAAAAGTATTGTTTGAGTTTATTGGCCTATTTTAGAAAACACTTTCCCAGCTTGCTAGTGTCTGTCAGCAAGGCCTTTTTATTCTTCTGTTCTTTCTTGCAAGGACTCTGTTTCATGGTGGCTAAGAGGTGCTTGTGAGCTCACTTCTGTAGAGCCCTGCTTCTGTTGAGCAAAGGCACAAAACAAAGGCACAAACAAAGGAACAAAACATTTTCAGGATTAGGTCCTATTTCCCAAAATGGCCGTGCAAACCTTCATAGCCAGTTGGTGGTAGGAAAGAGAGTTGATACCATGTCAATTTTTCCCATACCAAGCAAGTTGATATGAAAAGAAAATATTCCTTACCCTTCTTTTTCCTTTTTGAAAACAAACGAAATCTTAAAGAAATTCTCACAAAAAAAACCCCAAACCCTCCTTTTTGGAAGTTATAACTTTGGAGTATTTTTTCTAATGAAAATGTCATGACTGTTCCGTTATCAAATCATAAACTTATCTATTTACTCAAGAATGTGGGTTTTTTTCTCATAGGTACATCAAGGCACAGTTGAATTGAAATTGGAATGCTTAAAATGCACAGCAAGTTTGTTATGTAAAATATCTGTAAAGAAAGGTCTTAAGAAGATTATTTATTCTGCTACAAGTATTGGATTGTGATAGTCAATTGGCAGAGTCAAAGATGAATTTTGATGGGTATTTTTTCTGCATGCGGGGAAATGGACATATGAGCATAAGTCTCTATGAGTGTATATGAACACACTTGTATATGTATACAAGTTTTAAGTGCGTATCGTAATTACTGCCTGCAGTTTTCAATTCTTAGTCATCAGAGGTGAATGTGTCCCTAACTTTATTCACAGTCTGTTTCACTTCTGCGCTTGCTATTAATTTATTACACACTGTATTTCACTTTCTTTTTTTATTTCATATGATGACATTTATGCTTCCTACGTTGGAGGACTGAAATTTTTACAAACAGGAAAAAGGTGTTGAAGCTTTAACAATATCCATAGAAAATTCTTGTTTAGCTTATTCACACAGTAGTCATTTTGCTTAATACTCCTGACTTCCTAAGCTCCCAAATACATTGTTTGTAAACAAAACCATAAAAACATGTTTATGAATGTGCATCAGAGAGAAATGGAAAATATATCACCTAAGCAAATTTGTAAAGTTTTGTCAAGTAAATGTTTGCAAATGCTTTCTTCACAGCAGTGAATAGTTAGGTTCACTGTTAAGGTGGGTAAAAAGTGTATACATGTTTGTGTAAATACACATTATATATTCTTTTGCAATATATTCTTTATAATTTTTATTGGTTTAGATTATGTCTTCTATTCTCAGTTAATATATCCATGCCACTAGTATTTAAAGTCAAAGTTCATTTTGTTTCCATTACTATGAATTCTGTGAATGACTTTATACAATTAAACTTCACAATTGCCCTAGAGAAGTTTTCTAGGAATTTTGTTACATCAGCCTCTCCCTGTTTTTACTGTTTCAGTCTTGATGCTTGTTGATATGCTGATTTGTGTTTTACACTATCAGATAGGTTTTGGTATTTTAGAGGAATGAACTTAAAGAGGCCATGCCAGCTTTTCTTCTCCTTTCTAGACTATATCTCTCCTTTGAATTTAAACTCAGACTTAAAAAGAATAAAAAAAAAAAGGAAAAGGAGAAAGTGTATTTCTGTAGCTAAGCCAAACTGGGGAAATTTATTATTAAGGGATGTCTAATCTCTCAAGCTAATACAAGACTTCACAGCTATTGATTACATGGTAAGGATGCACAAACTGTTAATCATGCATGGAAGCAGTAGAATAAAAGTATTATCAAGATGAAATGGGCAAATAATTGTCAGTAGTGCAGTTATATTTGTCTCTTTACTATACCTCTGATGCAGGGAAAGCTGTATTTTGCGTCCAAACTGATATGTCCTAAAATACATTAAATATCCCCTCGTTGCTGGTGAAACTGGTTTAGTAGATCTGATTATCTATGTAATAATTCAGATGTTTTCTTCAGCTCCCTGAGGTATGTGGTCAATAAGAAATTTGTAAGCTGGCTTAATAAGTCAGTTGCTAGATGAAGTGAAAAGAGTAAAAGCTCATAGATTTTCCTGCAATTGCATTATAACATTTGCATCAAAATAAATCTGTTGTGATAGTACGGTATAAATACCACAGTTTCATTTGTTCTGGATTCATATTTCACATGACAAATAGATGGACATGGTAATGAACACAAAGTGGATTCTTTTTGTGTTTGCATCCATATTTGTTTTGTATTCTGTATGTGTTACATATTTGAGAAGGGAGAGAGATGCCTAGTCATTCCTTTGATTTTTATTGTGGGAATATGTACCTGTTAATTTTTCCTTTCCTGTCAGATTGCTGGAAAGACTTCAAATTGTACTACTTCTGTCAACTTCATTTAACTTCTCTTTCTTTGATATTCACTATTTCTTAATGCTTTTAAATTTAAAAAAATTGAAGGCCTGAGTTTGCAAATATGGCTGCCTAAAATCAGGCCTCTAAACTGCTGGCATGAAACAAGATTAGAAAACAAACAAACCCCAACCAAAACCTCCAAAACAAACAAAACCAAAAAAGCACATTCCCCCTGCTCCCCGCCCCCGCCAAGTATCTCAGTTATACTTTCTAACCTGACATACGTGACAGGTGTCTTGGTTTTTGTTGGTTCTGAGAATGAGGGAGTACAGACGCTCCAATACTGGAATATCTGGAATAGTAACTTACTCCAATGACATATGAGAAGGCTATATTGATCCAGTTGATAATATAATGTGATGTGGTCTTGGTTTAGAATACACATAAGTAGATAGAAAAGAGTCCCTGATTGAAGATAAGTAGTTCATGAACTATCATAAAGTAGTTATTAAAGAATTGATGCCAATGCTAATAATTGATTTATGCATTTACTTCAAAGCTGTCCTTTAACTCTACTTAGAAATGGTCAAAAATTGCCAGAGTTACAGACTAGAAACTTGAATAGAATTTGCAAGAATAATTCTGTCTTAAAGACTGGTTCATGGAAATCAGAGTGAAATGCATGGCAGTTTTGGGATATCTGAAGGATCTTCCTGAATTTTTTTCATATTGTTAAATAATGGAGTTATTGGGAGTTAGTCTGAACTAAATTTATTTGTAGATTAATAATTCTTGAAACACAGGGACTTCATGGATATTCTAGGGCTGCTCATTTTACCTAGGGATTTTTACTATCTTTTTCATAATATAGTTTTAGTGTGCTCCTTTGACAACAACAGATCACCCACAGAAGCAAAAGTGATCACAGTTGACGTGCATAGTTCTTGCTCTGGTTCGGTCCTTTTTAGTAAGTCATGCACTTCTATATTCAGAAGTCCTAATCAAGTTTATGATGTGAAAAACTTAGTATCTATATAAAAACCCTTTCTGCCTCATCATTGGCTAATAACAAAAGTAATCATTGAGAGTAATGCAACTGAAATAAGCAAATGAGAAGCCTTTGTTTATTGTTTTCTTACTGCACATCTCATGGATATTCTGGTTTGAGTTGTACTTCACTTTTCTTTCATCCTTTTTTTACACATACTTTTCAGGGGACTTATACGTAAGAATTTCTCACAGCAATAGGACTTTTTTTTTTTTTTTTGAGATTTGGAAACATTTTGGTTTTCTGGTTTGGTTTTTGCAGGAACTGAGAAAGTAGCAGGAGCCACAGTATCTCAGAATATCTTAGAATAATCACTTATTTCTCACATGCCAAGGAAAGGGTTACCTTGGAATGGTCAGAAGAAGCCATACAACTAAGAGGTTCATGTTCTCGTAGAAGGAAAGTCAGGGATATTCCAGTGGCTGTTTAGACTGAGAATATTAGCAGAAATATGAGGATATTTCTTTTCTGTGTAATTTTTGCTTTTAACTGTAAAGGCAAGATAATTAAAGGACCCTCTGTGAGAAAAACTGTGCCTTTAATACCTTGAACCAAATTTATTGTACTTCTTTATTAATGGTCATACATTTGCTTTTGTATGTCAGAGTTTTTATTTAATATAACCCCCACATCTCTCTGCAGTTCCCTCAAATGCACAAATTTGTGCATTATCACACCTTACAATTCCAGTTAATTTCCACCTCTAGTGTCACCAATGAAGGTAGCTTGGGTTGCTCTTAAATTTGATATGAATTTCAGTCAGTGTAGTTAAAGCAGGAATTTGAAGTCAACTCCTCAGTGTAATGCCATACTGGAAAGAGATCAAGGGGGAGGAAGGATTCAAAAGCTGACCCAAATTAAAGAATTGAATACACAGACCTTCTATAGAATGCTGGTTTTCGAGAAGCACCATCTATATTTGAAATATTTGTGCTTTAAAATTTGTCTATTTGTTCTCCATTTCATGTGAGTAAATGTGCATTCTATCTGCCAGTCAGAAGATCTAATTCCTCTTTCCCTCCCAGATAAATGGAAATGAAACTGTCTTGCAGTCAATATTTAGGATTTCTGGGGAAATACAGCAAAAGTACAGGACTTGTCATACTTCACTAGCCTCATTATATAGGATTTTTGTCACTACTTTTGGGACATCTGTTTGTCTCTGATAGACAGCAGACTAATGCAACTTATCATTAAAAATTATTTCTGAGGAAATGCATACTCTCACCTTGCTACTTCTGCAGCTTTGAAGGCCTTTGTTTTCATTCTCATCTCTGTGTAAGTGAAGATAATCTCTACAAAGAAGCTCAATATTGACTTGTCATATCATGTGTTGCTTATCAAGCACTAAAGAAATTGAATTTTATTTTATCAGAAGTATCGTATTAAATCATTCTGCAGTTGAGAGGTGGTATGGGGTCAATAGGTTCTGTCTCTTGCCATCTATCCCTGGATTATTAACCTTTGGAGAATTACTAGACTGTTCTTTATTTTATCCCATAAGGTTGGGTTAAATCTTCTTGATCCATAAATTGTTGCGATTGCGTGCCACGTACAGGTAATTCTTTTATATGATCTCTGGATAAGGATTGAGGATTTAGGATTTAGTCATCTGTAGAAATGTAAAGATCTGTTATCATTCTGGATTTTTTTTCTATTCTTCTGATATTCTCTCAATGCCTCTGTTTTTAATTGATTCAATGAGAGTAAAAACAGCGAGATTGAATGATGGATCTGAGTCAGCAAGCACTTGGTATTATTTGTTTGCCAAGAGATAAACCAAGGATGAGGAGGGAGATAACAGACTTGGGTATTGCCAAAGCAAAGGGCAGAGAGAGAAACTGGCCATAAGCAGAGGTAGGAATGGGGCGGAGGTCATACAGCAGCCCATGAGAAGACATGGTCTGGCAGCAGGGAGACTGTCATCATTAGAGGGGTTCAGGAGAATCTAAAGGTCAACCCTGCCACCCCCACCACCCATATGCCCTCCATAGGCCTTGCTGCTATATTTCTTTTTTGAAGACCTAACTGTGCCAGTCAGGATGTCCATGTTTAAGAGCTCAATACAGACACAGGATATTCCTGCAAATATCTTCTCCTCAAAATTTTAAATTTAAATAAAAAGTTTTAATGAAAAAAAAGAAGCTGTTTCATTCAAAGTTCTCAAACAAGAGATCTTTCTAAATGAATAAGCCAAATAATCAAATTATCATTTTTCAAGTAACATGTTCTTATGCTTAGATGTTCACTTAGTGACTGGGAACTGTTATGCTTTTTCAAACTTGATCTAGGAAAATCTTTAAAACCTCCAAAAGTCTTAAAAAAGGAGTGGAGTTGAGGATTTGAGTTAGCATTTTGGTGGAAACATTGGCACATAAATTGTAAACAAGCTCTCTGAATTGTTGTTGCTAGCTGCTGCTATCTGATGACCAGAGTACTGGTGACCTGGGTGCTGGTTACCATGCAGTTTTCATGTGACCCTGAAATTAAATCACTTTGTAGTTTTGAACAAGTTATTAGCCTCTTTTGTGCCTCTTTCTCCTCACTGGAAAGGATTAACGCTGCTTACATGTCTCATGGGGTAATTGGTAAATTGATGTTTAAAAAATATTAAGTGCCTTCTGCCATTATTATTGAAACTCCAGATGACAGGTTAAGGAATGAAGAGGTATTTTGAGAGCATCTTATTTCTTTCCTATTTGGCATAGGGTGCCTATTTGACATGGGCAGTTCAACAAAGAAGTGAGAAATCACAGGCTTCAAGTCCATGCATTTGAGATAAAAGTTCTAGATGTGACTGAAAGAGAAAAGATGAGAAAACAATTGGGAAGACAAGATGTGAATTGAATTACTGGGATTAGCAGTACTGAAAGGGTATCCAGAGATCAGAAGAGAATAAATAAATTTAAATTACATCCCAGTAGGATTAAGAAAATGTTCACTGAAATGCAAACCCTAAATTGTGATGGGGTAATGGAAAAAAAGCACATGAACACTTGCTTTTGCTTCCATCAAAATCAAAGTTATTTTTAATGAGATGGCTGAGATTTTTGGGAAGCCTGGTCAAAAATTCAATAGTGTTTTATCTGAGAAAAGTAATTATTTGAAGATTGCCTTCTACTGAGGTGTTACAGATGGAAGCTTTGTGATGTGGTAGTTTAAAACAATTGGTCTTTAGCTCTAGAGATTCCAAGATGAACATTGCCCAGGAGCAAGAGTAAAATTGTGTTTTTAAAGCATCATTTTAGGAGCAGTGGGACAGTTGGCAGAGTTTACCAAAGCTGTTGAGAGACTCTGCAGACTTTAATTACCATCTCAATATTGCAGAAGTTGTTTAATTTCTGCCAAAGAAGGAAATAGTTGCGAGAAAGCGCGATCACACACTGTCGCTCATTCTTTCCTTCTTGACAGGTGAATGAAGGATAGTTTCCAGTATCTCCTCTGCTACTGTTGTCACATTTGTAAAATTTGCGTAGAATTGTAAAATAATTTTTCATTAAGATTAAAAACGCTTTTATTTTTTTGCTTCTCTTTTGAAAGTGCCATACAGCTTAGTCGAAATGTAGTGTAAGTCTTGTCATGAAAGATGCAAGATGAACATGGAGAACAGTTTCCATTACAGTTTAATTGGCTTCAAATGTTAATAGTTTCAGCCTTTGTGGTAAGACAACATGTATTATGTTGTGTTAATTCCAATAAATTTTGGAATTAGGTTTGAATTCTTTCTCTGGTGAGAGTGGTTGTAGGCACAACCTGGATTAGTACAATGAAAGGGAAATTATTAAAATGAGAAGATTCATTCTATTTCAGAAGGAAAAATTAGCCTATAATGTATGTCCTTGGTATGTTTACTCCTTTACGCCTCAAATTCTAAATCAGAGTATGTATAACTAGGTTTTCCACTGTCATTCACATGAGAAAAGGGCTAATTATTTCTATCATCTGTCTGTCTGTCTGTCTGTCTATCTATCTATCTATCTATCTATCTATCTATCTATCTATCTATCTATCTATCTATCTAATCTCTGCCTGCCTGCCTGCCTGCTTGCCTGCCTGTCGTTCTGTTGAGTTCTCTTTCTCTATGACGCTTAAGCATTTTCAGTTTTTTTCTGAAGTGCTTTTAATAGCCCAGTGAATACTGATTCTTTGAAGACTCCTACCATCTCCTTCAGTAGATCTACTATGTTGCTACATTTTTTTCCCATGACTGCCTCACACCTCTCAGTACTTGCTGAAGCACCAGCCATTGTTTACTCTATAGACCCCCTTTTTTTCCTCCTTCTCTTCTAGTCTCTTACCTCTCAAGGACCTTTCCAATGCTATCTTTCAGTTTCAAGTCTCTATTGTTATAGTACAGAGTATGTTAAGAAAGCTACTGCCCAGGAAGTCTACTTACTCATTTGTATTTTTCACCGTAAATATGATAAATCAGTACTTAAGGGCAAGGTAACATACTTGTTCAAAATCCGGAAAAGGAAGGATAGGTCATGGAAACAAATAGGAGTAATTTTTAATCCTTAGCACTTGTCATGTTATTAGGAATACCTTTATGTTATATTTAGAATTTAGTTGTTTGAATGCTTGAAACTAAATGTTTGCAGTTTGTCTGGCAAACTACGTGCTGAATAGATTACACTGATTCACATTTCCTTATTTCAATATACCATCTGTGCTTTTGGTTGGTTTTTGCCTGGTTGGAACTCATAAATGCAAGTTACAAAGAACTGTTATACTCAGGAAGAGAAATCCTATATTTCACTTCCTTGGATAATGTCAACTGCTTTGACCTTAAAACCAGCAAGGACACAAGGCTGAAGCTGTGTACCTGCAACAGGCTTTATTTTCTCTGGTGAGGAAGCAGGGTATGTTTTCAGTGAAACTCTAGAGTATATAGACATGGTAATGATTTTCATTGTGTAATCATTTTAATTAAGTTCAACGATAAAAGTTAGTCTTGCATGAGGAATGAATGCACTAAAGAGACAACGAAAGATTGATGACAGCTTGGGGAGCATCACGTACTCTACTGGTGGAAATACAAGTGTAAAAAACAGCTGAGCTTGGGGAGCAGGTCAGAGATTAGCCATTGAGAGTAATGTCCAAGCACAGTTTGGGGAATTCAAAAGAATCAGGATACAATGGGGAATATCCAAGATCACTTTTTGTACTGTTTCTGAGGGGTTTTGCTTGAATGAATAGCTTAATTACTAAAATAATAAACACTAATTAATATCTGCATCATTTTTGTAACTGCTAGCTTAGTAAGGTAATTAGTATAATTAGTATACAGTGTTGCTTGGAGGCATGATAAATCATAATGTAGTAAATGTTCACTCTTTACCATTATGATGCATTATCTAATTTACACAGGTAAAAAAAAAAAAGTATGAGGAGGAAATCAAGAAGGGAAGCCAGCAGTGACAGCTGTGTGGCCTTTTGGTCACTCTTCTTGCATCTGCTGCCTGTATTCTCAATTGCTTTGAATCGCTCCACTGATAACTAACAATTCTTTTTCTCACTGTTGCTGAGTCTCAATCACTAATTAAAGCTGGAAAAGAGAGAACAGAGAAGAATGAAGTAAGGCAATCAAGGACTGATGGCTTTTTTCCTTCAGAGTGTCTGGGCAAAGGATGATACTTGTGTATTTGTTGGTTGCTTCCTTTACTTTCACATTCCTGGAAGCATCACGTACCATTTACTTCAATGCAAGATCAAAGAATATTAACAGTGTTTTTCTTCATTATACTCTGTTTTCTAGAACCTATGAGAACACCAAAAACATTGAAGATTGCTGAAATCCAGGCCAGACACATTGCAGTGGATTGGGAATCTCTGGGTTACAACATCACCCGTTGCCATACTTTCAATGTCACTATATGCTACCACTACTTCTGTGGACACAATGAGAGCAAAGCAGACTGCTTGGACATGGACCCCAAAGCACCCCAGCATGTTGTGGATCACTTGCCCCCCTACACGAATGTCAGCCTCAAAATGATCTTAACCAACCCAGAAGGGAGGAAGGAGAGCGAGGAGACCATTATCCAGACAGATGAAGATGGTATGTGTAAATGCCCCTAAGGAAATTTTATTCAAGTCCAGTCTAGACAGGTGGAAGGAAATAACTTTGTGTGTTACAATATGTGTCCCAACAGATTGAAGTTCTCTTCTATTAATGTATTAATTATCCCCAAAATGGTAGCTATAAAAGTATTATAGTTGTCACTCTGCATATATACATAAAACTGTCCATGCAGCACAAGTTAAACTGGATGCCTCTGATAATTATTTGAAAGCCACCCATTAAATTAAAATATTATTTTTACAATTTAAGAATTAGACTTGATCATCCTTATAGGTCCCTTCTAACCCGATATTTTGTGGTTCCTCTTTAGAATGCTTTTGACAAAGTTTCATTGACAAGACAGTTGAACTTAGTTGGGAAGAAATAAAGAATAGATGTATATATGTTGGTGGTGACACATTTAGTGGATAGGCCATGAGTCTTAATATTAAAGATACTAAAATAAAAATTTATATTTTTCCCTAATAATATTTAAAATGTGAAAGCAAAGAGCAATTTTAGTTTCTTTTTCTTATATTTAGATTTCGTTAAAATATTGACAGCAGCTAAATGAAAATAGATACTTCCATAGGTAACAAAAATAGAATAGTTGGACTGTAAATATATAAAACGGTAAAATTGAAAAAGGTAGTATGTTTGCTTGCCTGTAAAATAAATGAATGGGATATACAGCTTTATATATGGATTGCAGTCAATGTAGAATCTGGTAGCACTCTTTTTCCATGTATTTTCACTTTTATAAGAAATAGAAGGGGAATAGGTTTACTGTTGCAATAAAGAAGAGAGAATAATTTATTAAATAGGTAGATTGTGAGGAACTGTAGAAAACTATAGACACAAAGGCATTATATGAAGTTTTGTTGACAAGCACAGAATTAGGATATTTAGTGGAATTCAAATAATTTTTTGAAGTTAATTGTAATCCATGATAAATATTTTTCTGTGTCTGCATTTACATTATAGATATGTATAGTTACTATTTTCGTTGAGGTACAAAAGAAAATTATAGTAGTATTTTTGAATCCATGGAAGAGGGATCTCTTTTCCTTTTTAACTGAGTTTTCAAGACAGGTTGTCGTTTCCTATAGCCTTTATCTCATTAGATGTGCAGAGATGGTGGATGGTCACTGTAGTGGTAAGAGTTAAATGCATAGATATTTTTTTTCTTCTGGTTTTGTTGTGGATTATTCTTGGAAGATGATGCACACAACACAGGTTTTGATCTGAAACTAGCTCACCAGTGTGGTGTCAATGAACTTGTTTCAAATTAGCTTTCATGTCACAAGTACTGCAGTGTAGAAGAAACCTCACCCCGTGAACTGAAGTTGCAAAGGTAAACTATTTCAAGCAGATGTTGTTTTCACAGAGGGACTAATACTTTTTAGAAGGTACCCATATTTAGACACATTGGTGATAATAGTGCTTGTGACATGAAATTAGCCCCTCTTGAGCTTTACTCTTTGAAACTGTTGGGAAGAGAATGCAAATTTTAGTTTTGCATTACTGATTGACTTGAAAGTCTATGTCCGTTTTGCTGTCTATTTCAAAGTACAAAGCATGCAGACAACATGTAATACTGAGAAGTTCACACCTGTGTGAACCGTGAGCTCTCACAGCAATAATAATTTCTGTAGTTGACTGCTTATTTACTTCTGCTTATGCTAGTTTAGTTCCATGTCTAAGTGATCACATGTCTGCCTGAAACTATTTTAAATCACAGTTTGCAGCCTAAAGCAGGACTTAGACTAAGAAGATGAGAGGTACAGTTATATACGTGACTCTGTGCCCCACATTTCAGATGTGGTCAGATACAGTTTCATTGTCTTTGTGATTGTTGCAGGTTCTGTATAATAAGTACATCATTATATAATGTAGAATAGTGGTATCATGGAGGTATTATCAGCGATCTGTTTAGAAGAAGAAAAATAGAGAAAATAGATTTCTCTTTCATTTTTACAAATAACTTTAACTAGAAATAGCCTCTAATTATATGATTGTCTCAAACTGTGAACTTTCATAGTATACTTTAATAAACAGAAACTTTGAAAACTCCAGAGGACAACAACTCGTAATTAAATCTTTCTTAGCTTTTCAGTAATGTGGGATTCTTTCCAATGCCATTCTTTATCACAAAGTACTGCTAAACAAGCAGGAACTTTGTAGACTGTTAGAGGTGCCTGTTCCATGTTTTCTTGTCTCTCTTCCTCTTTACGATTTTGCTGTCATCTTCAGTTGCTTTATCATAATTCCCCATGCTGCCAAGCTGTCCCTGTCTTTTCTTTAGTTATTTTGTTTTAATCTTCCCTTCATCTTTCTTCATGTATGATCTCATCTCTTCCATGAGAAGCTTTATAAATGTCTGAATTTCTGGGATTCCTTAAAAGCAGAGGAATTTGGACTTTTGTGAGGCTCTGCTTTGTGACGGGGGATCTCTGGTTGTCTTTCACAAAAGTTCACCTTTGTGTAAGGCTGTGCAGCTGGATTGGGAGTCTTTCAGAAACGATCAGGTCTGCCAGAGTGCTGGATAGTAACTCAGTTGCAAATGGGACCAGAAGCAGAATTAACTCAATAAGCGATTAGTAGAAGAACAGAGTAAGTAGGACCAGACTTTTGGAGCCATGTCTGACAAACGAGGACATCTTTAATAGCTTGTAGTTCAGTATCTGCAAGAAAGCAAAGCCCAGGAATATCTGACAGTCTGAAAATAGTCTTTCTTTTGACCATAGATAGATTTGAATACTTGGTAGTTTAAGTATTTCTATTTAACATGGGAAGATGGAATTAATCTTTAATGTTATAATAATTTCAGAAAGCTGTATTCTGTGTAAAAATAAAGCCCTTGAGTAAGACACTGTTAAACAAATTGTGCAAAAAGAGGATGAAAACAAGGAAATTTTTGAGTGTATTAAGAGTGAAGCATTATTCTCATTGGGGAGAGACTGCACCATTGCTCAGGTCTGGAAGAAAGCTGGGTACCCAAGGACTTAGCATCATCTGTGCTACAGCAGGAACTCACTGCTTCTCCTGATTTCTATAAAAGATGGACATTGTTTGAAGAATTTGATAGAGGAAGTAGAGGAAGGCTCAAGTAACTTGGGTCTGCATACATTCTGGGCAAAGATGATGTTTGGCATCTAGAAATGAGGTAAAAGGACCAGCAGTGAATTTGTTACTTAGCATGAATCAGCAGCGTGTACGTGCCTGGTGACCAGAGAACTGCTAACTCAGAGGGACCCTTTGTAAAAGCAGTGAATGAATAGGATTAAATCAGATAGATGCTTCCTGAATTTTTAATTGGAAGCGTATGAAAAAGATGCTGGATTAACAGGAGTGACATTAGTCACTACACAGACATTGATTTTATAATCAGCAAGGGAGTGCGTCATCTAGAGTAGGAAAACAAATAATTGAAAAGGATCACTTGGAATAGGATAATTACCTTTTTTGGGGCTTAAAGCTTGCTAAGGACATGTTCATTGGACACAAATGTGGTCCTCTGATCTTTCAGAGGTTAAACTCATTAAATTCCATGCAGAAATATCTAGAACTATGATGCAACTGTCCAATCATTAGTCATACTCCTGGGGTGGGGGGTGGAGAAAGAAACAGTGAGATGCTTTTCATACTGTCTAGATTTGTGTCCTGGTTTCAGCTGGGATAGAGTTATTTTTCTTCTTAGTAGCTGGTACAGTGCTGTTTTTTGAATTTAGGATGAGAATGATGTTGATAACACACCAATATTTCAGTTGTTCCTAAGTAATGTTCACGCTAAGTCAAGGACTTTTCAGCTTCTCATGCCCTGCCAGTGAGAAGGCTGGAGGGGCACAAGAAGCTGAGAGAGGATACAAACAGGACAACTGACCCAAAATAGCCAAATGGATATTCCATACCATGGAAATGTCATGCTTAGTATATAAGCTGGAGGGAAAGCTGAACAGGGGCCACTGCTCAGAAACTGTCCATGAGTAGTGAGCAAGTGCTCATTTGTTTTATATAATCTAATTATTTATCATTTCTGTTATCATTATTTTCATCTTTTTTCTGCCCCAACAAGCTGCTGAGGGAAACTTGAGCGAGTGGCTGGGTGGTGCTTATTTGCTGCCTGTAGTTAAACCACAGCAATGTGTGCAGAGGAAATATCTTTCACCAACTTCAAAAGGGAAGATTTTATGGAAATAATTGACATTTAGTATTTTTCTGTGATTGATAGTACTAAGTTTTGTTAGGTTGCCTTTACAAAAAACCAAACCAACCAAACAGAAAATCCACCCCAATTTGCTATGAAAAGCATCTTTTTTATTCCTGCTTTTCCAGTTGTTCTGAAAAATGGTAAATTTTCATCAAAAAAGCATCAGAAAAACAAGGGGGGGGGGGAAGGGGGAGGAAGAGGTAGAAAGTATGCTTGAAAGTAAAAAAAAAAAACAGTTCTTCAAGGAGCTTTGAAAAAACATTGACATAAAGCGTTACTAGTAGTTGCAAAACTAGCCCAGTTGGAAAAAAAGTTAATGCAGGGACAGGAACTATATCCATTGCAGCAAAGGAGGGCTGCAGGCTGTCTCAAAACTGTCTCACACAGATGAGTGACACATTCATAGATGTCAGGTCAACCAGGTATGCTCATCCTAATGGGGAAAAATTGGCAAATTATTGCAGTTAACAAAGAGAATCCCCCGACTAAGTGATAAAAGTTTCAATGTGAAGTTGTCTTTATATGTCACTGCTAAACATACTGACCTCAGTCCTTCATCTGAAATAGAGACCAGTGATCTGTGTGGCATAAGCAATGACAATATTTAGTGTTAAGATAGTCAAATAAGTGCCGAGTCCTGCATTTTGGCCGCAAAAACCCCTTGCAATGTTATAAGCTGGGGGCAGAATGGCTGGACAGTGCCCGGGTGGAAAGGGACCTGGGGATGCTGATAGACAGCCAGCTTAACATGAGTAAGCAGTGTGCCCTGGTGGCCAAGAAGGCCAACGGCATCCTGGCCTGCATTAGGAACGGTGTGGCCAGCAGGAGCAGGGAGGTTATTCTGCCTCTGTACTCGGCACTGGTAACACCACATCTGGAGTACTGTGTCCAGTTCTGGGCCCCTCAGTTTAGGAAGGACATGGAGATTATTGAGCATGCCCAGAGGAGAGCAACGAGGCTGGTGGAGGGTATGGAGCATAAGCCCTATGAGGAACGATTGAGGGAGTTAGAACTGTTTAGCCTGGAGAAAAGGAGGCTCAGAGGTGACCTTATCGCTCTCTACAACTTCCTGAAAGGAGGTTGCAGCTGACAGAACGAGAGGACACAGTCTCAAGCTGCATCAAGGGAGGTATAGGTTAGATATTAGGAAGAAGTTTTTTACAGAAAGAGTAATAAAGTTTTGGAATGGACTGCCCTGGGAGGTGGTGGAGTCACCATCCCTGGATGTGTTTAAAAAAAGGCTGGACGTGGCACTTGGTGACATAGTCTAGTCTAGTTGAGGTTCTAGGGCAAGGGTTGGACTAGATGATCTTGGAGGTCTCTTCCAACCTAGTGATTCTGTGTGATTTTATGTCTTTAGCAATGATTAACTGAAGCCAAGTATAACCAATCTACTGTTGTTGATAAAAGGAACCTAGGATAACTTGTTTGTCCTTCATCTTGCGAAAATAATCCCTGTTCTTTTTTCATATGGTTTTGTTATTGGCATATCACTGAGAGAGAAAAAGTGGTTGCAGAAGGACACCTGAGCATTTTTGGAGAAAGACATCAGAAAAGTTGATCTATTAAAAAATGCTTAAATTGTTAGCACAGATTTATTTTAAGCTTATACTGAACAAGTGACAAATGAAGTAAGCTTTTTTAAGGTATTGCAGAGACTAGAAATACTAGCTAGGTTTTATATTAATAGCTAAAGAGAAATTTGCCCTGAAACATAGAATTATTCACTCTGGATCAACCAACTTCATACTTTCATTTCCTTTAGGTACTTATATTAGAAGTTTTTATAGCTGAAAAAAATGATATTGCATGAGAAGTTCTTTGTTGGAATTGTGCTGGAGATAATTATGTTTGCAAATATGTCAGAATTAGTGGTTATTTCAGCAGTTTTTGCAGTGGAATGAGGGCTTGCACGTATCCCCACAAGTTTCTGTATTCCTAAGCCGTATGTTAGCTGAAAGCACTCTCTGAATATTGAATTGCATCCTTTCAGAGAGTAGTAAGGTATGTGAGTATGTGGGGCTATTTTATCCTGGAATGAAGAAACATTTCCAATTCCCAAAAATGAGGAATACCTAGGTCAGCACTTGGTGTAAAAAGGCTTTAAATAAAATACTGCTTTGTGTGCCTGAGCCCCTGAATTCAGCAAATCCAGAACTCCTAGCTTTGGACATTGGAACAAGCTGTCCAGGGAAGTGGTGGAATCACCATCCCTGGAAGCACCAATGCACTGAGCTTCCATTACAATTAGGGTTAGAGTTCAGAGAGCCAGAAAGCCTACAGCTCCACGGGCACCCTTTGGAATGTCCATGGTGATGAGGACCTCAGCCTCAGCACCAAGCTTCCATTAGACTTAGGGTTAGAGTTCAGGGATCCAGAAAACCTGTAACTCGAGGGAAACTGGAGCTGGAGAAGGTATGGCAAGATGATCATGGCAGAGGACCAACACTGCTGCCTCCACAGATTTTTAATCTGGAAAACCCATGATGATGGGGACCTCACCCTTGATGTCAAGCTTTCTTTAAGGTTAGGGTTCAGAGTTCAGAAAGCCTGCTGCTCCAGAGACATTTGGGCTGGGAAAGGCATTCCAAGAGGAGCACAGCAAGGCTGAACAACATTGCTGCCTCCACACCTTTGTAATATGGGCCACTCATGGTGATGAGTACCTCAGCCTCAACACCAAGCTTCCAATAAGGTTAGAGTTCAAAGAGATAGAGCTTTCGTCTCCAGGGACACTAGGGCTGGAAAAGAGATGCCAAGTGGAGCATGGACACTGAAGGACACTCTCAATATAAAATGAGGGGTTTTTTTCTCAATAGCATTTTGTACTTTACCTCAAACAAATAGTCCAACTTGATCAATTTCCAAAGTAGTAATTTTTGTCTCCACCTTGGATGTAAATGCTTTTATTGTAAAGATTAGTAATAGCAATTCTGCTTTTGTTTTTCCTTTGTAATGTGTAAAATTTACTTCTATTTAAACCTTAGTCTTGAATTTTAATATAGTGCAGAGTAAAAATGGCAAATCTCTCAGAAAAAGCCCATAGAAAGGTGGACTGTTTTATTTTCTCATAACATTTAAACAGTAGGAGATTGACTGTCACCATCTTCTGAAAATGAGTATCTACCTTAAGAGAAAGTTGTAAGTTTGCTTCTATACTGTCCTTTTTGACTTCAATAATGGAATTTTTCCCAATATAACCATGCACATATCTGCACATAACTTTTACCATAGAGCGTAGTAATACTCTGCATGGCTTTCATGGAGCATAATAATAATAAAAATACTCTGTTTACATGCACTTTCATTATTTTGTAGCAGGAAAACTGAAGCAATATAAATTCATTTTTATAGTGGTTGGTGTCAGTTAATACATTGTTCTTCCAGAAGTAATGTATTGTAATATAAATTTCCCGTAGAACAATGTTTAAGTGACACTATTTGTGAATAACAATTTATTTGTGACTGTGACATAATTTAAGACAAATATATTGCTCTAAAATGAATTGGTCTGATGTCAGGTTGATGGTTTGTACTTTTATTATGCATAGTATTTATAAAAGTCCACCATCCCACATGCTTAATAAAGACTATCAGCTATTCACTATATGAATATATAGCTTCATTAAAAGCCCTCTGGAGATGCATGTAAATCATGAAAGAAGAGCTTGTGTTCTTTGCACTATAAAACCTTGCTGAGATTCCATTTGAATTTAAGTTCCTTTTATATATATATGTGCATTTATTTATATATATGTTCATATACTTTTTATAAGAATTTTTTTCTTTTTGCCTAAATTCAACATCTCCTCTGAAACCCATGTGAATAAACCCACCTAAATGATTTCACTTCTTCAGATAAGTGTAAAGCCTGAACTGTTGGAAATTTAGCATAGAATAATGATGGGAAAGCGTATTCACTGTTGTTGTCATTGAGAGATGGTGCATTCACACTTCACAAGGTCAGCAGATAGAAAGAAAATCAATGGGACCAGAATCTTTTTAAAGAGGTGTGGAGACAAAAGGTCCAACTCCTCTGATGGCTACTTATACTTTTTGAATTATTCAGATACCTAGGCAATGATAGAAAATGTTAAGTAACATGCTTCACCTTACTGTACACTTGTAGTAGCCTTGAGAGTTATAAATTAAGTATAAACTGTCTGTAAGTCCAAAGGGAAGAGCAAGAGCTCATGTAGGAAGGAAAATGGGAGCTGAGAAGGCAGCAACGAGGTGTTGTGGTGAGCCATCACAGGGCTTCTGGTGATGTTCTCACAAGCCTGAAGAAAGCCTTTTGGGCTGTTAGCAAGGAGGATTGTGGAAGCTATCACCAGCACAAGAATGACATTTGCGTGGCTGTTTTTCACCTGAGTCCTTGCTAAACATATAAAGGAAAGGCTCTTAACACTGTGTTGGAAGGGTGAAGTTTAAGGTATTTCTGAAGTCCGTATTCTTGCTGGAAGTCGCAGGGAATAGACACCAATAGCTGCTTACGGGGAGAAATGTACTTTTAGTCTTCAAGGTATTGCTACTGGCAGGTAACCTTGATGTCCTTTTGTTGGTGGTTTTTTGTTTGTTTGGAGAATTTTTTACTAATTTTGGCCTTTAACATAATAATGAAGTTGTTAAGGCATTATTTTGACTAACCTGAAGATACTGTGTTCTTTAAGCAAATTTTCTTATTTCTGCTTTTTTCTTTCTTGTTTGCTCTTTATCCCTTTGATAAAGCAGTGCAATTTAAAGACATTTTTACTGCAATGTAACTGAAAAATGGGTCCTTCAAACTATATTCCTTTTCCTAGGCACCTGAACTTTTGGGGTTTTTTTTGTTTTATTTCAGTTGAGCTGTCAAATAATTTAAGCTGATCTCAATCTTCATTTTTATGAATTTGTGGGGATGGGTGAGATTTGTGGGAATGACTATTCTCTTTTTCTAGAAGCTTGCTCTGTTTTACTTTCTGAGCTTATTTTAACTGGGATTCCCTTCAAGCTGCTCATCGTATGTGCTAGCTTCTGTTCTTGTACCCCTCCCGTGCCAATGGGAAGAGAAGCACGAAACTAACTAGGATTGTGTAGTTCCAGCCACTTTAACATTCCTGCTGCTGCTTCAAGCATAAAATTTTATATTGGAGAAAAAAACACAGTCATGGGATATGATGGGCCTAGAGGCTTCTCCCATCTTAATGTTTAAACTGAAAGTGTAGGAGGCTTTATGCAACCCTCAAGTGTAGAACTCTGACATAGTTTCAACTGAACATGAAACTTTTATTTAAAGTATTTTGCATGGCTTTGAGCAATTTTTTTACCTTACATACTTTGATGTGCTTTAATGTCAAATTTCATATTATTTCATATTCTGTGTATGTGCCCCAATTCCCACCTGTGTTCTTTCCCAAACACAGATATACATGTGCACATACAGACTTGTGCATGCTTCTTCCATGGAAAATGTTATGTCCATCAAGGTATATTCATACGTCTTTTGAGGTGTAAGGAAAAACAGTAGATTATTCCCATGAAAAATGAGGCGTTGTCTACAGCATTTCTCTTAGTGACACAAACAGCACAGAGGGGCTGTCGCAGGATGTCAGCCTTCACCCACTGCCTGGTCTGTATTGGAGCACTGAAAAAAAAAGCAGTAGCCTGTGATTTTAGTTAACTTCTCCTCAGTCTTCATTTGACAGGTAGATGAACAGGTTGTGAAGCTCTCATCTGGGCTTTTTTGACTCTCTGAATTTATTAATGCACCAAATTATGTTGTTTATACCAAGGGTCAGATAATATTTTTAGCTTGCATGTAGACGGACATAAATCCTACTGATGGGGCACACTACTCACTCCTTCCTGCGGCTAGCACAGTGCCTGACACTTTCTGTGATTCAGTAGGTTTTAATTTATTTTTACTCTTTGCAAAACTTCAGTCTGTTTTGATGATGAATACTCAAGAAGAGCAGAGAAATAGATGGAAATATATTAAATAGGAGTAACATTTTACATTGAAAGACTGCAAATTTGGACAACTTTGTCCCTTTGAGGGGAGAGGGTGTTTCTTTAGGACTGGAATTTCTTCAGGCGGTCTTTTATCCTCATCCCCTTCTTTCAGCATGTATATGTTCAAATCTAGGTGAGCTGCTGTGTTAAAAAAAGAATCATAAGTGTAGGCAAAAATATCTTGTAAGCTGTAATGGGAGATAACTAAGCACTTCAGCCTGGGGTTGATGGGATTACCAGGTGCTGCAAATCACTTGGGCAAAGAGGCCTGAGGTGACATTTCAGACTTGTTATTACACCAAGGATATTGGTTCCGTTTAAAATAAGAAAGTAGGGTCGTCTTAGTTCGGTTCAGTTCAAAGCTTTGAAAACATCTCTTATTGGAAAGATTTGAAGTAAGCAGTCTTGATCCTTCTGCAGCATGAAGAGGTCAGTGGCTGAAAGAAGTGGCAGCTGAACTGTTGTGTTTGCTCCATGTCTAGCCCTCTCTTTAAATGAGGATTTCTTTTAAAACAACAGATCATAAGAAGGGGTGATTGAGAACTATTTTGTAAGAATTTCTTTGCTATGGAAGAAGTTGTCTAACAGAGACTCTTCCTTGCCTTTGATTTTTCTTTTTAAAAGAAATTTAAAACCATGTAGTCCTTGTCCTAAGATACGCTTATTACACAGTTCAGTGATGTTCCCTGAAGTTGAAATCTTGCTAGAACTGTTTCCCCTGGCTATACTGTGAGACAATTTGACTTTGCATGAAGTTCTGAAAAATGTACGTGGGGATATCGTTAACGTTTCAACTTTATGCTCTCTCTGCACTGCAAATGACAAAATACACTTTGAAGTGCTTTTTCATACTCTTTACCACTGCCTTTTGCATGCAAATGAACACTAATAAAAAATAGACCCATGCTCACTTTTGGTTTTAATAGGATGTTCTGTCATCTCTTTTCCTTTTTCTGTCTCTTGAACTTCCTATTTCTAAAAGTTTTATTTTGTTTGTAGTGCCAGGCCCTATACCTGCCAAGTCAGTGAAAGGAACTCCTTTTGAAGATAAGATCTTCCTCAACTGGAAAGAACCTGTGGATCCAAATGGCATCATTACTCAGTATGAGGTAATCATTAAACATCTAACAAGCTCAGGATGGGGCTAAGGAAGTGCATCAAGAAAGGTGGCTAACAGAGTGTGTTTATGCTCTATAGGCAGCTATTCAATAATATGCTCCTTTAATTTACAGAATACATGATTTTATGTAGTGATTACATATTCAAAATTTGTAATTATGGTGCATATGTTGTTGGCTGTCCAGCCATGTCAAGTGTCTTTGGCATGTGCGTAAAAATCTTGTGTCATTACTATACACTCTTCCAAAGCCATGATAGCCATGATCTGTGAAACTTACTTTGTTGGAAGAAAAGGCTACATGAAAAGTAAGATGGTTTTTAAATTTGGATCAATGTTTTTTAGCTTTGTCAGATCTTTAGATATCACCCTTCAAGGAAACTTGCATGTTTATTCAGTCTAAAGTGTATTGAACATATGAGCCTTCTGGGGACGTGCACAGGAGGTTAGCAGGTAACACAAGTGAATTTGAGCAACAAACACAATGCTCACTAGCATTCCTTTTTTAAAGGAATGGAAGATATAATTTTGTTCACGAGTGCATTAGAGGAAGGCAAATCAACTAAGCAAAAAAAAAAACTTAAATTTTTTGTGTTTTCATTTATTTAATGCTAATAAAATTCTTTAAATAGTGTGGGTTAATCTGGGTGGGCATCTCAACCCTACTCAACCTTCAGTGGGATGGATGTAGAAGTGAAAGAGCAAAAGTGCAAGCTTTTGGTTTTTAATCACATATCCAAAACACAGCACATGACCCACTGTGAATAAAATTAGGTCCATTCCAGTCAAAACCAGTACAAGGTATTATGACTGGCTTTAAAAATATTAGCTTAGTTTGGACAGATTTAAATATTATTATTAAAAGGGGAGAGGGAAAAGTATCACATGAAATAAAAAAGAGAGGACTGTAGTGGAGATGGGAACGATGGTGGGGGAGAATGAAGTGGCAATGTAGTTTTCTTGAACATGAACTAGTGTCACAGAGAAAGAGAGACGAAGGGTGCCTGCATAGCCTTTTGAGTGATGCAGATTCTTGAATAATACACATCACCTCACTGGTTTAGAGTTGGACATGGCAGTGTTGTGTTAATGGTTGGAATTGATGATCTTAAAGATCTTTTCCAACCTACAGGATTCTATGATTCTGTGGTATCCCCAAGATAGATGCGTAGCTAGATGAGCGTATCTGTCTTCTGTTTCCATTACAGCCAAGCTAACCTAATCTCCTTGAGCCAAAACCTTTAACAGTTGTTAAAAAAAATAATTGTTTTCACAGGTCAGCTACAGCAGTATACAGTCCTTTGATCCTGCAGTTCCAGTCGCAGGACCTCCGCAAACTGTGTCAAAGTTATGGAACAGCACACACCATGTCTTCTCACATTTGCACCCTGGTACTACTTACCAGTTCTTTATACGTGCAAGCACTGTCAAAGGATTTGGACCAGCAACTACAATCAACGTAACAACCAACATCTCAGGTAAAAACAAACAACAACATAAAGGAAAAACAGGGAAAAGGAGGAGGGGAAATTGTATTTTGAATATTTAGACTTGAAGAATTGTGAAATGCTGAAGAAAAAGCTCCAGAGAATCCTCCCACATTGTGAGACTATATTACTAAAAATCTTTTAGAATGTATTTGTCACACAGTAACATAAGTTCAGGAATAAATTGTAGTTGTTAACTGGGCTTTTTTTGTGTAATCTAATATTTTCATCTAAAGATTTTGAACTGCTGTATAAACCTTATCTAATTAAGCCTTTCAGCACTCCACAGGTCACTAAGAACTGTATTTGTTTTGCAGATTAGTAAAGTCAGATGCAGAAAATTAACTGACTTTCTAAAGGTGACACCACTTAGCAACACACAGCTATTACAAAGTCGTGGCGGCTGGGACAATGTGAATTTCTTTTGCCAAATTCACATAGGTACTGCTTCCTTGTGCCTTTATTCACTTCTGCAGTGCACCGAGATTGACATTATTTGTCTTAATAATGCACTGCAAACTCTGGAAGACAGTAATGTCAAATGGAATGCTTTAGTATTTTTATTTTCTTAAATTTCACTGGTATTCTCAAAAAAGCAGATAGTTGCTTATGCAGTTGATAGCAGAAGGTAAGTCAATGCTATATTTAGAGAGACTGTTGATTTTGTGTCATAGTGACTTCAGAGCTTGGCAGAGATCAAAGAAGTCAGTAATTTAGAAATTTAAACAGCACAAAGCAGGCTATTTTCCTTATTATCTGCCATAATGAAACTTAGATTGTCCCATAAAGGAAGTTAATAATGTATTGGAATGCACCTGCAATGTTTATGGGAAACTATTCACCCAGTTTCTGAAAACACACACATAAATCAAAAGGCAAGAAAATTAAAGCCAGAGCTCCTTGCATTATGTTTCAAGTGAAATAATGTACTTACCACAGTTAACTGGAACAGCTTGTTGAATTCTACTCCAGCTCATAAGCACTAGCACTCCTAATACCCCACTCCCTTCAAAACACCCCAACCAATGCACCAAAAAACCCCGAATGATGTGTTCTGTACTCTTTATGTAGCTATTAGGTTGTTTTGAAGTCTGGTATTTCATTCAGATTGTTTTAAAGTCCCTGTATTTCTTCACAATAAATTCTAGTTCATAAATTTTATGGGGTAATGATGGTGCAATATTTCCATATTTGTCTTCTAACCTCTTTAAAGAAGGGAAAGAAAAAAGCTGTGTATCTAGCTAGTATGTGTGTTCCCCAGATATTTCAGTATTTTGAGAAATAAGTGCCTCAATGTGTTTGGATTATTTAGGATAACAATGTGTTCAGCCTTCTTCAGATATGCCCTTTTTTTTCCACACAGAAACTTGGGGAATTTTTTCCCAGAATCCCATATAGCACACTTTCTACACGGAGCATGGATCTCTTAGTTGGCAAAACATGGTTAATACTAGGAAAGCTTAAAGACACACTGTGACACTCCTTGTATCTGAATTTCAGCCTGAGATTTTTTTTCCATCTTGCTTTTTGCTTAACTGTTGTCTAGTTTTGCTTTGCATAACTGGTACTTTATATGAAGCAATACATGTTCAGAAAATGCTAGCTTTAGTTTAATGAGGAGTGAAATGATTCCTTTTAAACACGCTTACAAGTGGTTGCTGTGTTTCTAGTGAACATGGTACAAGCAGTAATTTTAAAGGTAGCATTAAGTGAACATTAATTCTTTAAAATAATATTTCCCAAAATAAGACCAATTTTTGTGTTCATCTAGGATCTGGGACTAATGAAGCAAGGCTTTTAATCTTTCAGTGCTCTTCTATCAATTGCTGTATTATTGTAAAATTATTATGACTTAAATTATTGACATCCTACTAGGAAACATCTTTTTCTGAAAGTTCATTTTGAAATATACAGGCATCATTAATGATTTTATTATGATACAGCCTCATATTAAAAACCCCCCCATATAGATAGTTTTCAAACTTGAGAAAAAATAGTAATTAATAGAAACCTATTGCTTTCTGATTTACAGAAAATTCTGTTTCTTTCCTTGCACCAGGGCTGAGGTCAGCAACAGTATTATCGGTGAGGACCGTAAACAGGCAGCAGCTTAAAGCTGGATGGTTGCAGTAATCACCAACCAACAACATATATTGCTGCTTGAGGCTTGACAGTCCATTCCTGAACTGCCTCTAGTTTGGACTTTGATCTCGCCTTTTTGTAGTGATTCAGAAGCTGATTAATGAGCACCTTGGCCATACGTTGTTAGAAATGGGCATGGGAGTAGACTCTCCCATTCAGTTCTAGTCTACAGATACATATCTATGCAAACCAAATTTTCCTGCACTCTGCTTAGAATTTGTGTTGTCTCCCATGACTTTCAAGAGGAAATGCGAAAAGCTTTTAAATTGTTGGAGGAGGAAAAAAAGACGTAGTAGAGTTTAGGTCTTCGATGTGGTGACTGTAATTTGTAGGGTAGAAAACATGAGGCCAAAATGGCGTTCTGTTGTTTTAGGGTTTCTTGGCAGTCACCTCCTCTATCCTTCTTGAATAAACCTGTTTAAGTTCATAGCTGTCATGATTTGAGGTGAAGTTGTTAGGGATGGGGTTATGAATTGTTGGTGTTGTCCCATTCATGACTGATTGGAAAGATTGTGGCTTTGTACTATATTGCACATCCACAATCTCATGGAAATTCAAAATGTTTTAACTGATCTTACTCTTTTCCTTCCCACTCAACATTAATCAGCTCCCACTTTACCCGACTATGAAGGAGTTGATGCATCTCTCAATGAAACTGCTACTACAATAACTGTACTCTTGCGACCAGCACAGGCCAAAGGTGCACCTATCAGGTAAAAAATAAATGAAAAAAAATCAACAAAAGTTGGGGTTTTAGTTGAGTATATACTGTCTTGCAGTACATAGAGCTGTATATTTCTGAGTGATATTCATTTGATATAACTACTGTTTTTCTTACCTATTCTTGCCAATAGATGTGTAATTAAAAAAATCTTTTCGTTTGATGGGGATTTTTTAAAGACAGTCATGACCTGAATCATTCAGCTCTCTGTCCTATTTGATTTAAGTTCCCCAGGACCACCTTCTAGCCATTACAATTTTATTTTATGTTCTTGCAGTGTCTTTGAAATATGAGGTTGAACAGTATTTGTCAGAAAGTAGATTTGAAAATAACACTTCCTCTCCAGTACTTCAATTCAGCTAGTCTATGGTATATACGTATGATTGGAAAATTGGAAGTGTGGGGAAAATGGGAGAATAATAGTGATGAATACAAACTATTTGACCTTTCCTTCTGAGAGTGCTTTTTACTAGGAATCGTGTAGCAAGCTATTAATTTTTTTTTGTGTGTCCTATAATCATATTAAAATGTTTTATTTATGTTAACTTTGGGAGTTCTTTCCCTTTCTGCTCTCTGCTGAGAGGTAATTTAGTTCTGCTTGCAAAGATTAGTCCACATCCTGCTCTTTACTTCTACTTGTTAGTGTAAAAATTTTGTGATATTGATTGATTCCATTTGTGTTTTACTGATGTGGCTGCATCAGCAATATTCAGGGGCAAGTTTGATTAATTGAGGGTTAATTAGCTGCTGAGTATCAGAAGGCTTTCATGCTATTACCCTTCCAGCATTTTAGAGAAATGCGGGCTAATGCATTTCGTTCTGTGTTACATCAACTCAGCTACTACTTGATGTAGTCAGCTACATCAAGTAGCTCATCTGATTTTGAGTCATGTGCTCAAGCCCTAAAAGTAGAGGAAAATTAACTATTTCTTAAGTCTATTTCCACTAAGAGGAATGTATGTTTTACATGGATGTTGTGAGGATGGGTCATGTACTTATAGACATTTTTTGTGTTTACCATATTGCCATCCTTATGATTGATATGACCAAATTATTTATTTATATTCTGTCATAGAAGATAATCCAGGTTTATTCCCTTAATAGGAATTTTTGACATGTTATATTTAAAATTGTAATTCTTTGTATCATTAGTTTCTGAAAGATTGCCCTGGGGCAAATGTAGGATTTTTGAAGAACAGGACCATTT
This sequence comes from Serilophus lunatus, assembly GCA_013399895.1. Lineage (NCBI taxonomy): Eukaryota > Metazoa > Chordata > Aves > Passeriformes > Eurylaimidae > Serilophus > Serilophus lunatus. Next base: position 539,923 of record VXBA01000875.1, on the reverse strand, counting down.
TCAGTATAGGACTTGGATTCTTAAAATAGAGATTTATTTTCTTTTAAATTAATACACTAGAAACCAGGCTTGTGATCTGAAAATGCTCCCAAGTTATGTTGGTGCTTAAACTCACTGTACACTGTTGTAGGTGCTTTTGAAGACTTCAAGGTGCCCTGCTGCTGGCCCAGATCAAAGCTGTCCATTTTTGGGAAATGTAATATCTATCTGTCATATAATCCATATCAGTCTTGTGCCTGGTCACCTTAGGGAGCTGATGTGCATTCTTATCCAGAGCCTCTCCCAGCACCAAAGGAAGCTGAAAGAGGCGGAACTTCCATTCTTCCGGCTTTTATGGAGTGCCAGTTCTTGAGTTTTCTTGTTGCATGCTTCTGAGGCGTGCGATCTCACCATTGGACAGCAGCGCTGGGCGCCATCCCCTCTCCGAGATTTCGGCATGAGTCAAGATGGTGTTCCCACCAAAAATACCTGTGGATGCACTTGCCGAGAGGAGGGGCCGCCACAGCCGCCCTGCCGGCGCCGCAGAGCACCAGGGGGCCGTCAGCAGCACTGCCCGCTGGGGCACTCACCTCTCACCAAGAGAAACCGCTGCCGCGCGCCTCCCCACCAGTGCTATGGGGCACTGATTGTCGCGTGTGCCACCAGCGCAGGGTCATCCGCTGCTGCTGCAGGGACCTTCCTAACCCATGACATGTTGCTAGAGTTACTTTTCCTAGTTCAAGGAGTTCTGATTTCTCTTCACCATACTGGCATACAAGTAAATTTCTGCAGAATGAGGCAGCAGCACACCACCTCACATTTATTCTCTCAATTTTCCTCAGTTCAATGTCATGAGCATGTCACTGGGGCCTATGAAAGTATGTGGAAAAGATCTATGTACTAAGTATTGATAGATAGTTTGATAGGGAATGGTTTCATAGAGCATTAATAACTGTCTGTGTTCTCAAAAAAGCATACATCTTTCTTCCTGTCTACCATCTTTCCTTTGCACTTCATTGAATTTATGAAATCTAACATATTACATCAAATTTCTAACTTCAAGAGGCCAAGGAAGTGAGTCCTTTACATAACTGGAAAGCTGGGCTTTATTCTTAAAACAAACCAGGGGTTTTATTCCTTAATTTGAATTAAAAACATTCTCCAGGAGAATGCAGAGGACATAGTCCTATTCCCTTTTCTGAGGTTACGCGTATTGCAGTCAGGCATTTTTCAGCAGCTTCTTATGATGTATTTTAATGAAGCTTCTCTCCATTCACACTGTAGTTACATTTCCTCTACAAGCTGGCTTGCTGCCCTAGTGAGTGTTACTAGGTAGGTGAGAAAAAAATGCATCTCTGTACCTGCAGCTGTAGTTGAGTAGAAGAGACACAAATGCTGTTCTTTAGGCTGATGCTGAAGGATGTGGTTCGCTTTTTGAAAAGGTTTGTTTGCACTCAGTCCTGTAATCTCTGGAGCTGTAGATGTTAATTTTATTTAGTAGCAGTAGGTTCATATTTAAAAATTTAAAAAATAGGGAAAAAAAAGAAAAAAGGTTTAGCCTGATACTCTTTTTCTTTTACAAGCAGAATTATGCTATGATCAGATTTCCATCACAGTCTCTCCATCAGCACAACCCCCCAGGACATAGATGTTCCTTGAGTATAATCTATGTGGGCTGTTGATCATTTCTTTAAGACACTAGCTGCTCTAGTCGTCACAGTTTAAAATTACTCCAATCATATCCTCCCTGTCAAGTGTTATTGTGTAATCACTTGCATTCGTTATGGTCTCCTTAAGTTTTAAACCAAATTGCAAACTAGAAATGCAAAGGGGGACAGGGCTAGATGGCTCAGGCTCACTTTGAAGCATGTATTGCTTCGCCATCAATCTCATGGATGAGATTCCGGTGAGTGGAGTCAATGGTGCTTTGGTGATTCATTTGAAGATTTGATTTGTCAGTGTACTTCTTCTGAAGGTTCCTATCTGAGTACCTGGAAAACAATGTTTTTTTCAAAGCCTACTGCAGATGTGGATTATGAAGAGTGTATATCAGAATCAGAGTAAACAGCTTTTTAATGATTAAATTTATTTTATTTGATTGCTGAAGTGTTTTTCTTATGCCTCTGTATGCAAAATTAGGTTGTTTTCATTTTGCGGCAAGACTACTTAAGTGGCCCAAGGCAGGGAGCAGTTAAAATTTTGTTGTCAATTAGAATCCCAAGAGCTGGGGTTACAGCTTGGGCTGGCAGTCAATCAGGAACTTGTCAAAGGAGAGGAAGCTGTGTCTCCACTAGACATGTTAGAAGGAAATGTCTAGCTGGTATTTAAATCTAGTCAAAATTGGGCTGAAGAATGAACAACATAGGCCTCTTTGGGACCTGAATTTTTAGGGAGGAATGAAAAGGAAAATCTGTGTTCCGGGACCTCCTTCAGCTGTTTGTAATCATTTTAGTCAATAAGGAGGTACTGTACAGGTTTTCTCAAGCTAACAAAAAAAAAAAAAAGTTTTTTTACATGAAAAATACTTTCTTCGTGGAAAACCTCAGCTAAGGAGCTCTTCAGCTACTGTATCTTCAGCATTTTCTCTACTTATCTGGCTGTGTCAGACAACTGTTTGGTCTTCATGATCCCAATGATTTATGTAGCAGGTTCTGAAATTGTTTAACACTCAGAATTTATTTAGTCACCAAGGAGAAGGAATAGTGTCATGTAAGTTTTCCACTTCTCTCTATTTCCCTTTTTTATTCCTTTTTTGCTGTATGGAAATACTGGGAAGAAAACACTATTGTAGGAATTCCCTCAGCTCCAGTCATAAGAAAACTCTCTCAATAATTGAATTCCCACCAGCACACAAAGAAAATATGTAGAAAACCTAAGATAATTGAAGCTAGGATTACTAATATGCAAAGACACAAGGATAAGCAGAGTACATAGCCTTTAAATTTTTCCTAATAGCCTGATATCAGACTGCGTTTGCAGCCATTGAATACTCGGCTTTTCAAGTTGCAGACTTAGCTTTGACTTCTTTCTTCACATGTTTCAGCAGGGTGTCCTTCCAAACATTATTATGTATGCATAGAGTAACAGTGCTCTTTGGAGCCACTATAGTGTTTAGTAAATGGGTTTAAGCAGATGGTATCGTAAAGGGCCCAGAGGTAAATGACTGTATTCCTCCATGTCTTGTTAGCTTATAATGTTGCATGACAAATACTGCCAGATCCCCTTTCCAAAAAGGATAAGCAAATCTTTTATTTAAAAAAATACCTTGTGAAAATAAACTAGAAAAAAAGAAATGAAGCCCTGTTGGAAACTTAAAAGAGTTTTTGTTATTTACTATTCTTTCTTTAACTAAAAGTAATTGTGTAAAGGCAGATGACTACAATGCATATATCTACTTCTTATTTTCCGCTTTTTGTTGCTTTTCAGAATTAGGGGTCCAAAAAGCATTATTTTTAGAAGTGTATTTTATATAAATTAATTTATTTGAAAAAATTTCAAAACCTTCACATTTTATTGTGGCCTCATACTTAAAATTATGCCATAGCTTTTATATCACATTCAAAGATTACAGTGCGTTTTTAATGAATGCTATTAAAAGGACTTTCTAATTATCTTCATATTTGATTTTTTTGTTTGTTTTTGTCTCCAAAGAGACTTTACCCTTGAAAAGAAAATGTGCCCTAAGAACAAGATTCCTCATTTATCCCTTATTCTATAATATGGAAGGAAAAGGGAAGTTGATTTGGTAACTGGTGCGTCTCAGCTTCAGAGTTGCATGTCAATCCAGGTTGTTCCAGAGGATGGTTACCTCTACCGCATGTGGACATTGTACTGTCCTTCCTCTCTCACTGATGACTTTCTTCTCTGAAGCTGACAGAGTGTCACAGACAGGTTTCCTCCTCTCCTGGCACTTCTGAGAGCAGAATTTGTGTAGGTCTCAGTCTATTGGCAGCTGATGAGAGAAGACTGCAAAATGGAGGGAGCAGAAACATAGTGGCTGTGCCCCAGTGCTCTCCAGTTAGTTGTCTGCCTAATTCCAGAATGATAGTTTCAACGCTGCCTGTGTCCAGGACCAGAGCAGAGAGGGAATGAATGTTGGTAGTAATTTCTTACCCTGAGACATTATAAATAAAAACTTTTAAAATATTTCACATCCTGTCAAGCTTGTAAAATATTGATGCTTTTAGGGTTTTTTGCTAGTACATTGATTTTGAACCATAAAGAAATATTCTAGGTGTGCGGGGATCTTGTGCAAGTGATTCATTGGTGAAGTCCACATTAACTGGAGATGATAATACATAGAGTTTACCACAGAAGGTGATGTATAACCAAGCTTAGTTCACAGACAGTTTGTGAGAAATAAATATTCCCAGAAGTCACTCACTAACTCATTGTTTTGGTGAGTTTTTTGGGGTTTTTTTAAACATTCTTCTTGTATCTGGAGTTTCGAAATGTGATGTGACTTTCTATATTCCTGTTGGACACTTTGAAAGGGAAGAAAGAGGCATTCCTCCTTGATTTTTGAGGTCCTATGGAAAGAGGATGCTAACTTCTTTTGGGCTCGAAAAAGACATGAAACTAATTTTCTTTTTTTTCTTCTCTCCTCTCCTTTCTTACATTTGCCAGTATCATACTTCATCTCTGCCACTATAGTTATTGGGTTTTCTGTGAAGTAGTAGCAGAGAAAATTGACAAAATAATTTAATGCTGCCCCATAAGTTCTGAAGGAAAGAGGATTGATTTTGCCTTTTGGAGTCCTGCAGCAATGCAGTGAGACTTAGAGAACTTGGTTCAATTTTACTTTTTCTGTTTAGAAAGCTTTAAAACAAACCAAAGACTGACAATTCTGCCAGTTTAGTTGAAAAGCTACTGGTCTTGTCCGCATGCGTAGGCATATTTTCTTACTATTTTTTGTAAGGTCCGCAAATGTATCTGCATAAAAATGAGAAATTGCGTGTCTGTATATACATGTATATATGTGCTTTTATATAGTTCTTAAAACTCTCAAGTCTCTTGTTTTCTTATAAAATGAAGAATAGCCTCCTGCTCCCAGTACTTAAGTTCTGCACTTCTGAAGAGCAGAGGAAGCTGATAATGAGTTGATAACATCCTGCAGTTAGGTATTTCCCTTAAAGGAGAAAGAAGAGTTGTGATTACCTGTTCTGTTTTGAACAGATAATTTTGAAAAGTGACCAGGCCATGCTCCATTTTAAAAGAAGCATAGGGAGGTCGGAATGGTGTTTTGAAAGGCTGAATGCTGCCTGCCTCAGCAGTTTGTGACATTTTATCATTGACATCTATGGAGGAATGAGGAAGTCTATTTTGGTGGAATGGACAGATTTCTGTCCATCTGTGCTTGTATTACAGCATGTCACTTGTACTTTAGATCTGCATAACTCTGAGCCAAGATAGAAGCCACAGCAAGGTCAAGAGGTGGAGAAGCCTGTCAGCACATTCTGTCTCTAATGATATGACAACTGCAAATTGGTGCTTCAAGCACAGCCTGGAGGCAGTCATTATGTTGGGTCTTGAAGCTCAGCTTTCTCTAATACCGTTTCAAAGGAAAACGCTAACTTCAGATGTTTCTGATCAGCCAGGATTTTAATCTGTTGTAGTTTAACACAGTTATTTCTGTGTTTCTTAAAAAGAAAAAAGCCTTTCAAAAAAAAATAAAATAGGAGGTCATGTATAGAATTGTGTTATTGTTTTTTAGGAAAAAAAAGGATACCACTTTTTCCAATGGCTCAGATGAATGTCTTTGCTATATTTAAAGGCTTTGGTTTTCCCTACATCCATGTACCTCCTGTCTTTTCCTTTTTTGTTGTCTTACGTAGATCAGTTGTGTTAATATGTTAATGATACTAGCGACTTAACTCTAGCAGAGGAATCTAAAGTTATGCTGATTTTCCTCTGTCTCACCAGTGCCTACCAGATTGTAGTTGAGGAGCTGCACCCTCACAGAACAAAGCGAGAAACAGGTGCCATGGAGTGCTATCAAATCCCTGTCACCTATCAAACTGCTCTTAGCGGAGGGTCACCGTATTACTTTGCTGCACAGCTGCCCCCAGGAAACCTGCCGGAGCCAGCCCCATTTACCGTGGGTGACAACAGGACTTACCAAGGCTTCTGGAACCCGCCACTGGCTCCTCGGAAAGGCTACAACATCTATTTCCAGGCCATGAGCAGCGTTGAGAAGGCAAGTGCCAACACCACTTTTCTCCTGGAAGGAGTCAGATATGCCCGTGGTGACAATTAGGGCCGTTGTAGTCGGACACAGGAGGTGTCAGCAGTAGCATGTCTGTAATCCTCTCCCTTCTGTAGCAGCATAGCAGTGCGCCATTCACATTTCACATCACCCTCCTGTCATAGAAATTGTTACTAGGTGAGAGTTTAATACATCTCATAGTAATTGTTTGAGCAAAGTCACTTCAGTGCTGTGACTGTCTGGTCGGTAAATAACATCCGCAGTCCTTTCCCCAATTCTCAGTACTTGCGCACTTCAGAAGATTATATTACTGCAAGATAAACAGAATGTGGGCTGCTCAGTGAGCTAGTAAAACGTTGCAAACTTTTTGAGACCCTCCACTCGATGTCAAATAAAAAGTAAAAGTTTGCTTGGGCAAAAGTAACTCAAGGCGCACTGTGTGTTTTTGAGTCTTTCTGAGGTGTCAGGCTTGCACCACTGCTGTGAGGTAGTAGAAGTATGGTTGTCACTCACCTTCGTTACCTTCTTTGTATTTCTTTTTAACTTTGTTACTGAGTACTGCTGCTGGCTCTGTATGCCTATAAAAGGAGGAAAAGTGCCAAGGAGAAAGGTTCCAGGTGGGAAGAACAATTGTGGTTCTGCAAGCCCCATACTGTTGCTCTTGAATGGTTTTTCCTTATGTAAATGAAAAATGAGGGAGGGGAAAATGATTGGTGAGGAGAAAAAATGTGTTAGAAACAGGAGCTCCAGATATGTAAAAATTTAAAATTTTGATTTGTAATTTAGAAAACTGAAGGGTCCAGGCAGGTCAGAAAGGAACTAGAAAAGACAGCTACATTGATAGTGACTAATATATGTACCAGACTCATCAGAAAGGATCAGAAGCAGTTTTTACCCTTCCTTATGTTTGTGTTCTTGCAGTGACTGAACAAATCCTTGCTAACATGCAGCCTTGCCCTAGGGTCTTTCAAAGAAAATTTCACGTTTTACTTACAGTTATGAAAATTGGATACACCTCAAGTCAGAATAGGGACAAAGCTGTTTGAGAATTGAATGATTTTTTTCTGATTCAAGAGACCATTCCCTCTTTTCAGTTCTTATCTATAGCCCTGTATGAAGTAAACAAAGCAAAATAAAAGGTGACTGCTAGACACTCATCCATATTTCCCTCACCTGCTAAAATAATTCCCTTTGTTTTTGTGGGCTTCCAGTAGGCTGCATTGTAAGGAAATTTGTTTCATTCCACAAAAAATAAGTGGTAGGGAAAAGTAATATAAAAATACTAAATAAAAAAATATATCTGTTTTGCTTTTACATTCTGACAGGTAAGTAGAAGATCAGAAAAAAACTGAGTATTTTTTACTTAAACTTGATTTCACTTTGTGAGAGTTTAATCCTAAAATGGATTTCCCTGTTATGCTTTAAACCTTTGGATCAAATTTCTCTTCTTAGAGGGAGTTAGAGGGAGGTTTTGAGGTGGACTGCACCACATTCTGCCAGGACAGAGATCTAGTGGTTGTTAGATAACCTCTGAGCTGCAGAATAGTTAAACACATGTTTTGCTATAAATTAGTGAGATCAATAAAATAGGCAGAGTGAGATAAAGTATGCTCTGAAATATACTGTAAGGAGAGTTAGTCTGTGATCCTTGCAGACATATTCAACAACAGTTGACACGTAAATGAAATAACTAGGGAGAATAGATAAGATCATATTGGTGAACTTTGTGACACTTTCATTTAGATTGAAAAATTGTCCTTATGGAACATTTACAGTGCCTCAACATAGAGCTTTGTTTACTCTTTACAAGCTGTGTTTGCAAGCCAGTATCAACACATTTTACCTGTTGCTTTGGAATCTTCAGGAAGAGAGAGATCCCAGGGTGTGTATTCAGGGATAGAATGCTGGGAGTTGCAGGACTAGAGAAAGGATATTTTATAGAGTAAAACTCTCATTATTATATTTTCAAATTACATGCTAGTATTGTTTAGAGTGATCTAATACAACAGCAGCTGCATCCTCTCATCTAGCTTTATGCTATTTCAATATGTTTGCCTTTAAAACAACTGCTTTAAAACAACTTTGTACAAAAAGGTCAGAAAACCCATATATGACTTACCCTCATCTGTTCAAGTTGTCCAAACTCAGCATAACCAAGTAATTTCTCTCATTTTTTTTTAATTGCTTACCAAACTTCTGAGGAGAAGGGAGGGAGAAGTAAAGTTACATACACATTGTCTTTGTATGTGCTAGTTCTGAAGCACATTGCTATGGAATCACTGTATCTTTTGGGCAGATTTTATAGGTTTTAGATTAACTGCGTCATATGTTAAGGGATACCTGGGCTGCTTCTGTGCTCATTCCACACTCACAAGAGAGCATGTTGCTGATGTGCTTCAGGTGACTGTTTAAAAGTGTCAGGATGTAGAAATGTGTAAATTTGGAGACAGTGTTGAGCAAACATAGCTTTGTTGCACAGTGCTCTTTGAGGTCAACACTGGCTCAGGATTTGTGTGCCATGACATAAATAGGAGCATCAGTTCGCCCTTTTCTTTCCACTTCATTCGCTCTTGGTATTCGTATGGCATGATTCCCATTTGATTTAAATAATCTGAAATTTTGCTGTGTTTGGACTGTCCTGCAGCTTTTCTCCCCATTGTTTTTCCTGGACAGTAAAGTCCAATGTCTAGGTTTCATCTAGCTTTTGTAGAGGCAAAATTCCCCAGCCTCCTCCTCTGCTAAGCCCAAAGCCACCTAGTTGGGTTGCCCCAGCTACTCAGTAGATCTAGACTGAATTTATGGAGTGAGGAGGGCAAGAAAAAGCGATCTGCTCTGACTGTTTTCTTTACTTTTCCCTCCTCAACAGGAAACCAAAACTCAGTGTGTTCGAATAGCTACAAAAGGTAAGAAGTTCATCCCCTCACACAAAGTAGCTTTTTTAATGAAATGTGGTGTTTCTACCAGTGGTTCAAAGCTTAGCCAGTATCATCCCTCTATTTTGAAACACCTGATTGTCTTAATATGTAATAATCTACTGCTTTTTATTCTTTGCTATTGGGCCAAGAGAGCACTGTTCTAGCAATACTCAGAATTTAAACAAATAATGACTCCTCATTTTTCCTCCACCCTGCCTGTGGTTTGCAAGATCTACTTTTAGACTGTGAAGCATTGCAAGCAGCAGATAGATGGACAGGAGTCAGGAAAATGCATATTGTTAAACTGTCTGTTATGCTAGCAATTACTTCTAAGCAGAGGTGGGAATAATTTAAATGAAGGACACAACAGTTAATTTTCCTAAGAGCTTGAGGTGTTAGCTAGACATAGGGGAGGGTTAATTTGAGAAAGGCTTGTCTGTTTGATAGCAAGTGAGTTCCAGGGCTAAGACTGGCTGTGTAGCTGTAAGAATAAATCATGTTGACCCCATATACAGCAGGTTAATCACATAGTGCTCACTCAAAAACACTGTTTTGTCTTCAGATGAGGACTTAGTTGCTCTGCTTATTGTTATCTCTTGCTTTGGCTATATTTATAGCAATTTGTTTTGGTGGCTTGATTGTGTAGACATGGGAGTTGTTTGATAGTCTCTAGCAGCATAAACAAGAAAGGAGCTTCCAAATGCCCCAGGAGTACTCTGCAGAGTCCTAGCACTTATATTGTCTCTTTCTAGTTGCATATTGATATTCAGCATAAAAACAACTTTAGATATGAGCAAGTGGGCATTTAAAGTACGACAGAGGCACATCAGTCTCATTTTTTCAGTAACTTCTTCCAATTTAAATCTTGTTCCAATTTAAAGCTAATGCCTCTAATGAGGTCATAGCAATCAAATGTTTTCTGGAGAAACCAGAAAATAAAATGTGCTTCTCAAAATGTGTTAATATTTTCATCAAGTGAGGTAAGCTCATAAAAACAGGAAATTAAAACCATGAGCTCAGTCTTCAGTGAAAAGTAGATCAGCATCATTTTTCTCATGTTTACCTGTCAAGATTTAATGTTTGAATTAAAATATATTTGCATAAACAAATATTTATGTACGACCAGCTTTTAGGACAAGGATAGTCTTGAAAGACTCAGAAATAACCTAAATATTGCAGGACTGAGGAAGGGGAAAGCAATGGTCTCTCTCATCGCAAATTTTTTGGATAGTAGTAACTAAACAAGGAGGGAGTTCACTTGTCATATGAGGAAATTAGTTTTTACTTAACCATATACAGTTCACTGATCTCAAAGCAATGTTCATGGTAGAAATAGACCTCTTGACAGTTGCGTGCACTTTCCTCTGCTGCAATAGTCACATTCACCCCAATGGGTATAGTCCTAAGGAAAGGAGAAATGATTAACAGATTTCTTACCACTGTGACATATATCTTGCCTTTGCAACTCTGATTGAAGGCAAGTTTTCATGAAGTAACTGCGTTGCTTGGTATATCAGTGCTGAACTCCTTGGAAGTAGAACTAAAACCAAAATGTTTTCTCTGACTTATTTTACTTGGTAGTTGTGGATTGCAGGGATAGACAACATTGGGAGCAAATGCTTTCTCTTGCTTTGAAGGAATACATTTATTAGGGCGTCATTACTTCCAAGTCATATACATTTATACTTCTCAAATTAGTTACACTGGTATTCTAAAACATTTTTTATAAGCTTATACTGATTTTTCCCCATGCTTTCATAATAATATTAATACCATGATTTGTTGTACTCAAAGAAAAGTATACTTAATATATTGGTTAATGTATATGTTCATCTGATTGTCCTGGTTTGTTTGGTTTGGGGTTTTGGGTTTTGTTTTTTTTGTAGTGTGTAAAATCATTTTGAATCATTGACCTAGGAGATGCCTGGTCACATTTATAATGATTTCATAGGGAAAAGTGGACTGTCTCACCTAATGCACTCCAGTAAAGCTAACACACCAGTTTAAAATTTAAAAAATTGTCTAAACTATGTGTTCTGTTATAAAACTTCTGTGTTATTTGCTGTGACTTGAAGCAGCCTGCAGTTTGCCAAATTAAATTTTGCCTTGAACATGTTGGAAAGTCATTAAAAATTATAAAAAAGGATGGAAGGGAGCAGGGAGGAACAATATTAGAAGTGCATATTAAGACAAGATAGAATTTCCATAGTAGTGAAGTTCAGTATTACCAGCAAAATTACTTTGTCATTTCTATCTGGTTCAAAGATCCGATGTCACTTACTGTGAATATTCATGGCAATAAGATGTAAAGAAGAAAATATGATAGAAATGGATATGAATAGATATGGAAGAAAATATGACAGTAATGCCATGGTTTGGTGCTGGAGAAGTTTGTATCTCTGCAATTAGAATCTTGATAATTTAACTTTCTTAGGCCTGTTGTTTCTCTGAATACTTTTTTTTTTTTCGGTGACAGTTCTTTATTAACATAATTTACATGTATTTTAATGCATAAGTAGTTTCGCGCATATTACCCTGGGTTGCCTTCTACCTTTGGGAATTGATGGAATTTGTTTATTGGCGTCAAACTAGTGAAAGTCAGCAAATTTAAATCGAAGCGTTCTCGTGCTCTTCTAATAACAAAATGCGTTGAAGTGTTTACTCATCTGGAAGATGGTGCTGAATCATGACTGAAGTATGTTGGTACTTTTACTGTGCCTAGAAAGAATGTTTTTAGAATAAACTGAAAGACTTACTAGTGTTTGGTGTGTTAAAACACACTGAATTAAGTTTTCACGATAGAAAATATTAGAACAGCACCGGCTTAAAAAGTAGTCTCTTGAACAGTTCCTGTGTACTTGCATCTGAAGGATGAATGCTAGAGTGATTCTTTGACGACCCTGATTTAGGCTAATAATAGGACTCCCTCTTTTTCTGGATACCTACTTCCACAATATATTCCTTGAGTTTAATGACCGTGACTGTTGCCCTTCCATAGATTGGAATGAATTGGGTGGGACAGTCCCAAGTTGTTAGATTTGGTGAGGGAGTACAAAAGTTACATACAGGTGCACAGTTTGTTCACATAAGCTTCAATTCTTGAGGAAACCAGGTTAAAAATAACTCCTTGTATCACAGGTGATGAGTAGAACATACCTAAGGCACCATTTCTATTACAAGTATAGCCCAGAAAATGTAAACCATTTTAATTCCTTGAATGCTTGTAACTGATACTGCCTTTCTCTGTCAACCTGAATCCCCTTCTCATTCAGAACCTCTTAGTATTTAATGATCAGCATATTTTTTTTTCTTTTTCCAACAGCATTTAATTGTTCTCTGCCTTGTTATTTTTTTAATCTAGGTAGTAGGATTACCCAGTCACTAATAATCTGATTTCCCACACATAGTAACAGAAGGAGAAAAAAAATCGTTTTCTGAAGAGCAGAGATTACAGACACTGAGATAATACATCAGATATTCATTAGGAATTTAAAAATGAAATTATACTAGGACATATGTGTTATTTGAAAAAAATAAATTGTAACATATATCCTAAAGAAAGTTTTTGAACTTCCTAATACTAGCTTAGTAAGGCAGTATTCAACTATGGAATCATAGAATTCTTAAGGCTGGAAAAGCCTCTAATATCATCAAGTCCAACTGTCAACCTAACATCATCGCCATGTTCACCACTAAACCATGTTAATAGGTTCCATATGCACATATTTTTGAATCCTTCCAGGGACGGTGTCCTCAACACTTTTATGGCCAGTCTATTCTAATGCTTTACAACCCTTGTCATGAAGAAATTTTTCTTAATATCTAATCTAAACCCCTCCTGGTGCAACTTGAGGCCATTGACTAAGTCATAACATGCACATATCAGAATGAATATGTGATAACCGAGCCTTCCTAACCTAAGTATTGATAAACTGAAGTAAATAAAATGTGCACGCACTTCAGAGTAATACATGTTGTTGACTGATCAGTCACATACTGGAGTTGAGTTTGACTGTGTAAAACTTTGAATGTGTTTCCTCTTACACGCGAGCATTGGAATTTCATTTTACAGTCTAAAATGTTATTGACTGCTAAGGGAATTAAACTAGATTAACATGGTCAGAGAAGAGTGATGCTTCAAACTATTTAGTATGTAAATAGACATTTAAGAGGACAGAAGGGACAACAGAGCTATTATTAAGCAAAGTATATGAAGCTGACATTTGTGACAGTTTTCAGGCTGCCAAGTTTGAGGCTAACACTGATTTATGTGTATTCCTTTGTTTTGTTTAGTGGACTAGAGAAAAATATTGAAAATTTAATTAGAAGAAATCTGCTGTGGCAGTAAATAAAGACATGGTGGGCCTGGCAGCTCTATCACAAAGTAGTTAGAGTGAATAAATGAAATCTAAGGTTTTTCATTCCACATTTAAACCAAGAGCTTCATCAAATTTGTTATTTTCCCTTTTGGTTTTCATTTGTGTTATTAGTTCAGGCATCATAGAACCTCTTTATCTCTATGCACGTTTGGTTCATACAGATGGATGAAAATGCTATTTGAGATGATGCGCATCTGGAAGTAATTGTGAAATAGCAGAAAATGACTTTTTAATCTGATTTGAGGAATAAAAAGGTCTGGGTGGTAACATTTCTACTGCGAGTGTACATTTAGTCCACCATCATTACTGTTCTGAATTCATTCCCACAGCAGTTGGGGATTGATCCAAAGGCCTTTGATGTCAATGGGAGTCCTTCCACTGACATTAATTTGCTTTGGATTAGGTCTTTAGAAGTCATAAATCTGTCTAGACCATAATTATTTCCTTGAAATTGTTCTTGATGATGTTTCTGCTCCTAGGGAAATTTGTGAAAGTCAAATCACCTCCTGTAGCAGGATGCTCTAAAATGTCTGTTACTGATTAATGCACAAATGAAGGGAAGATGTCAGATGCTAGATGTGTCTGAAATTAAGTTTTTGTCACTGTTGTTTTTATGTTTGAATCAATGCTTCTACAATGACTTTTGGCTGTATCATCACAATAGGCACTGTAGACCCAATTGGCAATATAAATTAAGAGAAGAATTCAGGTATTTCCTAAGTCTCATCTCTTTTTTTTCACTCATTCATAGGAAAAAGCTATTCATATATTTAAACTCCAGTGATCTCGTGCATAATGCACAAAGAGAAGCATTTAACGGACTTGCTGAGCTTTCCAAAGATGGAAGCAGAATGTTAGCGTGGCATACTTTCCACTTTTGTGTGTGAAATTGCAGTAGCTCACCAAGTAACCACATCTGCTAGTTTTGATAGGTGATACCTTTGGTTGTAAGTAAAAAATTGCATGATCCTTTGGTGGAATACTTGATGGTTATTAAAAAAACAGTTAAGTGAGGGACACCTCCAAATTTTCAGCTACGAATGATGCTGACAGATATTTCCATATGTGCACAGAGAGTAAGAAAATTACAGAATTCAATTACAAAAATTTCACTTGAGTAAAAGGGTATTCAATGTAACAATGGCATTTATTAGGTGAGATGACCTGATTGATATGCATGGGACAACAGTTTTCAGAGGATGTTTCCTATTCCTTTTTATAAGGTACCAAAGAGTAGTATTCTTTTCTCCTTGTTGCTTCACAACTCTAAGAAATAAGAGATAGCTGAAGAGTAAGAACGTATTAATTACCTAATGTTTCATGCTTATGACATTGCCTGAGCTGAACCATTTATTTAAACTGTATTTGAAAATAATTATAATTACAAGTATTTTGCAATTTCTGACCCATTTAATAAGTCTTCAGACGAGGCTTTATTACTGTGTTTTCAAAAAGTGATTTTGATCAGAAAATTTCAGAGGACTAAATCAAGTAAATACAATTAATAAATCTAATTTCTTTACTAGAGAACTTTATCTTTAAAGACATTACTTAGTGAATGAGTTTATTACATGCAAATATTCTTTTATTAAATTTAGTATGGTTTTGAAAGCTAGCTTTTTAAAAATTGATATGTTTGTAAGAGGAAGCACTAGTGATACATTTCAGTCTTTTATTTTTTTAAATCAACCTGAAGAATGAAGAAATGTTGAGTCTAAAGATATATTAAATATTAACTTTTCTGGATTTTGAAACGTTCCAGTAATTCCTTTAACCTAGACACTTAACAAATTACTTCGTGCAATCCTATATGCAGATCAAAATCTCAAGAACCTTAAAATTTCCTAAAGAATAAGAATTTTAGAAGTAAGAATTCAGATGGAGGATTCTAGTTTATAATTAAATATTAGAGAAGGAGTGTTGATACATTACCTGTTTCAAGTGAAGAACTGGCAGCTTAGAAGATACACTTTTTAAATAGATGCCTGGTTTATTTGGTTGCTTCAGCTATTATGAATATTATTTCATGAATCAGTTTGTGGACATTGAGTGTTTTACATCCATTTTTAGAAAATATGGAAATGTAAAGGTAGAAATCTAGTGTTTTTATAAAACTCATTAGATGTTTAACTCAATTGAAAATTCTTCATTCCACTTGTAGTAGATATGCATTTAAAATTGCCATTTGCTAATACAACTGGGTGCAGGGAGTATTTTACCTCCCCTTTTTTTAATGTTCTTTCCTTGTTCTCATTTTTCTTTTCTTATGTCCTTAACTTATTTATGTTGTTGTAAAATGGCAAGTGTTTAGAAAAGGTAAACTCTATCATCCCATCATAGGAGTGATGTCATTAGCCTCTTTCCACACAGGCAGCCTGTGTACACTTTGTACTGTGATTAATTGTACCATTGGATAAATTGGCCCCTTGCAATGACTGCAGTTGAAGAGTATATGAGGTAAGTCAGACAGAGATTGCTGCCTCTAACAGTCTGTCATAGGCATCTCATGTGCTTGTTCAGGCTAGGAGCAGTAAGAATTTGGCTTATCTGCTTCAGTGAAGCTTTAGAGTAGCCCTATGAAGGGAGCAACACTGTTTCACCTTTTCAAAGAGAGAAGGATAAAGGGTTTAGAATTAGGAATATAACTAGGAATATATAAATTTTAAATATATATATATATATATAAAATTAGGAATATAACTAGGAATTATAAATTGTGTTTATATCCACTCAGTGTTCTTCAGCCAGAATGACAGTTTCTCCAAACTGGCAAGCATGTCAACACTCATAGCCCAGAGTGGGTTTTGTTATACAGGTAGTTTATACATAAGTTGAATACCATACGAAGTAAAGCAATATATTGCTGATGCTAGAAATATTCCTTCATACAGGTATCTGCAAGTAGAGAAACTACAGTTCAAAATGACAAGGTAAAAATTGGTCATACTCGAAGCCAGTAGCATTAAATTGTTCATTAGATTGGGCAATTTTAATAGGTAGACATTTGTTGGATTTCGAAGTTTGTAGGAAGGTCCCAGATTGTTTTGGAAGTGATAATGAAAATTTGAATGGCACTCCACTAACGATGATACACTCTGAGCCCTAGCTGGTCATCGCTGTCCCTAGTTCTGTTGTGCTGTTATTGCAGATGTCATGAATACATTCAGTGTTGTACTAGCCTATGCTACAACTTATCACTGATGAAGTAAAAATCTTTTAAGTGGCAGATTGATGATATGATCATTAATAATGAGGACCTGATGTTGGTAGATCACACATAAGCCAATACAGATAGAAAATCAAATTTTTCAAGGAGTATGTATGGCTAGTGATCACAAAGCTGATGGGAAAAAAGTGCCTGTCAGCAGCTCTTTGCTATTGCTGTTACAAATGACTGACCTTAGTCAAGCTTGCCAAAATAAACTAACTCAGTCAAAGTAATTTTAAATGTTTTCTAAGTTAGAGGAATTTAACAAGCAGTTCTGAAAGCTGAATAGAAAATGACAGTGCATGCTAGAATAGGGGTGAAATACAAGCAAGAAGTGGTCTTCACCATATTCAGGTGTAGAAAAATGGTCTCAAGGGCATATTTAAAACTGCTAGAAGAAATTGAACCTCAAAGTCAGAGCTGCTTCAGTCTAACTAAAAAAAAACCCAAACCATAAAATATTGCAGCAGTATGCAGCACCTAGCCACATTATTGCAATTATCCATCCATTGCTGCCTAACAATGAGATATTTTGAACAGAAGACAAAATATATTTTAGCAGTATATTTGCTCACTGTGCACCTGGAGAGGAAGGACAAGGAGGACTTTATATCAGAAACTAATGTTGCCCAAAGAAAGCAGAAGAAATTAAGCAGCATCTAAACCAGGAATGTGTTAATTGATTTTTATGGAGACAGTTTATGGACCTGAAATCAATATCACTGTGTTTCTCTGTATCTAATCAAACACTTTTAACTAAATGGAAAGAAGTTCCACCTCATTGTCGTGAACATTTCAAGGGTTTATTAAACTATTTGCATGTTGTTTTCGACATAACACTAAGTTCTACAGCTAGTAATCTAGAAACAAGGAGCAGCATTGCCGAGTGTAGTAACACTTCCGAAACACTGTCAAATATGTAACAGTGCAAGTCAGTATGGTTGATTGGCACTGCTTCCAAATTACTCAAATACAGAGACTGATGCTTTGTCGTCTGCATAAGTAGATCATAGCTCTGAAGTTCAGGAGCACACGCTACTTTCTGCTCTGATGGGAAGTTGTGCAGTAACCAAAGTATTTTTTGAAAGATCCTAAAAGAAAAGGCTTGCAGATGGACATGGTAGGAAGGATGATCTCTTTAAGAAATCGCGTGGCTGCCACACTTTTCTCTGACATGGCAGGAGGCGGTAACAAGCATTGTTAAAACAATTTTTGTGGCCAGGTAAATTCAAAGCATAGGGAACAGAATTACGACCCTGTGTGTGGTTTTTCAGTGCTTTCATTTTAGCCTGGAAGTTTTTGTGCGAATTCAGCAGTTTGAAAAGGACTGTGCTGCACAGTGATGAAGGTTCTTGATCAGGATGTACTTCCAGAACCCTTCACTGTCAAAGGGATCATGAACATTCTTTGATGCTTCATATTAATATTTGCTTTGTTGAGTCAAGAGGAAATGTAACCACATTCAATTCCATATAGATGCCAGTATATTTAATATGAACATTAAATCAGAGGTCCCATACCTACTGACTTGTGTTACTTGCTCTTTGCTGATGGCTAAGTATTAGTTATTCAAACATATGTAAGCAGAGTACATATTATTGACTGTTTCAGCCCCTCTGCCATGTCATTTGGCCAGGCCATTAGTATGGAGGCAAAAGAGGTCCTGCTCTAACACTACTGCAGTGGAAAATATCCTGAGGCAGTAGAGTGTGCTAATGATAAACTACTGAAATTTGTGAGAACAGCAATGCTACTTCACCGGTATACTTTTTTCAAAACACCAGAGTTAATAGCACAGCCGTGCAGAGAATAGCAAAAGTCAATATAGTATTTAGGATGTTAAAGCAGCATGTCTGAAATAAGAGACATCTGGCTTCAAATAAAAATAAACATCTATTGTGCATTGGTTGTTGTCACTCATTGTATGGCTACGAAACTTGGACGTGTTATGGTCTCCACATAGCACCCAAACCATTTGCAATGCACTGCTTTTATGCCCTTGCTGCCGTAAAACTACAGCATATTGCCCTGAATGCTGCACTTCTAAATTGTTGTCACATTGTCATTGCTGAAGGAAGATTACGGGACATCCAGTTATGCCAGACCTCCTTCTCATATTGGAAAGCAAATTGCCCAAAACTGGTTTCTATGGGCTGTTGAAATGCAGAGGAAAGCTCAGAGACACCATAATGAGATGGTTAATGAGCAACTTTAAGGCAACTCCTCAGTTATGTATCATCAGTTTCATAGTGTGGGAATTGATATCTGAAGATTTCCTGTTCTGGCAAAGAACGGGTACTTATGCCATCATAATATGCAAATAAAATCAGAATGGTGCTAAAAAGTGAATATGGTAGAAAAACAGATTGTATATGTACACTTCACAGAATCATGAAAATGTGCATCTTTCTTGGACAATAAAACCAAGTCCTTATGTACTGATAGAAATCAGGAACCGTATCACTCTCTTTCCATCCCTTGTGCTACTCTATTTCTGACTTTGTGATTCTCCAGGCTCAAGAACGATGCATCCTGATGAGCAAGAGATTGGGCAAAAGGGGCAGGAGACCTGCGTGGATGAATAAAGAACTCTTGTCATTAATGAAGTGTAAGCAGAAAACACACAGGAGATGGAAAAAGGGTCAGGATACTTGGAATTAATATACAGAGGTTGTCAGAATAAGTAGAAATAAGACTAAAAAGGCCAAGAAATTAAATCTGGCTAAGACTGTCAAGGACAACAAGAAGGGCTATGCTGATCACAGTCATCTTTGAAAGGTTATGGAGGTTAGGAGAGGTGCCTAAGGACTGGAAGAAAACAAATGTCACCCCAGTCTTCAAGAAGGGCAAGAAGGAGGACCCAGAGAACTACCATCCAATCAGCTTCATCTCAATCCCTTTAAAGGATCACCCTTAAGGGTGAAGGAGCACCTTATTCTGAAGGCCATTTCTATTCTCATGGATGACAATAAGATGGATGATCAGAAGTAGTCAGCATGGATTCACTAAAGGTAAATCATGTTTGACCAACCTGATTGCCATCTACGATGAAGAAACAACCTAGGTGGATGAGGGGAGACCAGTGAATATAGTCCACCTTGATTTTAGTAAGGCTCTCTACACTCTCTCACAGTATCCCCATGGGCAAACTCAGGAAGTGTGGACTAGGTGAGTGGCCAGTGAGGTGGATTGAGAACTGACTGAACAGCAGATCCCAGAGGATTATAGTAAGTGGCACAGAGCAGGCCTTCAGGATTCAGTACTGGGTACTAAACAATAACACTAACTTATTGTTTAACTTGTTAATCAATGCCTTGTACAAAGGGACAAAGTGCCTCCTCAGCAAACTCACTGATGACACAAAGCTGGGAGAAGTGACCAATCCCCTAAAGGCTGTGTAGCCCTTCAGAAGGACCTCAGCAAGTTGGAGAGATGGGCAGACACTTCTGTGTTTGAGCTGCTCGCTCAACTTCTTATCAAAGCAAAACACTTCAGCTGTATGACATACTCTATTCTGCCACGTATGGAGTTTCCTTGAGTCCTACTCAATACAGAAATATTTCATCAAGCCAAATATTCTTATTCCCATTGCTAGTGATGACATAATGAGAAATGTAGAATTAGCAATGAATAGTCTTAACATTTGTTGGGGAAATATAATCATGCAGGTTAAGCTGACTGTAAGTCACTTTTTCTCTTCCTTTCTTCAAGATGCAGCTACTCCCTATTTGAACATGGTTAAGGTGGTTAGAACCAATTTGTACTGTAGTATAAATGTCTGAGACAGAAACATAAATAAAACTTCCCTAAACCAGAAGCTAAGTACAGATATAATATAGATTTCTTTTGTCAGCTTTGAAACTGGCTACTGTTTTAAATTAATTTTTTATGTGAACACTCTTAGTTATCTTCCTATTGTTCTGATGTTTGTGTCACATTAATTTTGAGAAACATGTAGTCTTTGACTCCTGATTGAATGTCTACCTAGGTGTTTTACAGCACGGTGAAAAAAAGTTATCATCATAATCAACACTATCAAATCCTCTGTCTGTAAGCATGACTGCTAGCTTGTGATGCTTACAGTCCCACGATGTATTTTTAAGTTGCTTAAGCAACTTTTGAGGATTTGTTTCTGGTTTGGGATAGGGCATATACAATGTAAATGTATGCTTTCATGTTTCTGCTGAGGCCTTTCCACTTTCTCTTCTATTTTATTATTACTGCCCAGTTTAATATAAGGTATTTCAACTTTTCTGGTGGGAGTGCTGCACTAAAGAGAAAGATCTTGTTTCCATTGGGATATATAGTGTTACATAGCCATGCCTCTCTTCTCTGCGCAGTGTATCAGAGCTGCATTTCTGCAAAGAGAGTAATTAATTTCTTTAATAGTACACTCATATGAAAGCTAGAATTGTAACGTCATTTTCAGCAAATAAACCATCACAAAGCAGAAAGTCTCGGGAGGCAAAAGAGAGTGTTTGTTCTTGTACCTGAACAACTTGCTGCATTTCTTAATGTATCTTATGAATCCAAGGCTGGATGCTAGATCTCTGTATAGCTGCAGATTTCTCTCTTGGAACTGGGCATCTCATCATAATTTGGGCATGAAGTCTTGGTTGGGCGATTGCTCTCCTCTGGTTTTTAACTTGGAAAAAACTGAAAAAATACAGAAACTTCACCTATGTAGAGTGAGCATAGTTATTGCACTTGTGTGTATATGCTGAATAGTAACTAGCACAACACAATTGCCAGCTGTTTTTTTCTATGCTTTAAGCACTTTCATTTTAAAGTGTGGCTTTTATTTCATGTACTCAATTTCTCCACTCACATCTAACAATGTAATTATTAGTAAATTCTCATGAGTTGTACTGAAGAAAGATGCTGTCTTGGGGATCTTTTAAGTTTTTTCAAGACAAAAATGGCTGATATCAGAATTATTATTGATTTCCAGTCACTGTAAAGTACACACACGTCACAATAAAGGTTAACTGCCTAGAAGAATGTAAAAGAGCAATGACTTTTAAGTGAAGAGAAATTCCAGATTAGAAAAAGAACAGTCTAAAGTAAATGCAGTGAACAGCTTTCTTTATTAGTAAGTCTGGAATATTTTCTTCTTACAGCTACTGTAAAAAGGATATTTTCTTTTTTCTTTTTAATGCAGATGTGAATGCATCAACATTTAATTTGATCATGAATAATATGTGTATTCCATTTAACCCCAAATATATTTCAGACTTTTTGTGTTTTTATAATGATGATATAAATTTATAAATCCTTAATGTTCTTAATGCTGCCCATATGTCGGGCTGAAATCCTTAGGAATCTGTAAAAATAAAAATCAAGAAGATAATTATGGCCTCTGAAAGCTGAAAACCAACCTAAGCCAGTCTAACAGCTAAAGATTTGTCAGCTGGATTATAATACGCCTAGCCCTTTGGCAAAACAAATGTTGCCTTTGAGAAATTATCTCATTATATCTGGGCATCTTAAATCACTCCACAGAAATAATATAAAATAAAATAAAATGCTCCACTTCTAAATAGAAGGCATGATCCTGGCATCTGTGCTTCTGCCCCAAGTGCTGTCCTTCTGTGCCACAATCAGCATGAGCTTTTCTTAGATTTATGCTTGTGGGCATATGGACAACTGGCATTGTCCTCATTATTTTTTTTCTCTTGTCCTTATCCATTGTCAATTGCTAAGGATGATACTAGTTTTACTTCGGAGCAACATGCTGTCAAGATTTTTTCATGTACATATTTGAATTCCAGAAGCAAAGGGCAAGAGAAACCTTTGTAAGAACTAGTATGAGCGTATTTTCTACCAATAGAAGATGATGGTGATTCTTCAGCATGGGGAAAAGCTGTCTCGAGTTTTTACACACATTTGCCCAGGATAAAGATTAGTTGGATTGAAGCAATCAGGTGCTCTCATCAATTTATAAATTTTCCATGCCTAGTTGAAATCCAAGACTTTTAAAAGCTACAAGTCATTGCTAGTTTGGAGGCTACCCTGTCCATGGGACTAAGAATTTCTGCTTGTCATTCTACCTTTTGTTGATAGGCTTTTGTTAGACGACAATTGCTTTCTTTTTCCACACCGGCTATTCATGTTGCTGTATTTTTTCCCATCCACTCATAGTAAACTGATGCACCAGCACAGCATTATAATGAATTTCTATTTGGTTAGGCAAAAGTTGGATTGTCGTGAGTAATCGAATTACTCCTCTGGAGACAGGATTTCTGAGTAAAGTGATGAGGTGAAGCGATTACAGCTGTAACCCTTACAAGCATAAAAAGATATGTTATGCTAATCCTTTGTGAATGGGTTGAATTGAAAGTGGTGGAAATAAAAAAGAATGCTCTTGAAAGAAAAAGGGGTTATGAAAGGACTACTGTGTCGTTTAGTCCCTTTTCATTCATCCTCTCTCGCTGTAGAGAAAAGAAAAGGGTAAGTGGAGAGCTGGAGAGCTTTAGCTTTCAAGTCTGACATTCAACTCATTTAATTTTAAACTGCCTTAAATGCTGTGTAAAAAATTGAAGGGGTGAGGGAATAGGTATAGCAAAAAAAAAAGTGTGAAAAAAATGCAGTTGGTGTGGGTAGGTTGCTTTTTTTTAAGGTTGCTAAACCTGCTACGAACTTATCTTATCTTGGTGTAAAAGCAGAAGAATTAGGAAGGGGGGGAAAAAAACGCTGTAGAAAGTAAGACTTATGCCAGACATTACCTATATCTGAAAACACTTACAGTTCGAGTATGAGATCCTTGTTACCCTCAGGCTTGTTTATTTTCTGTTTCAGCTTTTTCAGTTGTTAAATAAGAGTCAGGTAATACCTGAAAAGACTTTCAAAGGTTCAGCTAGAAGGAGAGATGACATGCAAATTACAGTGTAGTAGTTAACTAAATAGAGCATTATAAATATGCCTTGTTAATTGGATAAGAAAAAACAATGTATTTGTTTTTAAATGATCAACCTGATTATGAATATATGCCGATAGTGTAAGTAGCTTTTGGGTTTCTTCTGTGGGTTGGTGGGTTTTTTAAGATTTTGAACAATTTTCATTGTCCTTTTTTCCCTTTCTGTATACTTTTTGGAGGATGGTAACCTTGACTCCAGCAGGCAGCTAAGCACCCATCCAGCTGCTCCTCTCACCAGCAATAAAAGGAACAGAATCAGAAGAGGAAAAGCAAGCAAACCTGTGGGCTGAGATAAGAATGGTTTAATAAATTAAGGAAGAATTAATTTACTTTTTGAAAGTGATATCAAGGCAGTCACCATCTCCCACAGACAGTCTCACACCCAGAGAGTCTTCAAGCCATGGTTGTTTTGGAAAAATAGAACTCACAGGTTTTATTTCTAAGCACAACATCATGTGATATGGGATACCCCTTTGGACAGTTGGGGCTAGCTGTCCTGATTGTGTCCCCTCTCAACATCATGCCCCTCCCCAGCCTAGTCACTGATGGAGCAGCATGAGAAGTGAGAAAGCCTTGATGGTATGCAAGCACTGCTCAGCAATAGCTAAAGCATCCCTGTTTTATTAACACTCTTTTGCTCACAAATTGAAAATACAGCACCCGATCGACTATAGTGAGGAAGATTTACTCCATCTCAGTAAGACTCATCCTTACTCCATCCTCAGCCAGACAGCATTCCTTAAGAATGCTTAGATTTTATGGTCATGCTTTTCAGCATACTGTGTTTCCAAGGAGAATGGAGAAAGATTCGGCAAAATTTCTTTCTCTGTATGCTTACAGTGATGATTCATATTTAGTGTTCTGAAGTTTCATATGAATGAAATTCACCGTTAGCTCTAAATTTGAGGAAAAGATGCCAAAGGACAGAGGGAGATGAGCCGTTATTGTCTGATATCTGGAGCTAATTGGATTTTAAGAACAGAGCCTTTGAAGGAAAAGGAAAAAAATTACTATTTTCAGTTACTATTTTACACTTGTATTTTCCCCAAATTCCTTGAGTTCAGCCTCCCTGAAAAGTCTCTGGTTACTACTCTCTTACTGTTTTGCCCACATCCTTCTTGAAATTTTTAATGAAAGACTTCTTTTAACCTTAGAAATTATTTTCAGACAATATCTATTCATCTCATTGTAGCTGGAACAGACCCTTGTGCACAAGCAGCACTGTCTGAAAAGGGAGGGATAACCCAGCTCTGAACCTAAATCAGCTTAATCTCAGCTGTAATCTTCCCTCATGCAATGGTAAAGACAAGAATGAAATCCAAGCTGAAGTTGCTAATGTATTTGATGGGTCAAGCATGTGAGAAAGGTCTTTGCAAAACACCAAGCAGGAGTTCCCACCTGCAGTAGCTCAGGCATGTGGGAGAATGATATTTGGTTTTAATTAGGGAGTACATATAGCTGTAGAAAGCTTATTCTTCTAGGGCTATGGGATGATGAGTATTTGCTTTTTTTAAAAAAAAAAGTTTCAATTTTGCTGTTGCTGTCTCTGGGTTTTCAATCAGGATTTAAAATTAAAGTTTCTTAAATATTAATGTTACTCTTTTTCTTTGCCAAAATTTAAGATCAGTGTTAGATGATTCAATGTAATGAAACTTGTTTTGAATTCACATTCACTAGATGAACATGTTTAACTCAGTGAGCTGAGTGAAATTTATGTATTTTTACTCAGTAAAAGATTTCATGTTTCTTGAAAGAGGCTTTACAAGCACTCAATAGAGATAGTAAATTGATATTATATAAAAAATATCTTCTGGTGATGAAACTGTTTTAATAAATACCTGCAATGTCTATGAATGTTTAATAAAGCATTTTTTTGTTAGTGGGCATAAATACATTTTGCTATAAATGACTGAAAATAAAATTTTTGTGCTCGTGTGTGTGTGTGATTCTGCTGGAAGCTTAGAGCCAATACATTTAGCTAACTGTTGAAAAATTTTGCAGTAGGTATTGCTTTTAGGTAAACTGATAGTCCATTTTTAGTGGTTTCTATTAAGAGTGGTTGAACCACTCCTTGTTTGTCCATCCTGGCAGAATCCCACTTATTTGAACTGAAGGTCTGCTCTCAAATGCCTATGGAGTTGTTTAGTGTGCAAGGTCTCAAGGGAGTAATGCAGAGAATATTTAAAATATTTGAAGCAAACTGGAACATTTTTTAGTTTAAAAACCTGTTCACATTAGTTCATAATACTAATAACACTATTTAAAAAGTAAACAGACTCTGAAATTTGGTCCTTGCTTTGCTTATCATATCATTTTGTCAGTAAAGATTACTTTGATAGCTGATTTCCTTATGATTAGGAAAAAGTATACAGGCTTAAAAACCTTAAAAGAAACAAGTCTAAAAACAGTGCGGTAGTTTGAGGCAGATGAGGTAATTTGAGGTTGTTTGATTGAGGGGGCAAAGGTAAAGGAAGGTTAAATGACAAGGTCTACATTGGTATTTTACTGTTAAGTAGAAGGTAGCACCACTACCCTCATTTCAGTGATGTTGGTTAGTTGATTGTTTCTACTTGCATAGTAAGAAACAGGAAGGAGTGTATTTGCTCCAGGTAAAGGTGAAGACTTAATAGCAGAGACCCAAGGTAATGTAATATATACCACAAGGAAGTTGATCTGTAAATCACTCCATGCAGACTTGTCAGTGAATTTCAGCCATGATTCATAGTGCTATTTATGACCTTGTTCTGCCTATCTCGCAAAAAGGCAGACAGTTTAAGCAAAGTTTTTTCGTGGTAGCAGCATGTGTAGTTGTATCTGGTATTCCCATTGCCAACTGGCACAGGAGATGGCCTTTTTGGGGTGTGCAGAATAATGTTTGTAACAGGTCTGGATTGTGGCTTTGGAAAGGAAAGAGAAATAGATCACCTCTTTCACTCATAGAGATCCATGTTTGGGTTTGCACCTCTTTTCTCTGGCATATATCACTCAGATTCATGTAACAAGGGGACACAATTCCAGTCCAATTTAAATCCACATTTACAACCAAAAATCGTTCATTTCATCAAAAATCTTTTATTTCTATCACTAAAGAATTTTAAACATTTTCCATGTCAGCCATTATCCTTTCTCCTTTTTTTTTTTTCCGACGTTGCACTTTCTTTTACTGTTTCTTTTCTTGCTGTTTTTTAATTTTATGTTTTCCTAGTAGTCCAATTATTTTTCCACTGTGTTGTGGTTGTTCTACATATCTTCTTTCCAGACTGTCTTACTTTTCATTTCTCATTTTCCTTACCATTTCTCTGTATTTTCATTCTCCTATCAGACCTAGGGCAACTCCTTTAACCACAAGCTGTCTTTCTGCCACTAAATCCTAAATCACCCTTCTTGTATCTCCACACTATCTTATGACAGGGTTTCTCCTGCCCCAGGGGGCCCCTGGGCAGTGGTCCACATGCAAACGAGGAGAGAAAGGATTTCAGGAAAGAAAGCAATCACATGCTATAGGCAGCGAGTTCTTCTGCCCAGCATGTAGCCATGTCAATAGCAGCTTAAAAGTGTGTTTTCTATGCCTTTTCTCAGTTAATTAAATTTCAACTGATGAAGATGTTTTCTGGTATGGAAGGACTAGCTCATGTAATGTATCTTCTCTGCTGGTTTGAGAGACAAGACCTGTAGTGCAGCCATCATCTTTATAGATAATCAGTGACCACTGAGAGTCTTTAGGCAAAGCAAAGCTTGAACTTTTTTCTTAACTATTCAGCTCCAGATGCTTAAAGCTACAGCCAACTTTAAAAAGGGCCTAGAATCCAGGTCTGATTGCATCTTCTAGGGTTGTTTTTGAAAGTGCAGCAGCCTTATAAAAACTCCTCAAACGTGAATCTAAGTGAAATACTAAAATTGGATAAAATGCAAACTTAAAACTGCACTCCAGAGGATATTGCTTCATCTATTTAATTATGAATATAAAGCAATAATGACTACTTAAAGCAATGAGATGAACAGAGTCTCGGTTGGTGTCTTCATGAACAAAGTAGGAATTTAGCAATAATTCGAGTTGGAAGAGAGACTCTAAAGGTTGTCTGGTCAAACCCTTGCTCAGGGCAGGTGCCCCAGTCCTTTTGTTGCACATCTCTCTGAGCAGAATCTGGCTGTGTCTTCCACATTCATCCACCCATGACGCAACTGAAGATGGCAACAAAATCAGTTCTTTCCTTCTTTGTTTTCTGCAATGCTGCTTTCTACCCTTAGGTGTGGTGTTACTGTCTCAAACACAGGGTGCTGTACTTGTCCTTGTAGATGAAAGAAGAGGGAATTATTTTCCACAAAGAAAATCATGTGTAGCTGAGTGAAAATATATCGAGATTGGTGTAAGATTGGGAGCACAGAATTCAACATTTATTTTTACCAGTTACACCATGTAAAATCTGCAAAACTGAAAGATTACTAGGTCCCATCTCTCTTTTCAGTGGCATAATGGTAGATGTATTTACCTCTAAATGATCGGTGAGAAAACAAAGACAGTTGACCTTTAATAGCAGAGATTTTTCTAATATTTGTATTTATTGCACAGTGAAAATAAGTCAATGTTATATGTAACTTTTCCTTTTCAGCATTTTGTCTAGCTGAAATGTCATAGTGATCAAAAAAGGCTTTTACAGATTTCTTATGAAGCTTATTATAGTACCAAGTTTTTTTATATTTACTTCAGAAATGCATTCTTGTTCTTCACTTTCTTAAATGCTTAAAGTATGCACACAGTCTTCTATTTAATTTTACTTTTGCGATGGACTGTAAGTAGCAGGCATGATCCTATAAGATTGCACTGTTGTCATGTAGTAGTTACTAGTCTCGTTATTACACCAGAAGAAAGAGAAGGTCTTATCTGGAGATATTGTCATCTCAAAGATTCATTGATTAATACGTTTGCCATGTGTATGTTTCTTTTCAAACACTGGTTAAAATATGACAGTACATCTGATTTATTAGAGTTGTTCAAGCCATCTGAAAGTTACCTCCTGTGTTGGTCTGAATATATCAGGGTCAATCAATCTATCCAAATTCAAAATTCATGGGGAAACTTCCAGCAGCTTCTCGAAGAAGCCTCTCCCTCAGCCCCCCCCACTGCCACCAAAACCTGGCCATAGAGAAACCAATCCACTTATGTATGGGAACTCACAGTTTTAAGTGGCTGTATTGGGTTTTCTGTGTCCAGGTTTTGGGGGCAGTGGGGGGGGCTGAGGGAGAGGCTTCTTCAAGAAGCTACTGGAAGTTTCCCCATGCTCAGGCTGGGCCCGCTGCTGGCCAAGGCCGGGCCAATCAGTAGTTGACAGAACGCCTCTGTGATAACATATTTAAGAAGGAAGAAAAAAAAAA
>VXBA01000875.1:472283-510822 GCA_013399895.1 Serilophus lunatus | reverse complement strand
AAGGCTGTAGCCCGTGGGAGACCCAAGGTGGAGCTGGGTCCTGGCAAGGGATTGTAGCTTGTGGGAAGAGGAGCCCACTTGGAGTAGGATCCTCCTGTTAGGATGTGTGGCTCGTGGGGCCCACGTTGGAGCAGCCTGTGCCTGAGGGACTGCACCCTGTGGAATGTCAGCCATGTGGCAGCTGTGGGTGAAGGGCTGCTGCCCATGGGATGGACTCTCGCCGGAGCAGTTTGTGAGAGGAACTGTATCCTGTGAGGGATGGACCCCATGGAATGTGGCTGGAAGGACTCTTCTCCCCAAGCAGCGGCTGAGAACAGCAGCTGACCACAGCAACACCTCCCCCCCACCTCGCCTTTTCCCTTGACCGCTGCGGGAGAATAGGTTGGATGTAAGAAGGAGGGGGTGGGGGGTAAAAGGTGTCTCTTATTGTCTTTCACTCTTAGCTCTGATCTTGTTAGTAATAAATTTGACTATTATTCCCACATGGAGTCTTGTTTTGCCTGTGACAGTGATTAAGAAAAAATTTGCTGCAGTCCTTATCATGAATAACGAAACCTCTTGTTATGTTCTCTCTCCTCTATAGCTGGGCAAGGGGGAGTGAGAGAGTGGCTGTAGTGGGCCCCTGGCACCCAGCACGGGTTAAACCACTACAGTGGCCTATGTGTTTAAAACTGCAATTCACGTTTTGACAAAGAAACAATATAAGTGAAATACATACAGATGTGTCTTAGCTTGTGTCTCTGAGCACTACAGCACATTGTTTTCATGTCACTCCTTGTTTAATTTAATTTTTGTTCTCATTTTAAAATGCAAATTTGTTTTTGGCCATTGTTAGACAGAGCTCAGGGCTTCAGTATAGATATTTTTGCCACCTCATCTGCAAGAGTTCTTGGCATTCCATCAGTTTAAGGTGATTTTCTCCTCCAAATCAGTCACATTTTAATCAGATCACAACTGACTGAAAACCCTAAAACCAGATTTAAAGAATAAATACCAATACAGTAATCTTCTTTGCCAGCAATCCATTACATAAATCATAATACAATATTTGCATGTTATAGTTGGCTTCATTTATTTTTACTTCTATGTGAATTTGAAGCTTTTGTGAGATATGTTCTTTTTATCTGTATATTTTCCTGGAGAAGATAGCTGAGATAGCAGCAGCTGAAGGCATAGTCAAAACAAAGCAACTTACTTCATCCTCTGAATAAAACAACTAGCTGCTCTACTCCCTGTAAAACCCAGATGAGGGAGCAACAAAGCCACTTTCAAAAATCTACCTTTTAGCTCTGTATACTGTACAGTCCATCACTCCTTTTCCTACAGCCTTGCTGCCTTCTGTCAGAGTTTGTTCGTTATGCAATTAAAAATTGGTCCACCTTTACTTTTTATGAACCAGTATAATAACAGATATAAAAAGTTCATCTAACTTCCTCCATGCATGGAGGCTCTTTATGATATCAGGTTCCCCTTCAGAGTTTTGTGTGAATATTTCCTTGAGTAATGGAAATAAAAAGTCCATATTTCTTTCAGAAGAGAGAAATTAGAGTTTAAGATTTGAAGGTAACAAAACTTCGGTATTAAAAGAGAAAAATGTGAAAAAATAGAGCCAAAGATTCAGAAAGTGGAAACACACTTCAGCAGTCTTCTTTCTTCCAGACGTGTTTTGGCCTATAGTCTGCAGGATGTCCATCTCTTCTCTGTGCTTGAAAGTTTCTTTCACATATTAATAATGTGAGAATTTGTAGAAAGAGAGACAATGAAACAATATGAGAGACCTTTAATATCATTACAGGTCCTGATCTGAACTCGGTAGTCAATGGCAACCATCCCAGAGCTGTGAATATTGAAACATTTTTCATTCAATTGTCATTGCATTAGCTGCATATTGTTGCAGTGCCATTATGGATGGCTGTGTTTCTTGATGTCAGATGTGGTAAACAAGGCTATAGACAAGCTTGTGACTTATACTGGGTTTAAGGCTTAGTTAAAATGTTTGTGTTGTAAATGACTGGTGTAGCAGACGATAGCAAAGCTCTTAGCCGGTTAAAGGCTGTTGTCCTCACATCCCACCTGGTAGACTGGCATGGATAAGCACTACTGCTTTGATGTTTCAGTGCAAAATCATGTGGCCTAGCTTAAAATGCTGACATAAGACCTTTGAGATGTATTTAGATAAGCAGATTTGGGAGCAACTGCATAATTTGGGTAATGACTGAGATACTACTTGCAGCCTATTTCAATGTGCAGCTGGGTGATGCCCTGCATTGTTTTGAAAGAGGATATTTGCCTTTCCCTCATGCTCTCAGACATCCAGCTGCTTAGTGCTAAAAATTTCAGGAAAGCCTCCAAAATTTTGAACCATGTAACTTCCTGGTAGTGGGTACTCTTCGAATGGGAAGGTTTTAAAGAGGGAAAAAAACCCCTCTCTGCCAATGCATCCAGTGTTGTTTCCCAGCTAGCCCAGTTGACTCCTATAGACACTGCATCATGTTATTAAGGTTTTTTATAACTAAAGAAGTTGCAAAAACTTTCTCTAGATGGAAGACTGGAATTCAGGTGAAAAAAGCAACTTTGCCTCTTTCAGAGTAAATATATTTGCTCTATCACTCCATTCGAAAAATTACCGAATTTTGCAAGAAACAAAATACTGAAGGCTGGTAGTCATGACAGTAATAATCTGGGATACCGACAACAGATGAATATTATTAAATGCTATATATAAACTATATATATGCTACGTATAAACTTTCATGTATGCATGTTTGGGAAAACTGGGACCTAACTTCAAAGGAAGAACTAACCACATTTTCTTGGAGGGAATTCAGTGTATTTTCTCACCTTTTGCCATTCTGAATGGCAAATAATTGATGGCTGCTATTAAAGACTAGATCTAGCACTACTTAAACTTTATTTTGTGTGGATTTGGTTTTCTTGAAAGGATAAAGGAAACACTGTATCTGTTCTTCCTCATTGCCTCTGTCTTTTGATTGCATTCACAATGTTATTAGTAGTCCATGTAGTCTAAGATAATTTTTCATCTTAGTAATTTCTGAATTTTGAGCTAGTGTTTGGGATAAGAGTTTGCAGTTTTCTGGTGGAGGAGAGCTAAACTGTCCTTGCTTCCTTCAGTGTAATTACATAGGTCTGCAATAATTCTGCACCTACACCACCAGTAAATTCTCATTTGCAATTTTATAGTTGCTTGAATTAGAAGAAGTTATTCAGGAAATGTTATTTTCAATAAATATAGCAAAATTTAATTTCAGGCATTTGAGAGTAATATTTTTCCCTATAAACCATGCCATGTGCCTATATAGATGATTATAATCATTATAACCTACTTTCTCTGCTAAACTTCTTAAATGCTACCTCGTGGAAAGGCATATAAAAGTGAGGCATTTTCTATATTTGTTACCAAACATTACTTTTATAGTAATTTCCCTTTCAGATTTAATTATGACCTAACAAGCCATGTAGGAGTCATTGTCAAAACCAGGTAATTTTTTAATGCAG
Source organism: Serilophus lunatus (assembly GCA_013399895.1). NCBI lineage: Eukaryota > Metazoa > Chordata > Aves > Passeriformes > Eurylaimidae > Serilophus > Serilophus lunatus. Next base: position 507,306 of record VXBA01000875.1, on the reverse strand, counting down.
TGTTTTGCCTAGTTGAAATTTTATAACTAACATCAAGTGAGACTTTATTTTTAGAAACATGTCCTTGAAATCAGGAAGTTTCTTCAGACTAAAGCTTGAAATTTGATTGATTTGTAATGCGGCTAAACACTAACTTAATTTTTTTCTCCCCCCTAAAACAAAAAAGTTAATAAATTATTCCATTAACAAAAGGCTGACTGCTTTTATATATTTTCAGGAAAAAGCACTACAACAGGTCTAACAACAGATCCATTGTGCTTACAAGGGAAGTAATCACAGTGACTGTAAGAAATAGTAACAGTCCATCCAACAAGTAGTTGCTAAATGACTTGTTGATCAGGTGGATCAGTGTTAGGGGACCATTCTTAACCAATACTCCTTTCTAGAAAATCAGGAGGAATTAGTGTTTTAGGTTTAATTGTTTCAGTCTGATACTTTACATGCATGCAAAAACAACTGCTTTTTAATATACCCTTTTGAAAGTCCGTTAATACACATGCAATGAAAAAGTTTGTGTGGAATCTTTAGATCTCTGCTTCTATATTGACTACTGAAAGAAGCACATCAAGTGGCCCAAGAAAGCATTATTTTGAAAAATCATGGGTTTTTTCCCCAAGACACAGAAAATTATCCAAATTTCAAAGTAAAATAAGATCACATTAGGTGTTTCTCTGAATTTTTCCAACATTTCAAACACGCAGCTGTTGCAGGATGAGACCTGATATTTTAAAACAAGTACTTAATATTGTCCATAATTTATATTTTAGAAGGTATTGTGGCTTTCTAAAACCTGAGTTCTTGCATACATTTGGATTTTTTCAGGGTACATCTCCAGCCTTTACATTGTTGGTGACAATTTTGAAATTACAACCTGAGAGGGAACTGCAAAGATGGAAAAAACATAGTACCAGACCCCTGAAATAAAATGTACAGATTCCTTTCAAATATTTGCTTTCATTTGTTTTGAAGATAAGGCAAACCAGAATGGGAGGAAAGGAAAAAAGGCTATGTCATGGATTTTCAGGTGTCAAAAAAACTAATGGTCTCTAATTTATTTGTGTGTGAAACCCAGCAACGTAATTTGTTGTGAATATTTCAGATTTGGCAGTTCCAGAGGTGGGCGCAGCTCAGCCACCTGGATTTTGTCATGGGCTATGACCAGCAGGAGTCTCTCCTTTCTTGGGCAGTGCTGCTGAAAGACAAGGATAGGCAGTGTTCCTCTGACCTTCGTGTTTGCTCTTCGCTTTGAGAGGTGCCACTTCTGAGGCCTTAGCCCACATTTTTATCTTCTGTTGTGTCCCATTTAAGACAATTGAACTGGAAGCTGACAGTGTAACTTCAGCTTATACCACTGTGTAAAATGCCTTGGCACAGTTGCCATCTGTATTCGCCCAGAGCTTTCCATATGCTTGGGACATGGTTGTGTCACTGAGACAGCTCCGTTAAAGCTAACTTAGTTATCTCTGCATAAACAGCTGTTTCCTTGCATGAGGATAGCAGCTTGCAAATAAAAAGCTGTACAACCTGTAGATTATAACATTCACTGAATATCTAAATTCTCTATAAACAAATCCTATCGTTGCCGTACTTTAAAAGAGAGTAAAGTGCCTGGTGCCTGCAAAGTATATGCTCCAGAAGTGGCAGATGTAGTAGAAATGCATTGATTGAACTAATCTTCTCTTTCTATGTGACCTGTGGAAGCAGGGCAGAGTGTTGCTGGAACATTGTCTCCTCAGCATTGTTCCTGCTCTGACTGTCTTCATCTGCTCATGTCCAAGGTTTCTCAGCTAGTGAGGCTAAAGGATTCAGCACTTTCTTCAGTTGATACTTCTGAATCTGTTAAGGTCAACTCTTTGCTAATTGGTTATAAATTCATGGACATTACTGTTTTCAGAGTAGCCATTGTGAATTTAAATTGCTTCTCACTGGAACATTGTAAGAGTAAGTCCTCATTAATTTTCGCTTCAGATCTTAATAGCAGGAGCCACTTGGTTCGCTTGATTGTGTTTTCCTTGTAGTTTCCTACCAAAGTAGTTAACAGACTGATCTGGAAGTCCTTGAGAGTATTAGAGATGGGCTTGAGGGTTATTTTTATAATTACATATGACTTAACAAAACAACATATATTTATACTTGTGAGGGCTTAACAATAGTAGTCAGGAAATGGCCTTTTATAAACAAATGTATATGTTATACTGGAATTCCAAGTATCATTATCATTATTGTATGGCAAGATATGCTGTGCTAGTTTGTCTAATTAATTAAAATGTGTATGAATATTTATAAACTGTATGTTTGTCATTTAAAAAGCATCCAGTAGCATAAGCTCAGGCTTGCTTTTTTTTTTTTTACTCCATTATCTGAAAACAGGATGTGCAAACAGGTGGACACCTGTTTACATGGTATCATATTTGTATGCTTAGCCACCTGTGGGACTATCTGTGGTTAACTTCTACTCCTTATACCATCCTAAATCTGACTGACTAGATGCTAACCTGAAGCTGTATTAATTTAATTTTTGCATGTATGCTAATAGAAGAAACCATAGGGTCCCATGAAACAGTGTTTCTATCCATTTCTTCAGCAATGACCTTTTATGTAGAGAGCAGTCATATAATTTTGTTCATAAAAAGGCTTAATAATATCACAAACCTCTGGGGCCTTGGGGGCTTCTTCTGTTGCTAGCATCTGTGACACCTCCCCCTTTACCCTACTGAGAGACACACATGAGGACAAGTTGGGCAGTTGCAGCACAAACTGAGGCAGCAGATTTTAACCAAACATGACCTCACTACCCTCCATTTTTAGGACAAGTTCAGAGAGGAGGCTGATGGTGCCTGGAATCCCCTTTTTCATCAGGAGAGCCTGTCAAACTCTCTTATTTGAGACAGCCATGGATCTGGTTACCATGGTGATGGGATGAACCTGTCACTTTAGAGCACAGCTCTATGAATCACACTTTCTGTTCAAAGTCAAATACAACTTTTTGGTTTAATAATGCTCTGTGTAATTTAGAATCCTGGAAGCAACAGCTTAGATGAATCCAAACCCCAGTGAATTTCTGGCATGCCTTCATCTTCCACAAGCTGTACTCCAAGAGAGAAACACTTTAGAAGATGTAGGGAAGGGAGAATTGTAGAGATTCCTTTCCCAGTATGTATGTTACAGAATCACAGAATCACTAGGTTGGAAGAGACCTCCAAGATCATCTAGTCCAACCCTTGCCCTAACACCTCGATTAGACTATGTCACCAAGTGCCACATCCAGCCTTTTTTTAAACACATCCAGGGATGGTGACTCCACCACTTCCCCGGGCAGTCCATTCCACAACTTTATTACTCTTTCTGTGAAAAACTTCTTCCTAATATCTAACCTATACCTCCCTTGATGCAGCTTGAGACTGTGTCCTCTCGTTCTGCCAGTTGCTGCCTGGTGAAAGAGACCAACCGCCACCTGACTACATACTTCCTTTTAGGAAGTTGTAGAGAGCGATAAGGTCACCTCTGAGCCTCCTTTTCTCCAGGCTAAACAGGGTTCAACAAACTCATGTGAGGATATCTGTAAGACTTTACGAATAGTGTGCGTGGTTTGCTAAAAAAAAAGTGCACATCCTGTCTCCCAATCCCTGCAAAAGTACATTCAAGTACTTTCATTAAATAGAATCAGTTGAGACATTTTTAAAATATATTTAAGTCAAAAGTGGTTACAGATCTTCTCTCACTGAATTTGAATCTATTAATTAAATTTTCTTACTTGCACAATGATCATCATTGTACAAAAGCAGTAAGAAAACAAAACTGATGGAGGCAGAATGGTCTTTCCAGGTATATGGTTAAAACACAGACAGCCCAGTCTAAAAGAAATTATTTGTCAGAGAATCTCAGTTTCTCAATGAGCCTTTTTCTCAGGTTGAAGACTGACAAAACTCCAGAGCCGCACCATTTTCATTTGATGGTGTTATCCTGATGCTACCTTGTTGAACTCATTCAGATATCACTCCTGGTTTTAATTAAAAGTTTTTGAATGCCACATAACAAAAGTGCAGAACTGATTATCTTGAGCAGAGCTATTTTGAATATCAAGCTATGCAGCAATAACACCAGTTTGTGAGAATTCAGAGATATGCCATAAACAGAAATTAACATTCAAAGAAAATGCAGTGCAATAAAATAGCAGCTTTAATCATGCATAAAACTGAGTTTCTTCACTTGCTCACCCAAAGGAAACCCAGCATAAAAAGCTGTGAATGCTAAGAGAGTCAAATAGTATGGTGAGAAGGTTACATATAAAAGTCTTGTTGAAAACCTCTGATTTAAAAGCTGTCTTTTAGAAGGCTGATTGTTCTCTAAGTGATACCATGCAAGCAGCCCTGCGAAATCCTACCAGAATTTTCTGCTTGCATAATTAAGTTTGGGTGAACGAGTAGAATATCATTATCTTGATTCCTACACCACCTCCTTAGGAAGGTATAGGTGAATAGATTTTGTGCTGAGTGTCATAAATTCCCTGACAATTTTGCAAAGCTGTGTGTAAATTTTCAACCACAGAAGGAAGGAGACGACAGGAAAGCAATATATGCCATGACTATATTCCTTATGCCACTGTATACTTGAAGAATTAAGTGTAAATGCCATACATATGCTCAATTTTAGAAGTGAATATTAGATATTTGGTGTGTTTGATTAAAAACATGATAAAAACATTTAAAGGAATCAAGCGCATCAGGAAATTTTGAGATAAACTCTTTCCTCATTAACTCTTTAAAATTTCACTGTCCCTAACAGAGTTAGCAGTGTTATTCTAATTTAGTCCTGTTCACAGCTGAACTTCATGCTATTGATCATGGAAGTCAACTGATTGAATATTCTCCTTTTGTATCTATGAAAACAAGGAGAATGACTTTTTATATGGTGACTGTTGCTTACTGGCTATATGCACAGTCAGAATCACTGGATCGAGTTATTTTATGAACTTTATGAATGAGACTGTAGAATATGATTGCTGTTACTGTTCATTAGTTCAGAAGAAAGGCAAGTAGATAAAATTCAATGTTCTCCCTATCTATCTCATAATCTTCAGTGTAGGCAGCTATTCTTGTATGGGTGAAAAATATAGTTAACACCCTTTTTAGATCAGAAACTCTTATTGCAAATTTTTTGGAAGATGAGTTTGCATGGTTGAAAACTGTAGGATTCTATTCTTAGACTGACAGGATCAAATTGTAAAAAGTGTAGCAACATACAAGGCAAAGATATTGTAAAAATTATCACTTAATTATTAGAGTAAGGCTGGCCAAAAGAATTAACAGCCGAGAGAGAGTGCATTTTCATATGATCATCATTCTGTTAACGTGCAAGGTTCTTTTTCAGGTCAGCAAATTAGCTTTTAATACAGTCTGCCGCTCAATATATAAGCGAGGATTGTGGGACTACGTTACTAAAGGTGAACATAAGAAATTAGTAGAGCAGGTGTTTTTATAACTTAAATAATCTTAGACCATTTTTGCCTTTTTTACAAATACACACTTGGTTAACTCCAATTATCAAAATAATTCTTTAGAATTTAGAGATGATGTGGTAGGATATTGACATGGACCATGTCCAAGGCTTACAGATAGATGACATCTGTAACTCTTCCATTTTATACTGATGTATTCACACCATCATAGAAAACTGCTGGGTTTGTTAGATGAGATTTGTCCTTGGTGAAGCCTTGGCTAGTTTAGTTACTTTGTTTGACAAAACCAGCAGTTCAGCCTACAGTAGAGCTGCTTCAGAGAATTAAATCCTGGTAGTCTTGTAGAGGGTAGAGAAAGCAAATTCTTAGAGTAAGCAGAAGTTCTCTTGCTACTGTAGTCTTTGTGCAATCAGCAGCCAGGAGACACTCATTTATACGTGTAGGTTTAACACATAGACACAGCATTTCTCTGGTTTTTGTCCTTTGTGTGTACGTAAGCTCGCACATGCTTATTACAATACATATTGAGCTATCAAAATTAAAACACAAGTAATATGAAATACTTTCAAATTGCTAAGTTCCATTAAATGATTCTAAGTTACACTCAACAGCTTCCTCAAAATAATATACTTCATTGCATTCAAAGCACATATAGGCAAATTACAGATTACAGTGTGATTCATATCTGTGATTATTTTCATGTAGTCCCCAAATGTAACAACTAGTCTAGAGAAGACTTATATTATCTGTCGCTGGAAACATAATAATCCTGGTTTCACTTAAGTCCAAAGCAACTTTTCTGTTGATACTGGGAGAGAGGTATCATTTTGCCAATAGATTTTAGTGTTTTGGGTATAGGAGGCTCATCCACTGATTATATACTTGCTATTCAATATAATTTTTCTCAACTAATTTATGACTCTGTGGTGCATTTCTAGTGGGCATGAACTTTATTGCATAAGCAGCCTTAAAGTTCATGCAATGAGTTACTGTCTCTTACTTCAAAGCCTTTAATGTAAGGAAACCAGAACAAATGGACAAGCAGCGGATATACTTCTGGCTTTCCACTATTGTTCCAAAAACTTAACAGAGAGCTTCATTTTGAAGTTACTAGTGATCCAAACCAAATCATTTCTCACAGACTATATAATAAAACACCTATGCCTAAGGTAGACAAATTAGTAAATTCTCTCAGTAACCTTTCCTTCACTTTTTCTGAGATGCATATTTTCTTTCTCTAAAGTCACTTTTCTGAATGAAATAATGTTGTGTCTGACATAACTCTGAAAAGCATGCTTGTGCTTATAAGGACCCTATCTTTCTCCAAAAAGATGCAAAACAGGTCTGTCGTTCTTTCCCCTCTACTCTTTCATCACTAATACTCCTGTGGAAACACCACTGTCCTTGTCAAGGCTCAAAGCCTGTACAATTGGTTGTGAACCCTCAAGTTTTGAATTGTATGTTCAGGTCACATCAAATCCCTGTGATTCATAATTTGAAATGTCTCAAAGACCTGGCCTTAAATCTTCATCCTCACAGCTAAATCGCTTGCTCCAGCCTTAAGTTATTTTGCAGTTTGAGTAGTTCTTAGCTTTGCTAGGTCAGAGCTACCCTGCTGCACTCATATTGTACAATTCCAGATACAATGACTATCCCACTCCCACATGCCTCCTTTTTACCCTTCCCACATCCTTACTCTTTCTCAGCACCCCATACAACAAACATGATTATTTCCTCCCATTGGCATATAAAGCCATTTATATTTAGCTATGATTGGTCTTTTGACTCTACTGATTGGCCTTTTGGCTCTACTGCTTATCAAATGTTCATTTGCATTTGTCACATCCAGCCAAGCTAATATTGGATTAGGAGTTGATTAATAATGAGAATACTGAATACCTTCATCTTCTAGTTCCACCTCAGAAGTTATGTCCCTCATTTCCTCTATTCAACAGCATCACATGTGTTTCTGACATTCATTCTAGTTGTGTGTATGTGTTGTGTATATGCAGCTACATATGCACACACTGTGTACCTGATCCTCTTATCCCTAGACTCCTTAACACAAATAATACAAACAAAATATATAGAATTATGTCCATACAGGTTATATATGCAAGTGTGCATGCAGGCATGTATTTTCACAGAGGAAGAAGCATTTAGTATTTCTCAGCAAATAGATTTCAAGCTGTAGAAGAGAGAGATGATTATAATGATGAAGTCTTATGATGATGATTAAGTTTTATGATTAAAGCACTGCCAAATCTCTCACTGTCTGTCTAACTCTCACATGTGTGTCTGAAAGAGAGCATGTTCCTAACTCAGAAGATTGTTCTGAGAGTAAGTTGCAAGTGATTCAGATACACGTAATAAGGACTGATTTTAAATGATAGCATGATGCTTCCCTCAAAAAATAACATGGGTTCCTGCACATGGGTCTTGAATAAAAGCAGTCTGAGTAATATGGTTAAACCCAGAAAGTATTAGATAACAATTATCCCTGCTGCTGACTATGCTGGCTTTCTGAAAGGTCCATGGAGCAGATTTTCACCAGCACAGTAGTCTTTCTCTGGTATGACTTCACTTTTTGTCCTGCTTCCTCTGGCGATCTGTGGAGAAGCATCCCAATTTCAGAATAAAGGGCATTTTCTGTGTGATGACACAGGCATGATGATACTAGCAGTTTGTAACTACTCCATGTACAGCTGCTGTGTAGAGGTTAAGTGGCATATGCTGCATGCTGCGTAGATAGTGAGAGAAGGGTCAGAGGGAGAGCAAGCACACATGCCCGTTGATGCCTGTGAGTGGAGGAAAGGCCACAGCCTTAGAAAGTAAGAAGTGGAGAACAGGAGAGCCATTTCCTATACCACAAGGGATTTTACCTGTAGCTGAAACTGATTTATAATTTTTTATATTTTTACCAGTCTGGAAAAGCTCGTATTCCTGAGCCTTTGTAGACCAGGCTGTGGTGCAAAGAGGTGTGGAATAAATGGCTACACGCTTTCATGTATAGTCTGTTTTTCTCTCTGCTGCAACCTGTAGCTTCAGCCCACTCAGCTGTTGGTTTCATCTCTGCAGAACAGCAGTTTGTGGGGTTTTTTCGGAGCCTCTAAACAGAAATAAAACTACTGCTCACTTTAGGCTTGGCTTTGTGTATGACCTTATTTAGAGAATAAAAATTCCCGGTAGAATGCAGATCTCAGACCAGGTGATGTAAAGGTGAATTAATATAGAAAGCAGGACTGAAAACTAGCTGAAGGGGAGAAGTGCTACAGTTGAGGGTGCAGACTGTGGCTCAGAAAAGCGTTTAATAAACACTGTTTGTATACTTGATGTTGCAAATGTGTGGCATATACGTTCAAATTTATAGTTTGTCTATGTATATATGTAGATGATTAAACACATGATGCATGTATCTATGTTTGGGCTGCTTTATTAAGGCACAAACATATTTGAAAATTATCACCAACAATTATTTCCTTGTCTCTAGTGCTTATACATTTAATTAACTCCTTTTTTTATTCATTTAGCAGCAGCAACAGAAGAACCTGAGGTGATTCCGGATCCAGCTAAACAAACAGATCGAGTAGTGAAAATAGCAGGAATAAGTGCTGGAATTCTGGTATTCATCCTACTTCTCCTTGTTGTCATATTGATTGTAAAAAAAAGGTAAGAAAATGGTCTATGCTGATCCATCTTTTTTTCCCTCCTTATCAAACAATAACTAAATGAGTGTTTTTTATATGTCTAAAAAAATATTTATTTTAGCACTAGTAGATCACATCAGTTTTTGGATGAGTTCTTTATGTTTCCTTTTGATTTTGCTGTGATTCTTAGGATGTATTTAAAGAGAAGATTTCCTTATACCTGGGATCCAATACCTACATATTTTACTTGTTTATTTATTTCCAAATAGTTTTAAATTGGAGTTTGAGGAATTAAGATAATATTAAAGTGGGTGGAATTGAAATGCATGGAGCCATTTTCATTTTTTAAAACAAAGAAAAAATAATAACTTACTGCACTTTTCATGTTTTAATCACTTAATGAATATGTTTTTCTATATGCAGCTCTAATGAGTTATTTGTATCTCTATGTTACCTAACTTGCAAAACAATGTCATTTTATACCTCTATTTATACTCTTGTAAACCTGGAGTTTTTTCTTAAAAGCCATACCACACCACTGTAAAATTAACTAGTGAGTCCTTAGTGCATGAAATTGTTTAAAAGTGTATTAATCTGAGTGAATTTTAATTTTTTTCAGTGCTTTCTTAGACAGTAAGCAATATCGCCATCTTCTGGCAGTGTACAATGCTAACCCTGCATCCCAATCCTACCTGTAGTAACTTGTGCTATTAGTATTGCTTGGTCAGTGTTTCAAAGTCTAGCCTTCCCAGTAGTTGCAACTCTTTTAACCTGACATAAAGTCCATAATATGTCCCTATAAATCCGTAGTTATAGTATAGAGACTAATTCCTCCCTCTGTGCACTCCCTCCCTGGCGGATTCCTGTCGTGTAGCACAAGATGGTTTCTCTTGGATGAAACAAGTCCTTTGCCTTCCCATGGTGTGTGCATTGTGTGCCCTTGCCCTTTGCAGAAGTTGTAATCAAGAGTATTTTGGTAAATGTTGCATATATTCCTCTGAAATGCAGCTTAGTATTATTTTAAAGATTAAGAAAAATATTAAAAATGTACCTAAGTTCATTCTATATGTTATAATTACTGGTTTGCATCAGATTTTTTTAATTTATTGCCTTTTTACAATTATCCCTGGAGATATATAACTTGGAGAAGAAACGTCTGCATTAGAAACATTAGGTATGCTCATAGTGTTCTGTGTTAGTTAGCTACATATGTGATTTTTCCCAAAAGTGCTTTTACTTTTCTCTGTTGTTTACCTCTGTGGTTGAGAATTAACACATATGCAAACTCATCATATGCAAAAAACACAGTCAGCCAGTTTTCTTTATTTACACAACTTTAGAAAAACAAACTAGAAGTTGTTTTTCAGCTTTTAGGAAGAAATCTCTATTTTGTAATTTTATAGCAAGGTATGCTGGGGAGTATGATCTCAGTGTGTGTTACAGTGGCCCCCTTGTTTAACAGAAAACTCTGTGTGTGAGCACTTGTGTGTGAGAGAGAGAGGGAGACTGTCTAACACTACATGGTGTCAGTCATTTCCAGATGATATTGACTAGTTTTGCAGGTAACGAACAAAAAAATTCCGTGTGTTCATTTTTCCTATCCTTTTTACCTCTTGCATTCTGAGTCCTTTTAGTCTTGTACTTTCACTATTGAATTGTTTGATGAAAGTAAGTCAATTATGTCTGTGAACAGATATTTTAAAGTTTTCCCCTTTTCCACCCTTTCCTTCTCTGAACCTGTGAAGGCAGTATCTTCTTATAAATGATCATCATTCTAAAGCACATAATATTTCTAAATTCCTGTACTATTTTATATTCAAAATAGGTGAGAAATTAACCTGCTTAATGAATCTTTAATGATCGGCAATTTTTCATTATAATAGTTTAATTGGTTGTCTATTGTGTATGTTATAGGTGTGCCATTCTTCTGCCCCTGCTTCCTTTAGGGAAAATGGTCACTGTTTCTTAATGTAAGGTCTCTTACAAAAAGCTTAGACAGAGTTTATGTTCCTGAGTTAATTCAGTCTCTCTAGTGAATCAAGGCCATTCATATCATGAAGACAGGAACAGCTGTAAAAACTCTGACACATTCACACATACAAAAACACACTTCACTTAGCTGTGGTGGGACTGAAAACTGATCCGTCTGAATCCTCCTCTGTAGTGTACCTACTCAGTGATCCATTATGTAGTATCCCTTTTGGTACCTGAATTGACCACAGCTTATTAGATGGAAAAGTCAATAAAACAATGGTTTCTGCATTTTCATTGGTTTATTAAGTCATATGCACAACCACGGTTATCTCAAACTTATTAAATGCAGCATTACATTTTATTGGAAAATGGAGTACTAAGCAGTTTTGTTCATGAGCTTGAGATGTTTTAGGCTTTGCCTGATCATTTTGTACAAATTGGTTTGAAGTTTCTCTGAATGAAACTTTTAACAGCTTTTGCAGACTTTTACTGGAGTAATCAAACCAGCTAAGAAAAGGGATACTGCATCTTTAACAAGCAATGCCACTTTTATTTTCGAAGTCATTGTTGGATTATTTCCAAATGTCCTTCATTTCCTTCCTTCCATTTGTTTACCTTCCATGTTTTTAATGCTTAGCATGATTACATCAGCTTTTCCAATTTTAAGATTTTAAATAGAAAGCATATGTTTGCATTCAGGAAATGTGTGGTATATATGTCAGTATACACATGTCTGGTGTAAACATGTAAAAATGTGTGTACTCATATAGCTACACATAGTATGCATACAAACATATATGTATACACCTGTGTACTGATAAAGACATTAAAATGAATGCCATGAAATTGTTTTCTGATTAAGTGTATTTATTAATGGAACCTTTATTTTTTATGACTGAAAAGTAAAAAGCGTATCTGCTGCACAAGATTTGTACACAGCTGTTCATTTCTCATGACATCTAGGCGGTAATCATTATATTATGCTGAACTGCATGTTGAAATTGCACAATCCATTTAATTTTCAAATTTTTTGGCAATAAGTGAAATCTCAGCATGTATTTTCTCAAGTGACCTTTCTAAAAACAAATCATTTTTATATGCTGGTGGCTTTGTTTTTTTTTTTAATTGCATGGCAAAGTAAGCCTAGTTTGTGCATGAGCAAGTTGAAATGCTAACCAAAGAAACATGAATTTTTCAACTTTTTTTTTTTAAACGCACATTTCTCTGCTTTATTGAATGTGACAGAGTCACGCTTTTCATTCACCATTGCTTCTCTTTTTCCACTGTCTGTGATTTGCTTGCCAGGAGGAGCTACTATTCTTACTCCTACTATCTGTAAGTAGAATACAAGTGACTTACTATTTTACATGTTTTAAAGATGCAGTATCCCTTTTTAAAAAATTAAAACAGTCTCTATAATTTTCTTGAAGTTTTATTGTTACCTTTCATTGTTTTCAGGCTTGAAAAATTGCTTGTACCATTGTTCCCACTTTCTTGCTCTGTTTTTTTTTTTTTAAAGGGATATTGTATTTCTAACTGTATATTGAGACTTTAGCTTTTTGCTATAGTTTTTCCCATAACTATCACTTTATTGTAATCATAATTTAATTTGCAGTGTGATTCACAGCAACACTTCACATCAAGGAAAAAACCTCTTTTCCCATTTCCTAGCTAGAAAACTGTGCTTGTAAATCACAACTTCTTCTTTCTTAGCATATCAGTTTGGGAGTGATCTTGTGCACCACTTTTCCTATGCATGTTGTAGGCAGCTGCCAAATCTTTATAAATAGGTCTTGGTTTGCATCTATCACTTTTGAGATGCTTTGCATATACAGCTTAAATTGTGGATCTTGCTTTTGACGTTGGTTTGATAAAGTTTTGCTTCACTGAAGCAAAATTGTCTTTTTTTATATGTGTTGACCATATGAATTTTTGTGAGGACTGCAAAGTTTTGTCTGTGATTGAGTGAAGCCGTTAACAGGCACTCTTCGTTTTAAGTAAATGCATAATGCTGTTGACTTCAGAAGGGTTCTAAGAATGCTCTCCTCTGCTTTGATAAACTGGTAGTGTTCAAAAATGGTGCTCTTCCACATTTTTAAGCAGATTAGTTGATTTCTTTAAACAGTCATCATCATCATCTAAGCTGGTTTAGCTAGCTGCCATTCTCTGGTTTATCGTGACAAATTATAATTTTCTTGTTAAATAACAATTGCTTCAACTCAAGATAATTAATCACATCCTATGATGGAGCACTTTTCCACCAACCACTGTAACACCTACCTGTGCAGATTCATCCAACTGGATCCTTTAACAGATAATGAGTATCATTTGCACTTTCTGTCAGCCTCAAGTTCTTTAACCTAATGATTTGTTTAACTATCACGAAGCATAAATTTTATGTACATTTAGCTGAGTGAGGGAAGGAAAAAAAAAGGAAAAGGAAGGGAAAAGAAGTCACCAAACTCTAAGGGAGCCAGGAGCTGTTGAACAATAAAGCTGTCCTCTCATTTCCCAGCAGTTTGGGCTGCAGTGCTACAACACAATAGGCCTTTTTAGGCATTGAAACAGAGCATAAGAAGTTAGCTACTGTAATAAGCTAGTAACGTGAAAGCCTTAATAGCTGTTGATTTATTTATCATACCTAGCGGGTTTTGTTGCAGAGTGATGCTTAAAAGAAAAGCTTAGTAACTCAAGAGATGAGATGTAATAATCTTTTTGTTCTGTTTCTGAGATGATATTAAAAAAGGTTGATCTTCGGTGTATAGAGACTATTTTAAAGGCTTTGTAACATTGAAAACAGTTTCAACTAAAAATGCTAGTTTTGAGAAAGCTTTAAAAGTATTAGGAACCATTATAAAGCCTAAAAACTTTCACTCTTGAAAGTTCTTATGGTCTTGATTTGTTCAACCAGTATCATTTAAACTAGCTTAAGTAGCGGAGTAAATGTGTAAACTGAAGCATTTTATGGGGGATATACAACATTTTTTTAATTTTCATTGAACAACTAATACAGAACCTTCATGTCCACCAAAAGAGTTTGATAAAAAAATGATAGTTGTAGAGACTACAATTGGGATTTTTGTAGTGAGAATGTTACTGAGTAATAATTTTCCAACTACTCCATCTGTAAATGGGAGAAAGAAGGGATGGGGGAAAATGTGAAAAATAAAGAAATGAGTCTGATTGATGGAGGAATCTTTATTATTTGCAGGAGGGCTTTGCCCAACTGTATTCTACATTGTGTTCCCTTGTCATGAGCCAACATTGCTAAGTAACATTTCCTTAAATATGCATGAGCATGAAGTGCTTCTTGCCCTAGAGAGCAGTGTAGGTCTTTCCTGGTGGATGGTCCCAGGATTTAACAAGTAAACAGATGAATAACTGACACTAATATTCTTCATAGTGCCACAGAATGGTTTGGGTTGGAAGGGACCCTAAAGATCAAGTTCCAACCCCACTGCCGTGGGCAGGGTCACCTTCCAGCAGATCACTTTATCAGACCCCTCTCCAGCCTGGCTTTGAAAATGTCCAGGGAGATGAAGTCCAGAACCTCTCTGGACAACTTCTGCCTGTGTCTCAACACATTTCTTCCTAATATGTAATATTCTAATTTGTAAAAAATATCTAATATAATTCTTGTCTGCTGTTAGAATGTGCATGGAATAGTAAGAGCTGGCAGAGAATAGAGAAGAGCAAGCAATCCTTTTAATCATGAGAAATGCAAGATAAACACTATTTAAACAATGAACAGGGCATTTGATGATGTTCTACGCAGAAAAATCTTATGGAGCTAAGCTGTTTTTAAAACATACATTTTCAGGAACTCTGTATTTTAAGTAATGATCGTGTCTCTCCCATGTGGTGTCAGATTTATCCAAATAAGCAGGTTGGCTGTCTCTTATTTTGCAGTCACAGCTTCAGATGAAAATAAGGAGATTTCAGAACAGTCTCATGTATGTTACAGGTTCCTGCAGAGATAAGGCACTCTTGGTGCTACTCTGAATAATTCCTGCTACTTGAAATATATGCTTTAAGTGTAGTAGGTTTTACATTGTAATTTAGATATATTATTTGCTTCCACTTGACTTCTGGAGTTAGTGAAAATCACTTCCAATTCTTCATCAAGAGGAAAGAATTGAGAGATATTTCTGAAGTGTGCACTTTAAGGGCATTGGCTGCTAATTTGAGGGGTTTATTTATATGGATTAGGTTGCTCTTTAACTGTGGTACTTTCTGAGTGTAAGACTTAATATCAAAATTGCAATGTTCTCAAACAAAAACGAAAAAGTAGAATGATGAGGGTGGTTTTGTTTTTCAAAGAACTCAAGTTCAGTAACACAGAAAACAAAGTATGCTATCACATATCTTTGTATACCGAATGGTTAGAACAACCTGTGACTTAAAAGATGATATGAATCTCTATTGGATAATTATGATTCTTTTGTTATTTCATAGGGGTTTTTATTAGCAAAGTAACTTAGAAGGTTAAATTCTTTTTTTTTCCCCAAGCCAAGCAAGGGGAATGAATTATCCATTTATAAAATCAAAACAGATATTTAAATGGAGATGGTTGATAAAACTGCATGCACACATGCTTCTTATTTGTCATTTCAGTTAAAATGTAATTATATTCTCTAATTTGTTTATATTAGTGTAATTATTCCACAGGAAAAAAGAATATTACCAGGGTACAGAAGTAAGCACTTCCATTACAGCATTTCTGTGTGTACAGAAAACACACGATCGTGACTGTTTCATAGCAGGGTGCATAGTTTTGTCAATTACATGTTGAAAAAGTTGTACACAGCAAAATCAGCCAAACTTCTGTCACTCAGTATTATAGAGAATGACTCCCATAAACATCAACATTCATCAAATATTAAAGTGGTTTGCTTTTTTTTTTTCTTGGCTGGGCAGCAAACTTGCAAAGAAGCGGAAGGATGCCATGGGAACCACCCGCCAGGAGATGACCCACATGGTGAATGCAATGGATAGGAGTTATGCTGACCAGAGCACTCTACATGCAGAGGATCCCCTTTCAATCACATTTATGGACTCACATAATTTCAGCCCCAGATGTAAGTAGACAGTGATGTATTCTCTGGAGTGTAGGTGAATATAGAAACATAGGAAACAATTCTACTTTTTAAGGAAAGTTGTTTTAAGCTCCAGGTTTTCTTTTCCAGCAGCATTGGTAAACACAAAGGTTGAGTAGGGATGCTCATATGTTATCCTTATTGTTATGTAGCCAATTACTTAATTAAATGTTTGCATATACTTTCACTATGTGATGACATTTGGTTTAGGGAAAATACTATACTTCTAGAATATTTCAGTTAAAATCTGAAATTGAGTTTTTCCTCATGAACCTATTTAATGCCAACATGCTAAATATTATTGTGCAACACCCTGTCTTCAGTGAATAATAATATAAGGTCCAAATTAATTTCTATTTTTTTCTTGACAATAAGGATGTTTTAACAGAAGAGAACATTGACAATTTTCATTTTTGTTTGTGAAGTTTAGGAACAAGCATATTAATGTTTCTGCAGATTTTTTCTACACTTGTATTCATTTTTTTTGTAAACTTGCCAACTGTCCAGTTTTGGAAAAGTTTGGCAGATTGGGTTTCTGATTGTTAAGTGTTTGAGTTACAGCTACTACTGTCCAGCATTCTTCCCTCCCAGCATCTGCACTATGACTTGTACAAAAGCAAGATACTCCACTGGCAGACTCTGAATATCTCAAAACTGTTGTATAAGTTACCAGAGGGACACAATTCTGCCATGGAACTGGTGGGAATCTGGCTTTCTCACAACTCCATGGACTTGTGGCTTGGCTTTAAACAGATCTGAGCAGACAGTGCTGCTCCTGAATTGAAATCTTTTGGGAGTGGCACTGTAGCTTTCTTCTCTTGCCTCCCATACTGCTTATCATGCTCGAGCAAAACGCAGCCTTTAAGGCTCTTCAGTTCTTTCCTGGTTGTTCTAAGTGAAGTGGATTTTGGAGGAGAGTTTATTGAAGCTTACAAAACTTGAAAGCACTAACATTTTAAGTCTCATAGCCAATTATAAATGGGAGTTTAGTATCATCCTGGTATTTTTTTCTGCACAGTTTTGGCTGGAATTGTTTGAAAAGTCTCCAAAGTTTGATGTCTTATTGGCATTAAAATTTGTGGAGGCACGAGCAGCAGAGAGAGTTTGATATGGACTTTGATGGTGGATCCCAGGCAAAGAATTCATCGGGAATGTACATGAAAATTAGGGATCCGGGCCTGCCAGGAATTTGGGCTGCCTTCCAGATGGACTGATGTGATGCCAGGAAACCATGAGCTCTAGCCACCACAGCTGTCTTGGTTGATTGGCAAAGAAGTTGGGCATTGCTGCTTTCTAGCATCCTATGTATGTGATTTTTTTGCGTGTTGGGGGATTAATTTCTCCTGACCACTGTCTGTGATGAAATGAGTCTTCCAAGCTTTCAGGGTTTCCTGCCCTGCAACAAACTTTTAGGCAGATTGCTTAAGAACTGAAGTTTAATTTTGTCACAGAAATGTTGATATTCTAATTTTTTGTTCCAGATTGAAACAAAACCAAATCCTGGATTCACCATGTCTGTCTGAATCAGCACGTTTCTCTAGTGCATGGTTCTAGTTGTGATAATGAAAGATAAAATTCTATGAATTTTATTCAGACATCTGCATCTGTGTATTTACGAAATTCTTATACTCATTAAGAGCAATATCTTTAGTATTGCACATTTTAAAAGCCATTAACTATAAAAATGTATGTAATTTGTTTTAATTATTTGGGAGATTTTCTAGAAATACCATTTTATTTTGAGATGAGCTATTCAAGTATTACATGAGAGGATGGGTTTAAAAGGAAAGAAGTGACTTCTATGAAAGTGAACCTTTATTGTGAAGTGAAAGAACAATAGTGAAGGAGGAGCCCTTTCAAAAGCTAAATTGCATGTAATGTCTTCTTTATTTCATTTTAGTATGAATCTCTTTGCACTTATCATTGCATTTCTGAAGTTTAAAATCACTGCCTTTCATTCCTCTTTTATTCAAGATGCTTTCTGGAACTGTGTATTCGTTCTCTTTTTCTCTTCTGATAAAATTAATGGGGTTTAGTTATCTCTTGGTTATACTCTTAAGTATATTGTTTTTATTCTTAACAATACACAAATTGAGGGTAATGTATTTCTTCATGGGCTTTGTTTTTCTACAGTGCCCAATGATCCACTTGTGCCGACAGCTGTGTTAGGTGAGGACCCTAGTCCTTCATTATCCATTCCTGCATGAGTTTTGTCTCCTTGCATGGTTGAACATTGAAACAGCTTGTTTTATGTAGAACTATTCTGTAGTCAGGAAATAACTCTACACTCAGTTCATCAATTCAGCGTTAAACTGCCAACAATTTTAGAATAAAAATTATTTTATGTTCTAATTAAGAACTTAATCCCAGTCTCTGCTAACTAAAAGCTAAATGTTCTAGGTAAATAGAAAATGTTAATTTTTTTTCTCCTCAGAGCTTTGTAACTGAGTTTCGATAAACTGACATTTGAACTAGAGCTCTTAAAAATAAAATCCTCGTCTGTATTAGCATTATTTATCACCCAAATCTCAATTTTCTAAGTAACAAGAATGAAAAGAAAAACAGAAAAGGGAAAAACTTCCAGAATATCCAAGAAGAAACAGCAATTTTGGTTTTATGTTCTGAACAAATACTTCTGTATGCACATATTAATTACATGTTTCACTTGACATTAGCTAGTAAATTTTTCAACTTTGTACTTACTTTAAAGAGAAGAACGTATGTTGGAAAGCTCAGGCTGCTTATGCCTGTGCTGTATCTAACACTGAATGCAGATTTTAGAGTTGCTGGTTTTCTTTTTCTTTTAAATATGAAAAGTATAATTTGTACTCAAGTTCTTGGTTGGCTAAACACAATGTGCAGTACTGAGTTTCCATCACTTGCTGACGTTATTTTAGGCTTAAAGATAAATATCAGGAAGTGGAAGTGAATATAAAATAGTTGAAAATTAGATTCCTAGAAGTAGCACTTAAAGAGACCTGGGAGTAATTTGTTTTGAGATGGGACATTATACATATAATACAAACTCTTTCTGGCAATTGATTGACTCACTGTGTTTTAAAAATTTGGAGTTAGCAGAATTTTGTTCTTGCAGTGGCATGTTCTATTGCCTTGCTCCTCCTAATTAAAAATAAAATTCATATTCATATTAATAATATTTGAGACCCAAAGCTCAATTTTTTAAGTATTAATTGCTACTAACTGAGTGGTACTACGAATTATTATTAATGCTTACCCCTAGTATTTCCTAACTAGGCTAATTTAAACTAAATCTTCATTGCTGTGGATTAAACAATTTTCTTTTGAGAGACATAGAAGACATAGAGAACTGACACACTTCTGTCCTTTCAAAACAGTCTTTTATCCATTGAAAGGCTCACATGGCCTTAATTGTCTCTTTTAGATCAGCTAAACCCAGTTCTTTCACTCATCACCTTGTAGTTGATGTTTTCTAAATTTGTTGTCATTATTTTACTCTGAACACTTTCCAACTTAGAGGTTTAATTTTATACTGCAGTTCCCCAAATCAGTTCTTAGAAGAAATCTCAGTGCTGAGCTGAGGGGAGTAGGTACTCCTATGCCCTACTTGTATTTTTCCTACTACTTGAACTGTATTTTATCCTTTTTGTTGTGCTCATGTTGCTGACTTGCATTGAGTTACCTGTTAAAATCACAGTTATCATTAGCCAGTCAATTACTCCATTCTGTAGTTTTATATTTGACTTCCCTTTCCAACATAAAGTGCATCGCATTCACTGTTCAATTCACCTTGTTGATTTTCGCATTGTCTCCCAAATGATCAAGATAACTTTCAAATCTGATTCTGTGTGTGAGAAGTGCTTATGGTGCCTTACCACTCAGTGGTAAGACACAGATATGAACAGCTGTGAACAGCAAGGGCAAGGAACTAGCTGAAGAGCAGTTTAATAGTTCCTGTCTGCACTGGGCATATGCCAGTCTCTTGGTATAAGCAAAGCAGTAATAGTTGGAAGAGATGATAATATTTTTCATTGAATAGACTGAAATAGTGGGAGAGAAGTGTACAAGCTTTTGTGCACACCATGTAGAAGAGGTTGGGTACCTGTAAGCTTGTTCCTTTGGAACTGGAGCATTTGCCCTACTCCATATAGCCCTTGCTTATCCCAGCATCACAAAATAGTTTTCTTCTGCTTTGTTTAGAGACGAGCAAAATTTTATGGCCTCTAAGTCACAGAACACATTCTTTTATACGAAACTCTTATTGCTTTGTCACTATACTAGGTTTCTTTTTCTTCATGTATAGGTTATTAATGCTACTCTCCATTCTGTGTACATTAGTGCTAAGTTAGTATGACAATTTTGCATTTCTCAAGTCCCTATCATTATACTGATGGCATAATAATGTGGCCTTCATATTTTTAAATGGCTTTCATTGTTACCTATTGTGAAGCTTGAACAACTTTTAATGTCATTTTCTCTTAGTCATTTTCTAATATAGTCCTGAAATAAATTTCTTATGTTCTGTTCACTCATTGTTTTTTGCTGCTTCAATGGGTTGAAGTGCCTATTACTGGTAAGTATACAGCAAGGAATGGAGAGAACTGCAAATTTTGAGCTGTTTTGAAATGTCTATGATTTAATATGGGTAACTCTACAATAAAAAGTGACTGCTGCATGTCACTCATATTATTAGCTAGGTTAGTGAGCCATAAATGTACTGAAATTAGCAACTTGCGTGACAGTTCAAAGAATCTGGTTTCTTAGGAGATTTCATTTCAGAGGACATTAACAAGGTTTGCATTTTGGTGGAACTGTAGAAAATCCAACCCTTGAGGTGTTCATTTTTTTCCTAGAGTGTTTTGCCTCCTAATCTGGATCCTTTGCTCAGAAAATGTTAAACTGATTTCAAGGAAGTTTAGGAGGCAGCAGCTACCCACTTCTTTCAGTTGCTGTTTTGCAAAAAAGTCTAAATTTTTCTTCTTTTGGACATTCATTTGGTCTGATGATTGTTATTTTAAATAAAATAACTATTTCACAGAAGGGATTGACCAAATGCGATCATCTCAAGCAGCTTTGACATCTGGTTTTGGTATGATGATTGGTGTGGCATAGAAGAAACTTCTTTGTTTATACAGAGCAAAAATTGTGGCTGAAATCAGCTCACTCCACAGTTTCATTTCTCTACTGATAGACCTGAGTTAAAATGACCACTCTGAAGTGCTGATTCATCTTCTTCCTAAGTGGAGGTGGTGTTCTGAAGTGGTGACATAATTGCTTCTCTTTTTTAGTGGGATCTCAATTTACAGTTTATTGTCTTTAGACAAATGATGTGCTGATACCACTATAGAATTATTGTAATTTATTGTTTAAGGTGTAGTATTGATGTTGATACATGTTAGCCATGAAAAATTTACTTTGGGGGATAGAGTCTGGAGTTTCCAAGTACATTAATGTCATAAAGTTTTGTGGCTTCAAATAAAATGCCCTTCAGACACTTTTATTGTGGGATGGCGGACCGCAAATTTTTGTGCGTGTTTGCTGTTAAATTCCTGTATGTACTTCACCATACATATGTTCTCAAGAGCAAGTGCTTTGCTTTTTCAGAAATTAGACATGTTTTTGAAGGAAGAGTTTGAAAATTGATATTGATATGTATAGCAGCAGGTTTTATTGTTCTGTGGGTACCTAATGCATTGATGTCTTGTGAATACAGATGAAAATCACAGTGCGACAGCCGAGTCCAGCCGACTCCTGGATGTCCCTCGGTATCTCTGCGAAGGCACAGAATCCCCATACCAGACTGGGCAGCTGCACCCTGCCATCAGAGTGGCTGATCTTCTGCAGCATATTAACCTAATGAAGACCTCTGACAGCTATGGATTTAAAGAGGAGTATGAGGTGAGATCTTCAGTGGTGGGGCTTTGCTAGGAAAATTACCTTTGAAATGTTCAGCCTTTTATTTGCATTGTACAGCATTGAACTAAATGTCATGAGTTTAAATGAAAAACAGATGAACAGGCACAAGATTCCTATATATGTAACCCAAAAGTGAAATAATAGAGTTTGATGATTTGAGCCTTTACCATTGCCTGGCTAGAAAAGCCCTTTGTGCTCCTTAGGGTATAAGAAGACATGCCCTGCTGAATCTTTTTGACATATTGTAAGAAGTTGCCACTCTTTTGTTGCTGCTCTTTAGTGGAAATGCTATAATTAGTTATGTGTGCTATCTTCGGTGCAGATCTCCTGGATTAGGTCAGAGTAGCAATTTTAACCTGTCTGGTTTTGCAAGAAACACTAACTGGAAGCACTCTCATGATTTATTATAGCGTCTCAGTAGGGTAATACTGGCACTTAACTCCGGCTGGGAAGCAGTAAAGACATGCTGAGGGTTGTAACGTCTTGAAGTTCTAATTAGACCTGCCTGAGCATGCCTTCTTACAACTGTAATATTAAAATGGAAGAAAAAATTCCCAGCATCGGAAGTAGAAGATGAGTACAGCTCTGATCACTTCTGATCTATCTGTTGTGATTCTTTGGGATTAGAATATCATGCAGGATACACAATAAAGATGGGAATGGTACTGCCAAGGTTGTTCACAATACAGCTAGGTGTAAAATGAGTTTCTCTGAGTAAGCAATCTCTTCTGACACAGTTTTCAACCTTCTCTCCTTTCTGCAGCTGTCTCTACTGTAACATAAGAACTGGAATAAATAAATGTGTGGTTTTTAAAAGAATATTATTCTCTTTTCCTCTCTTTTACTTAAATATACTTCATTATGCTCTGCCTAACATCAGGGCTAAGTGCAAGTGTCAGCCATTGCTGGGGGGGGGGGGGGTGGTCCCTGATGCCACATCAGGTATTTTCCTGCTTGCTACTTCTTCTATCACTATACATGACATCTATTCCCTGCCTTGGGCTTCTGACTGTGCATTAAGGTTCTATTTCTGTGGCTACTGTGTATCTTCTGGAGATAACTTACCAAGATCAGGATAAGAAAACAGCTGGAAGGAAGGAATAGCATAGACCTGCAACAACTGTAAAATATCTACGGGCAATGAAGAAAAAGCCGAGGAGGAATAAAAGCTGCTTCTATCACTACAGAGAGATCAGACCCTTAAGAGTTCAGAAATGTAGAATGGTTTTGCTAGTGGCTAGAGGGAGGGATATGAGGAAAAGCAACATGAACAATGAACAACGGCAGAGGAGACTTCTTGATAGCTCTGTAGGAAGAAAAGCTGTTTTACTAAGTAAGAAATGGAAAGCGATGTAATACTGTAGTAAACAGGCTGTATATTATGGTGTCTTGTAAGAAGAGTGATAAATTTCTTTGTGTTCTCAGTTTATGTCATTCCTCCATAGCAGGGATGTACAGGCAAGTTTAGCCTTCCAGCAATTCCAGGATTTGAAATCCCTCTGGAGTTCTTCAGTGTCTTGCCCATTTACCCATAGCAGTCAGAGGGAGAAAGCCTCCCTTCTTCTCTAGATGTATTTCTGTATCATGGTACTGCCTAGGTGACTGGGGCAGACAAGCAAAGCTGAGCTTGCTTTATGGTAGAGCAGTTCTTTTAAGCTGTTATTTTTGGAGATAAATTAATGGTCAGAATGTTTTCTTTCGGAACATTTTTATTTATAGAGTTTCTTTGAGGGGCAGTCAGCTTCTTGGGATGTCGCTAAGAAGGATCAAAACAGAACAAAGAACCGCTATGGAAACATTATAGCATGTGAGTATTGGTGTCCTTGGTTTGAGCAATAGTTCTACTCATGTGTTACCCATGCCATGTTCTCTCTTCCTTTGCAAGTCTCCAGTGGCACATCTGCTTAATACCCACAGAGGAGAAGCAAGACAGTGCCATTTTCAGCTCTTTTTTTTTGTCCTTCACAGTTCTACTTTCTTCCTTTTATAACTCAGGCTGAATTTCGCATTTGCATCTCTTGTGCAAGCTGTGGTAAGCATATTATCAGCAACAAGTTAGCACCCATTTGGATGTCAATTCTGTTCATTTGCAATTTTTATTGTTTTACCAATGCAGTTGAACACACAGGAATCAAGGTGCTGAAGAAGTCCCTGAATGGGTAGAGTTACCTCTTCATTGTATCCGAAGTGCATTGCTAACTCCTATGTTTTGATTTCATTAATATCTCAATATGAACTTGAGCAGGTTTGGGTTGGAAATGAGGAAACAGTAATCGGCATTTTTGGTTTTCTAGATTACCAGCAGTGGAGCTGATGTGAAAGGGACTTTAAACAAGTTTGGTGTCTTTTTAACCTTATGTAACAGTGCCAATATCTTTCAGCTACACTTAATGAAACTTAATGAATGTTTTTTGAAGTAACTGGAGATCTTGGGCAAAAATTTTTTTTTGTAATTCTGTGTAAATACTTCATATTTAAGGATTATAAATTCTGAGATGCTTATGCCAATTGATTTTGGGTTTCTAAATGACTTACCGTTAATATCTTACTTAAAAATCACACTTCAAAAAGGCTCCGTAACTACTTGGTTTTTACAGATGACCACTCCAGAGTGATTTTGCAACCTGTTGAAGATGATCCATCTTCAGATTACATTAATGCCAACTACATAGATGTGAGTGGAATGCACAGCTTTCTCCCTCTCAATTTTCCAGCTTCTCTATGTGAAATTATTGCATGTTATGCCTACAAATTTATTGAAAATTTTCTTTTATTAAGAACAAATGTACACTTTCCTTGTTCTACGTCCTAGTACTCACTGACATTGTTGTGCTTTCTTTCACATCTGACTTTGGTTTGGGCTGTAGATTTGGCTGTACAGGGATGTAAGTACCACTATATGTGAATAACAGCATCCTATTGTAAATATTTAATATAGACATTGTTATTAATTACTTTCCTCTTCTATTTTTATCAGTTGATAACTATGCATGCCTCATCTAATTTATCTCATCTGTTCCTTTAAAAAATTTCTTTTTTGTGTCAATATTTTTTGTACTTGTTTTGAAAAGATAATTTAGTCTTTTAGCATAGGTCTGAATATAGTTGAATGGTAGATAACTCAGGTGAGCCTATCTGTTAAAGAGAATCTGCTGTTCCCATATTTAGTGATGATTGTGGTCACTAGCTTGTCTTTTAACCTTCCCATATATATATGTAAGAAACTAGATAGTATGATGTACTATAGTTGCCTGAAAATGTACCTGTGGAGTAGTCATAATATATGTTTGCCAAAAAGGGAGTGATGATGGTATTTGTGGGTTGGTGATTTAGGATTTTTTCTTAGTTTGTTTGTAACAACGGTTTAGACAAAAAATGTTTAGCTGGCATTTATCTTAAGGTGCTAATTTAAATATTACAAAGTATATACACAAACAAATATATATAACTATTTCACTGTAGTAGAAATTTCCCTAGAAAACCTCTAAAGTTTAAAATTCCATACTTTAATCAGAATGCAAATTGAATTATATTTTTTTTAAGAAGTGATATAAATTTTGCCAAATGGTTTCATTGACAAAATATAACTTTTCCCTAATTAACACCTTAGGAATAAACAAGAACTATTCGAAGTAATTCCAAAGCAAATTGAAAGGTGGTAGAGTAACTAATACAAACATTTTTAAAATACGTAAGTTGGATTACTTTTCTTTTTAATTGCACCTTTTCAGTTTTTCCTGACCACTGTTGGTTGATAAATTATTTAAGACCCTCTTTACTTTCTAGGATATAAAGATTTAGCTCTAGATATATTTATGCCTTTTTTATTTGGATATTTTAGCATGACAATCTCTGTGAAATGATGGGCCTATGATATTTTTCCTGGGGCCTTAAACAAGAAAACTCTCCCAGCCTTGCAATAATTCCAGTTCCTTGAGGATGTTGTTTTTCTAATTCAGGAGTGTATTGAATCTCATCAGAATCAGACAAGAAAGCTACAAGTTAAAACTGGCACTTTGCCAGTTTATAAGTGGCACTTTTATCTTCTTCTGGAAAGCATTACTGAATGGGAACCAGTGTAGCATAATTTTTGGGCTGGGGCTTGATACTAAGAACTTCAGGAGAAGTTTTTTAGTCATTTGATGAGATCTTTGTCTCTAGTAAAGACAAGAGTAAGATACTCAAAAGTTTTTTCATAAGCCCCAGAGGAAGGTGCTCTCACTGTAGACAGGATAATGCAGCTATCTATGGAAAAGGATATAAACCCTTTGGGCTCATTGAAGTTCACTTTAGTAGTATCTTGTGAGTACCAGGGCTTGTACTCCCCTATAATGCACTGCTTCAAGCAAGTGGCCTAATAAAACTGTAACCTAGAGAATAATTGGAGTTATTAACATTTGCACATTGTGAAATTCTGTATTGTTTTCTCACCATTAATGCTAAAGTTTCCTTCCTCTTTGTAGCCACATTTAGCTGTCACTGGTCAAAATATACTCTGAATTATTTCCTCAAGTGCAGTGCCTCTTAGTTTTGTAGTTTTTATGTGGACAATTAGTGCTGCATAGTACTGCTAACATTGGCATAGACCCAGCTACCTGGAAAGGCTTAGTTCTGTAGTGTTATCTATCTACCTCTCTCTCTCTCTCTCTCTCTCTATATATATATATATATATATAAGTATGTGTATATACTTGTGTATATCATACCCACTGTAATTGATGCAATCGAGCAGAAGATTTCACTGCAGTAGGACCTTGATTCAGTGCACACACCAGTGTCCAGCTCTGTTCCTGTTACATAGAGCTGGTGTACATAACTCTTTGTGCCTTACAGTGATTCTCTTTTTAAAAGAATAAAAAGAGGTAATTTTTCTTATTGGCTAAATTGGGAACACAGATCAACTATTGATATAATATGGTGCCAAAGAATTTTTACTAAATTTTGCCTCAATGTATTCAGCAGGGGAAATAATGTCAGTAGAGAACTAATTTTTAGGCACAAGGGACCCATCTAGGATACTCCTTCCCAGTACACTACAATGTCCGTTCAAGTCAGATGTTCTTATTTTCATTTTATCTGTTGTCATTTGAACCTTTTCAATATTAACTGTTTTTTTAGGTTCTGAGCTTCATGCTGCTCTTAAATATTGGTTTGTTCTGAAAATGTTGTCTAGAGATAAGGCTTTTATTTTCCACTCTTTGTTAGTAATATGGTACTCAAACCAACTTATATTGCTGTTTTAGGGGTATCAGAGACCAAGTCACTACATTGCAACCCAAGGTAAGGACCCACCGTCTTTAATCAAATCAAACAACTGTTCTCTGTAGTGTCCCACAGTGTTTTGGTAAAACGGAAGTAGATGAAAATAAAGCATATTCAGTATTGTGAGTTGCAGTCTTGTGTTATGGTAAATTGACATAGCTTCTTCAGGTGGAATGGGAATAAATTCAAAAATTACACTAATTTATCATGTTAATTAGCTATTGAGCAAATCTTTCAGTGATAAATTCAGCTGATAAAGTCAGAAGCTAGTACCATGATTTCCAATTATGAAGATGAATAGAGAATAGAGATGTGGACAGAGAACAGTTTTAACCTGCCTTGAGGCATTTGTCTTTCCATATTACAATGTATTAATTTATTTTCTAGGAATTAGTCCAGGATGCAGTGAACACAGTAATGATAAATTGCATTCTGTCTTGAAAAATCTGGGTAAAGTAATTCCAGAGGACAAAACCTCTGTAGGAAGTAGTGAGGGAAATCTTTGTCATATAACACGCTTCTAATAAAAAGAGGGGTCAGATGAAAAAACCTGAAATTCTATGGAAATTACCAATTTTGTATTTCCGATAAAACTACTCACAATGAAGAAAAACAAATAGATTAGTCTAAGATTGCACTGAATTATTAGAGGCTATGAATTAAAGTAAAATGAATTAGATTTAGGTGTGCCATTATTTGATCTGTGAGTATAATCAGATAGCTGTCTGGAAATATCCTGTTATTTGTCCCCTTCGTTGATTGTAGCTGCACACAGGAAAGATAAAATAAACACTTGTTTTAGAGCAGGATATTCCAAGTTCTGTCCATATGTTTTTTTAATTTTTGTGTAACTGCTGTCTGAATAGGTCTCTGTATAGTAGTTAAGTCTACATTTGCATTTTCTTCTTGTTTTACTATGTAAATCACTGCTCATAATAGTGTGTAAAGGAGACAAAAATTTATTGCTATGTTTCTGTGCAGCCTTCGATCTAACACATGGAATATGGTTTAGTCTTCAAATGTGGCACTTAGGTTTAGCGGTGTGCTCAGCAGCATTAGGCTTGCAGTTAGACTTTATCTTAAAGGTCTTTTCCAACCTAAATAAGTCTGTGATTCTATGTGTGTTATTTTCAGTAATATTTAAAGTACTGCTGGATTGTCAGGGAGCTGTTTCTGAGATCATTGCAACAGAGTAAAAGCCTCTGTCACCCAGCATGTCTCTGCAGTAGAGCAAGAGGCAAAGCTTAAATAAGTGCTTTTCATTTGCCTCACAGAAAAGTAGTTAAGTTAGTTTAAATCCACTGCAGTCAGGAGTTTATGGCTGAGTGCCTATTTGTGCTTCTGTGCTTTGCTGGGATCCAGATAGTAATTGCACAGTATCCTTCCTGCCTGATACCTCACTCTGGCATGGACACCTCCTTGGTGAGCATCAGAAGAAACTCCCTCAACACATTATATTTAACAAATGTAAAACAAATCTGGAAGTGTAACTACAGATGTAGTCACACACTGTTCTGTCCTGGTAGTTTTCAAGCAACTTCTGACATTTTGCTATGTGAAACACCTGCTATTAATTTCTTTCAAGTGGTAATTCAGTTAAATTGAGAAGATTCAGCATTGGTTAGAAATAACAATATAGTCTGGAAACTGACAGTGGTAAGATAATGTAGTTTCACAAAGCTTTCATCTCTGGGCAAGTATGCTCATGTGTAACAGCTCTGAAAAACACTGGATTTCATTCTTAGCATTTGCTTTGACTGTTATTTTTTTGCAGAGTATTACCTGGATTTTGTTCTTACAGGTCCAGTTCATGAGACCGTGTATGACTTTTGGAGAATGATATGGCAGGAGCAATCAGCTTGCGTTGTTATGGTCACAAATTTAGTAGAAGTTGGGAGAGTAAGTTTTTGGTTTTGTTTTTCTTTTAATACAGCAAACTTAAAAAAACCCAACCTGCTGACAAGACCCGCTATTGGCGGAATGTAGAAGGATCTTGTGAAAGCCAATCCTCCATCCTGAGAAGGAAAGGGGAGGAAACCAGATGTTATTGCAGTTATGACATTGTTTAAAAACAAGTTCTGATGACTTTTGCTGTGTTGCTTTCATGAGTAGTGAAAAATTGAATCCAAAATTCATGTTTCAGCAAAATAGGTTTGTATATTGTCACTCAGATAAGGAGAAATGCTCCTATGTCAGTGGCTAGAAATCAGCAAATTTATTTACAGTTTAGCAGTAAAATATCCCACAGGAAGTTCTATAAAGTATCTGGGATTCCTTGCAATGATCAGATTATGGATCTAAAACTCATCCCAGTGTAAAATAAGTGGAAATGTATTCCATCACTCAGCATTAAAAAAAAAAAATGCTCATTTAGAAGTGAATATGACATCTAAGTATAGCTGTGTAAAGCAGTGGAAACTCCTTGTAGTTAGTGCTTACCATAACAGCCATTAGCCTTGACAAGCCTCATAATTGCACAGTCATTTTGGAAATAAATGTGGTGTAATGCAGTACATGCTGCATCATGTGTCTCCAAGCTTTTCTGTTGGTGTAAAATGCATACCCATTATGCGTTTAGGTCAAGTGTTACAAGTACTGGCCCGATGACACAGAAGTTTATGGGGACTTCAAAGTGACTTGTGTAGAGATGGAGCCCCTTGCGGAGTATGTCGTCAGGACCTTCACTCTGGGAAGGGTGAGCACATTTTGAAAGGTAGCAAGGAGGATGAAAGAGGCTATGCTGACGTGTGGAACTGTAGAATGCCATATCTCTCAGGCTCATTAGCAGGTCCACAGTGTAGGCAGCCTTACCTCACCATGGGAGTTATGCATTGCATCAGTGGTCCAAGCATATATCTCATTGAGGGACTTGGAATTTCCCCAGAAATATCAAATGCTGCCCTCCCCTCTCTGATGGTCACCTCTTCTCCATAGCCACATTTCTGAGCTAAGCCAAAGTGCCAGATTATCAGTCATGCCGTGGTTCATCTGCATTCACTCTGTCCTGACTGCCATTGAGTAAATCTCAATCAAAAGGCAAATTCTGTGAAATGCAATATATGTGATACAATTGTGGTCTTATCATAATCGTTATACTTGCCTTTAAACATAACAGACCATTGTCTTAATTAGCAAAACTTCTGAAAATTAATATGAAAAGCATCTGAGTCTGTAATCAAAAAGATCCAAAACTAAGTCTGCAGAGCTAGCATACTTAACGTCAAAAGCAAAAATTACAAATTTAGAAATTAAAAAACCCCAACAGTGACATCTGTAAGCTTCCTAGAGATCTTTGCTTTAAACAGGTGATAAAACATTAAAAACTACAGGTATATTCATTCTATCAGTATGTGTGATCATTATTTGAGTCAGATAATATCTAATCTATGAAATACTTTGAATTTCATAACCTTTGGTTTTTTGCCTTTTAACAGAGGGGCTACAATGAAATCCGCGAAGTTAAACAGTTTCATTTCACTGGCTGGCCAGATCATGGAGTTCCTTACAATGCCACAGGCCTGCTTTCCTTTATACGGAGAGTCAAATTATCTAACCCTCCTAGTGCAGGGCCTATTGTTGTCCATTGCAGGTGTGTACAGAAGGGGTAGATTGATTTTTTTTTCCACAAATGTGTACCTGATTATTTACAGTAGTCTCTTGTGAAGCATCCATCATTTTGAAGTGTTTTGTTTTTGTTGTTCCATTTTTGAATTACCTAATTCACACTACAGTAGGATTTGGCTGTCTACAGCAATGTTTGGAAATAACCAGATTCTAGTACACTTTTCCTAAACACAATAACCAGAGATTTTTCTTTTTTCTGCGACAGCTGCACCAGCTAAATCATATGATACCTTAGGCTATCATTTTAGGTAGCCTACAATAATTTTGTGACAGCATTTGAGAATGAGTGTGGATACATCTGCTTTGATAGTTTGGTGTTGCCTATAATGTCTGAAAAGATTATGAATTTAAATCAAAGTAAGCAAGTAGACGAAGGAAGATGGAATGAGGTTAATGGCAACAGATATGGGTATTTGTTTTTCCTGTGCAGGTTTTGCAGGGTTGTGTTGTTGGGATGCAGTCCTTTGAAAAATAGAATTTGCTTTCAACAAATGTGTGACTTGCTTAAACATTTTCATCAAATGTTTAATTACATTTTGTAGATAAAGTTACTCAGCCTTTACAGATTTTTAATATTCACTGTGCAAAAACTGTCCATAGCTTTATGTAAAACCAAAATAAATCATGAATTAATCTTCTGGATACTGTTACATGTGCTGTCTGAACTAGCTTGGAACTTGGCCAGTAAAAAGTTTCTTGCTGTAATATATCACTTAAAAAGCATCCTTGGTCTTAATTAAAGAAAAACAAGATCTGTATTATTCTGAAGTGCATAAGCTTAATCATCCTCCAGATTTCAGTTAAACTAACTTCTTTTTTTTATTATTTAAAATATTGATCTGGGTGATAAAAGAAGGATTTTTTTTCATTTTGCTGTTACTTAGTGGATCATATCTGATAAAAAAGGTTGGTTTGGACACATCAAAAGAGCTAAAGGACATTATGATAAACAGGAGAGAAGACAAAAATTAGATACTATCTGTGATGAAAGAACTGAATGACATTATAAAAATGCTCTCAGTAATGGTTATAAAGTTTGTAGATGTTTTTTGGGGGCTATTCCTGACAATATTTACTGCTTCTTTCTAGTGCTGGTGCTGGACGTACAGGTTGTTATATTGTAATTGATATCATGTTAGATATGGCAGAAAGAGAAGGTGTTGTGGATATCTACAACTGTGTCAAAGCTTTACGGTCCCGTCGCATCAACATGGTACAGACTGAGGTATGGCAGTTTGCCTTCAAAGCACCTGATGCCTTTTGAAACATGCTATATCAGAATTTCACTATGACTCTGAAAAGAGCAGGCAGTGGACCCCCTTGAGGATTTATCTCTATTGGGGAACATTGCTCAGTGCTAACAGTGCCCAGAACCAGGATGGTGCAACAAACCTGTGAACTCTTTTAGTCTTCATACAAATAACTTCCTAACTAACTTGGTAACAGAAAGAAAGCAAGGAGGACTTTTTACGGAAGACCTTATATTAGGCCAGTCTGGGACATCTCTACTCCAGCTCTGGTAACAGCAATTCCAGGAACCCAAAGGTGGAAATTCAGTAGGTTGCCACTGGTTTTAGATGATCTCCAATAACTTTATCCATAAATTGACTGTTGAACTCTATGTCCATTTCAGTCTCCCTTTTCAACTCTATTTTTTTCGCTTTATTAACCTTTCTGCCAAGCTTTTTCCATTTTTTACCCTTCTGGTCTTTCAACATGGCTTCAGGACCTTCACAATAAAATCATTTCATTAGTAATAAAGGTTAGGAGCTCCCATTCTGCCACCAGAGTACCGTTGAGCTTCCACAGAAACATAGGTTATTAGTTTATATTAAGACAGGTTACCTGAAGTGGTTTGCCACTTCTCTCTCCTGTCCTTTATAGGGACAGCTACCTGAGAAGTTATTTCACCTGTGACCACGTGGAAATATCTGCAGTTGGCAGCCAGGCATATTAGAGTAATTTTGGTGCAGTTTTTATTCCATCCTGTTACCTGTGGCAGTTGAACAAATAAATGTTCATGCTCAACTACTCCTGCTACAGAGCCATTAACCTTTGGGAAGTGCTTGGGGTGGAATGTCTTACTGTGACTGCTTCAATCACCTGAGTTTAACCTGCAGTTGCATGTGAATTAGCACTTATACTATTATTCCTTTCTCTTTCTCTCCTTTTTGCCTCTTACCTCTCACCTCCTCTCAGAGGTTCATACTTACATAGAAAAATAAAGCTGTATTTGCAGCAAGTTCTTGTCATACACTTGTGATGCAGACAGCTTTATAGCTGTGTGAGTAAGGCAGTACAGGCTGTAGAGCCAGAAGATGACTGTCTTCCCTGGACATGGGCTGTTTTTACAAGCATGTTAAAGTCTGTGCTGTTAAGGTCCTTACTGGTATACACAGTAGCCAGGTGAGGCTGGCACACTTCTGTTATTCTCAGGATGAGTAAATATAATGGACATTGTGTAAAAATTGACAGGAGGCCTAACTGAAGTAGTAATGCAGTTACCTAGGACTCAGGCTATCTTAAGACAAGTCAGAAAATAAAGGGAAGAAATGGTGCTTCTGTTGGAACACACTTGAATTTATTACTGACCTAGAGCTGGCTACAAGGCAATTGATGTACCAGCTTGCACATGTATAAGGACAATTCAGTGTGCCAAATACTGGCTAATCACACTATTAGTACTTGAAGCAATTTACACTTTCTGCTAGTATCAGAAGACTGAAAGCTATTAAAAAATATTAGTAAAGCCAACAAGTCCTTGTTATATGCATAGAAGCCCACAAACACTGCCAGAAAATTGAAAACCTCTTTTTCAATAGTTATCCCTGTTCAGTTAAGTTTTACAGAATTTAAATTGGTCCTGAAGAAAACATCTTTGTTAATTTCACTCCGTTAAGAACAAGGTTGTGTTTGTATTAAAGCATTATATAATGTATTGATGGGCACTATCTTGAATGAGTTTTATAGTGTGCAGTAGAACTGTTTATCCTAAAAGAATGAAAGATCTGGTTTTTTTAATGGTAAGATTTTTTGTTTCTTTTCCTAATTTGATAGGAGCAGTACATCTTTATTCATGATGCCATTCTAGAAGCTTGCCTCTGTGGAGAAACTGCCATTCCTGTCTGTGAATTCAAAGCTGCTTATTTTGATATGATTCGAATAGACTCTCAGACAAACTCTTCACATCTTAAAGATGAATTTCAGGTATTCACATTTTCTACTAGCTCTTGGAATCTAGATACATTAAATTTATTTTAAGAAAAGGGCTTTTCCTACAATTTTAATAGCATTCTTTACCTTGCTTTTCCACAATATAAAACACTATGTTTATGTGCTTTGCAAAGTTGTTTTAAATACAAAATAAATAATAAATAATAATAATAAATAATAATAAATAACAAATAATAAAATAGCGGAAATATCTTGGTGGAATAAAGAACAGCAAGTAAGAACCAACAGAGTTTGGCTTGCATTTGGACAGCTAAGGCATAGTTCTTTATGGGTCCAAAGGATCCTCTTCTTTTCAGAAGGGATAGTGTCAAGCGGAATGTGCTCAGTGGTATGCCTTTCCTTGAAAAGGCCCAGCATGTCCAACAAACAGATAGGAGCTCATATTTGCTAATGTCTTCTTGCTGATGCCTCATGTATTCTCACATTGCAATATTTGACATTAAAACTTGGGGAATCTCGACTTTATTGTGTGTTGGTTCAGTGTGCTAAAGCGAGCATCCTCTTTCCCTTAGACCCTTAATTCTGTGACCCCTCGCCTGCAAGCAGAGGACTGCAGCATAGCCTGCTTGCCAAGGAACCACGACAAGAATCGCTTCATGGATATGCTGCCACCTGACAGATGTCTGCCTTTCCTAATTACTATTGATGGGGAGAGCAGCAACTACATCAATGCTGCTCTTATGGACGTAAGAGACTATCTTCTTTGTGTGCATAGTGTGCCATGAAAAGCTCTATAATGTGAGAGAGAGCACTTGCTGGTTTAAGAAAGGGTAATTCTTTGTTACTGTAGTGCCCAGTAAAACAGTCCTAATGAAGAAGGTGGGGGGGGGGGG
>VXBA01000875.1:328063-472274 GCA_013399895.1 Serilophus lunatus | reverse complement strand
GGGGGGGGGGGGGGGAGGGGGAACGGGTAAGACACCCCACCAGCTTGTGTTCTTTGTTCGGAAGGTTTGTTATCTTTAGTCTTTTGCATCCCTGTGGAACCCACTGGAAATCTCACCTTTTTAACAGCGTTATATAAAGCTCGAGTCTCCAGACCTGCAAATCTCAGCAGGATCTCAGAAATCTGCAGTTTGTCAGGAAGTAAATGTTACCTATCTGAGCATGAGGTCACTATTGCTATTTCATCGAAAAGGCTTTCTATATTGAGGCAGGAGTGACAGAGAAAGAAAAAAATTATTTCTCTGGCATTTTTGCTGTAGGGTTTTGGGTTTTGTTTTTCATATTTTGAGTTGCAGCTCTTTAAATTTGAAGTTTGAGTGACAGAAGTATTTGTCAGGGGAAAAGGTGAATTAATGGGAAAACTGGAGTCGAACCTACTTAAATGTGTCTGATCAATAAAGCAGTTCATCACACGTGCTGCCAGATACCTGCTTGTGCCTCCTATTAGCATTTCCAACATTAGGCCCTAATGCCACCTCCACTTTAATAAGTGGCCTGATTTCCAGGAGCATCTCCCCTTCTTCAAACGTGAAGTGTTGTCATAAACTGCTGTGTCGGAGAGAGATGCTGGAATAAAATCATCAGCCCTGAATGGTAGTGATCCTTGAGTTCTACTTGAGCTAACACAAGAAACATTGGAACTGATAGCAAAATGTAGTCCCTAATTTCACAATTAGCTATTGTGCCAAATAAGTAGAGGAGTAGTGTGTGTAAGACCAATGTATTAGGGACTCACTGGGGCTAAATGGATGAATTAGAGCAGTGAGCAGAATTTTGGTAGCGAGCAAAATTGTTTAGAATTGTTGTTAAAATTGCATAAAGCACCTGGTTAAGATTGATGCGCTGTGGACAAAGCAACACAACTGCATAAAGAAGTGTGGTCTGAGGTGAAAGAAAGACAACACAGGCTATGGGTGACAAGAGGACTCTGAGCAACAATATGTGTCAGGAAGGGACAGGAACCAAGCAATGTATTAATGGATGGGAAATCAGAGACAAGTAAGGAAAGACAGAAATGTTAGTAAAAAGGAAAAAAGTAGCAGAAAAAAGTAATACACTGCAATGAAAGTACATAACAAGGCTATAAGTATCAGGTTAAAATTTTGGATAACACGAGCTTTTTTTGCCTTTTTTCTTCTGGTTGGGTTTTTTTTTCAAGACTGATTTATTTGGAGAGGGGGAATTACTCCTGGGCAAGGAGAGGGGACTTTCAGTAGCAAAATAGAAATGGAAACCTTCCCCTTGTCTTTCTCTTATCTCAAGAAACACTAGAAATTATGAGGGAGAAGGATAGGAGAACATCAGCTAGGACATGTTTTATTTCTTAAAAATACAAGGGAAGAATCAAAATTGGTTGCTCTTGTGTTGTCCCTGGGCAAATGTAGAAAATAGGACACAAGCTGCTACTACTCCAACATGCTTCCTGCATTAGAAAAAGGATAGGAAATATCTAGATTAAAAAAATCGGCAGCATCCTTACTCTCTTGTCAAACAAGTACTGATGCTAAAGACAATAATAACGATGAGTTATTGGAGGGTATGTTGATATATTGCCTATGAAGATCCCTTACATCAATCTTCAAACAAGTAAGCTTCCATACCAAAAGTGATTTATCTACCCTACCAGGTCTTTCTCTTAATTTAATTAGTTCAGTAAGAAAACAGCCAGACTGCTTTAGGTACTAGCGTGAGTGCTAAACATGGGGCTCTCTGTGTTGCATACTGCACTTTCAGCACTTCGTCTTCAAACTAGTGTCTTGCAATCCCATCCAACTCGAAGAACATTCACCACCTTACTCCATTTCTCAGATTAACTTCTTGGTGCTTCCTTGCTAGTTCATACCTGCATTACTTCATTGCAATACTTTTCCATGCGTGATTGAAATTTGCCTACAAATAACTGATCTCTCCTCTTCTGCTGCTGCAGAAAATAAACCCCTCAGCTGTTAGTTGCATCTCAATTAACCTGTGAAAGGCGGAAATCCCTTTTTGCAGTTGTGTATAACACAGCATACAGAAAATGGAACCTGTGGTCATGACAGGAAATAGTATTTTGCTGTTTAACTTATGCTTTCTGCTGGAAATGGGCCCCAGTAATCCTGAAAGTTAGTTCTGTGGATGACCCTCTGGCTATGCACTGTGAAACATTTTAGGATTAAGCTTAGACCCCTGTTCCATCAGAGAGTTCATATACAACCTGCTGCAGACAGAGTGACTTTCTGAGACCCTGACACCCCTCTCTGCAACATGAAGTGAAGGCTTGTTGCTTGGTCTCCCGGGCACAGTGCCTGGGGTGGAGTTGCCTGAGCCTCAGTTCAGCAGATCCCTAAAGAGCGTCTTCAGTGCCCAGACCATATCTGAACTGAAAAACAGCTTGGTCTGTCGCCAAACAGAAGGCAGACCTGAGCAGAGTAACCTCTTTGTTCTTACCGGAGATAATAATGTATTTTTATCTTTAATATCTTCAGTGAAATCTGATGTAGTTGATGTCACAGCTTTGTTCTATTTTCATGGTTTTTTTCTGTTGCAGTGTTTCAGTGGAAGCTAATTACTTCCCTTACAATACTAACAAAATTGTTTGCCTTTACAGAGCTACAGGCAGCCAGCAGCTTTTATTGTCACACAACATCCTTTACCAAACACTGTGAAAGATTTCTGGAGATTAGTGTATGACTATGGCTGTACTTCTCTTGTGATGTTAAATGAAGTCGACTTAGCACAGGTTAGTTTGGAGTTCGAGTTTTCTAAATATTGTTGCATGCTTTAATCACTCTACATGATGAAAATGTAGAGCAGTGCATTGATTTTACAGTTATTCTCTGATTTACAGCAACTAATCAACACTAGATGTTCACTGAAGGTTAGGTGAGATGTCTGCACTGGAATAAGGCAATGCTCAAGTTGTAACTTACCATTTAATTATGCCTGTTTTGCTCTGGCACAGGGCTGCCCACAATACTGGCCTGAGGAAGGGATACTGCGGTATGGTCCCATCCAAGTGGAATGCATGTCGTGTTCAATGGACTGCGATGTCATAAGCCGAATTTTCAGGATATGCAATCTAACAAGAGTAAGCATTATCATAATAATATGTGACAGAAAAATATATCACTTTAATACTCTCGAGGCTCTTCTGCTTTTTAATTTTGAATAATGGTAAAATACTAGTGTTTTTAAGACATTACCCAGAAAAAAGTCAGTTAAGCATTGCTATCTAATACTAATTTCTAGTGCTTTTCTATAGCTATGAACTAAGGAGAGAGAGCTTTAAGATGAATGAGTGTTTTTCTGTGGCATTCTCCCTGATGAGTAAATGTATGAAGAATATTCTGTATTCTGTTCTTTTGGTATACAGCAAAATAAATATCCCTGTAATGAACATGTATTGACAGGGGTTTAGTTCATAGCTTTGGTAAGATATTTTCTGTGGCGAATCAGGATGTGGAACACTGGGGCTGGTTATACGACCAGGCCCTTCTCAGCCTAAAATGTGAAAACCACAACATAAAAGGAGGATTGTGGTACCCTGCAAAGCAGGGCGTGAAAAAACTGTGAAAGCTCCTCTGCCTCTGAAGGGTTCTTCAGTACTGTGCCTCGACCTACATTTATCATCTTTTTCTCAACTTCAGTTGAGAAAAACTTCAGTGCCAGTCTTGCACCCTTGTCAGCTCTTTCATACCTTACACAATCTTGCCTTTTGCTCTCCCATAGTGTTTCACACTATCATATCATCTTTTCAAACCCCATTTACCACACAGCATTTCCTGCTTTAGCTCACCTCTATGAATCACTTACTTATGTCGCCTACTGTTACAAGTTACAGATGTTTGTGCCACTGTTCTATGTACAATTAACCATTAATCCCTATTTAACTTACTATGACTGCTTTATATTTTTCATCCAATCCTGACTTTACCACCAAGTGCTACTTGTAGTATATGTTTAACTTTCATTGATGTTGAAGGATAGCTGTGGGGAAAACTAATTACTCTGTACACAAAGATTTTTATTTTTTATTTTATTTTGGTCACATTTTCATTTTTCAGAGAGCAGAGATCAGTTTTCATGTGGCCAGTATTTCACTCAAAATTTTATTTTGCTTATATTCAGAACTACAAAAAAGCATTTTCAGCTCTTCAGGCTTTGTTTGGAACTACAGGAAACTAAGGTGTGGGCAGACTGGCAAATATTACACCATAGAATTTTTTGTTGTATTTTGAGACTTCCTTTTATTTTTTTTTGGTTCACTTATGAATTTCATTTTTTTCCATTTCTTCTTATGATGTTTTGATTTTCTATTCCTCTATTTCTCTCTACCTCCCATGCCTTTCTCACAAATACATCTTGTTTTCAAACATCTCTCTGCTCTATTCTTCCATTTCTGGAATCCACAATCCTACTCTTTTTTGTCATTTTCAGCTGTAAGAAACTGAATAGACTACTTATTCTTTCTGTTATTGGGGCCTTTCTTGTGACAGTCTAATTCCTTGTGTTGCATCTAGCATATAGAAGGCTCAGAGACCGGCTGCAAGGCTATCGTGATTATAGTCTGGCAAGTAAGGCTGCAAGGACAATAGCCATATTTGTGCACCAATATTACTTGTTTATTTATAATGGGGTCAGCTCATGCTTAGAAGCCAAAGGTATCTCTCTTCATTTCTGGAGGTCTAAGAACTTAACAGTAATGTTTTTAATTGATTATTGCTGTTAAGCAACTTTGGCATGCAGAATCTAGGGATTTTGTCTATCTAGAAGTGAGGATAGATTAAATACCTAATGACACATATGTGACGACATCTCCAGTGTAGGTCCCTTTTTATCCTTTAATGACATCCTCCTTTACCTCAAGTGGTACAAATTAATGGAGACCCTACCATGCAACGTATATACACGTTGGAATCTGCCCATAATTTAAACACTTAGGTTTCATGTGAGTTTCATATTTTGGTTTTCTAAAACAAGAGGTAATGGTGCCATTATGACCTAAAGCTCTTTGATTTCCCTCAGCCACAAGAGGGCTATCTGATGGTCCAGCAATTCCAGTATCTGGGATGGGCTTCTCACAGAGATGTACCAGCTTCCAAGAGATCCTTCTTGAAGTTAATTCTCCAGGTTGAAAAATGGCAAGAGGAATGTGAAGAGGGGGAGGGCCGAACCATCATCCATTGTCTGTGAGTAATTCAGAGAAAGTCAATTGGTGCTCTTCAAATAAATGCTTATAAATTACTTCTTGTTTTATGTTTAAGTGGTATTCTTATGGATAAGTGGTATTCTTATGGATTCCTTCTTTTGCACATGCCTGTGTCAGGTAAAGGTACCATGGGAACATGATACTGCAGTGACACTGCATTTTGTCTTCTTCTGTACATAATATCATGTTTTTCAGGTACAAAACATGTACAGATCAACTTCTGCCTGGCTTCAGTAAGGAAGTCTTTTATGCTGAGTGCCAAATAGGTGTTTTGGGTTTTTTTGTCTCTCTTGCACATGATGTGCTGCATTTTTTTCCAGAAGGAATGCCTAGAGTATTTTAAGGGGTTTAAACTGAAAACTAATGATATATGAAATCAGGGAAAAGTTTTATTATAGTATGTGATCCTAAAACTGTTGTTGGTAAATGACTGCTGGCTGCTTATCTGGACGTGATACTTAAATGAGAGCTGGTTTGGGAGTTTTTCTCCCTAAGCAGAGATAATCAATCTCTTTCATACCTTATTTAAAGTTTTAAATTTAAAAATTGAATTATTTAATGAATTTTTTTTCCTTACTTAAAAAAAAGGCTTCTGTTTAAATGTTCAGAATGAGCTAATGACACCTTTCTGCTATCCCACCTCAAACTTAATAAGAAGAAATACCTACCTTAATTTCTTCGAAATTAAGATTAAAATACTTCACAAGTATCCACAAACGTCAACAAGATATTGACTCAGTGATGCTTTAGCGTTACACTGGGTAGAAAATCCTCATATCATAGGAGAATTTAAGTGAGTGTTTTTCCAGAACTAAGTGGAAAATTTACTTGCCATTGAATTTGTTTGTTTGTTTGTTTTCTACTTTATTTCTAGTGTTCTACTTGTCATCGAATTTGGGGTTTGGTTTGGGTTTTTTTTCTAATGCATATGTAATTTAGACATAGCATATCTGGGCAGCATGGTGGACTGTAAGGTCAGTATTCTAAAGGAGTAATTAAGAAGAAGTTCAGAAAAAGCAAATGTCTTAGACCAAACCCACTGAAGCTGCAAAGGGATTGCTAAATTCTGATCTCCTTCTGGAGCTTATGAATCACTTATGCTTATAGAGTGGAAGAACAGAAATGCATTTTGGATGCTCTCTTAGGCCACAGTGACATGTAACTATCTCTTTTCCTTGCGTACAGAAATGGCGGTGGCCGGAGCGGCATGTTCTGTGCCATTGGCATTGTGGTTGAGATGGTAAAAAGGCAGAACGTGGTGGACGTTTTCCACGCTGTGAAGACTTTGCGGAACAGTAAGCCCAACATGGTAGAAACTCCGGTAAGCACCAGCTCATCAGGGTTACTGCACACAGCCAGGGAGCCAGAGGCTGTCTTCTTGTGTGAGCTGCATTCTCAGTTCTGGGCACGCAAACCAATGCAAACCTATGATGAGCCACAAGTTGAAAGGGACAGATACTAAGTGTACATACAAGTCAGCATCAAAAGAGAACAAGAAAAGCATTTTTCATTACTTTTCTTGTAGTGGTAGCATAATTTTCACAGAAAACATTCTGAGTTAACAGAATGCAGTTTTATCTCCAAAAATAACCTGGTCTGTTTGAAAGGAAGTTGAAGCAGGCTGTGCTCACACAAGCCATCTTGAAATTTTACAAAAACCTTTCTCCTTCATAGGAATAAGCTGTGAAGTGTAGATTCGTAGATGGATATGTGAGTATTTTGCTCCTTAGTAACAACTGCTGCTTTGAAAGTTGTATTGAATAATTATAATCTTTATTACTCAGATTTGTAGTAGTCAAAATGATGCCTCAGAACTTTAAAATCAAAGACTTTGATCTAGTATGTTGCAAATGAATATATTAGAATCACTTAGTTGAGAAAGACCCTTAAGGTCATTGAGTCCAACAGTTAAATAATAAACAATAAACTTATATAAACAATATGAGCCTGAATTAGTGAAACTACAATAAAAAATATCTATATGTACATTGCCAGAGTTCAACATAACCTTCAATCTTCTGGTTAATCTTTATGCGTATACTATGAGTGTATATCCGTATGAATGTTTTCTTCAGTCACAAAAACTGAATGTTGTAGAAAGTCCTTCAAAAATTCTCACACATGGATCTTTTTCCTTTTTGTAAGTGAATGTGGAAGCAGGTTTAATAGTGTTTGGGAGTTCCTGCCATTTGACTCTCCTCACACTGCCAGCAGCCAGTGACACTTTTCAGCCAGATGGCTGCCTACAGCACAAAAGTCAAGGATGCCAATTGAAATTAAAACATTTTGCAATTTATGCATACTGGAAATTGCTTCTGACCTTGGAGCTTACATATTGAGCAAAATGGCTATAGATACCTCTCCCCATATTGCCCTTTTTTCCAGATCTCAGTGTTTGCTTAGTATCAAGTAGCTTCTGTGGCGTGATTTTCTTAATTATTGTGCATCACTTCCATCCCTTGCCATCACATAAATGAATATAGTTAACATGTTAACAAATAGAACATCCTGTAGCAGCAGTGACATTGAGCTACATATTGCTGGTTTTGCCACAAATACTGTGCATTATCCTGTGCCACGGACATCTGAGAAACAACA
This sequence comes from Serilophus lunatus, assembly GCA_013399895.1. Classification (NCBI taxonomy): domain Eukaryota; kingdom Metazoa; phylum Chordata; class Aves; order Passeriformes; family Eurylaimidae; genus Serilophus; species Serilophus lunatus. The sequence goes on along the minus strand of VXBA01000875.1, from coordinate 464,427 downwards.
TATTGAATTGCTGCCTGAATTTCAGTTCACTGCTGTGAAGAAAACAGGTCAAATCTCTGGGAAAATTATTTTTGTCACTGTAAAGGGAGGCCAAGTTAGATTGTATGTGTTTCTGATAAATGTTCAGCAAAATTATATTTAATTTAAAAATAGTCCTGAATTCCATTACAGCTTTAAACTGAAGTTACTACATTTTTGTAGCTATATGTTTCTGTTGTGTGGGCTTTTATTCAGAACTCTTGAACAGCAGCAGCTGTTAAGTTGTTCATTAGAAAACAAACCAGGAAAACCAATATGTAACACTGTCATGTGCCCTACATTCAGCAACATGATCAGATAACAATGAGCAGCACAATAAAGCCTTTAAGATATCTCCACAACTTCCTATTAATGGATCACACTGTCATCCTTTGTGAACAAAAATAAATCACAAAAGCAGATTTGTTTTGTTAAGTCACAAGGGCAATAGAGATTGAATTAATATCCTTGTTTTTATTTCTTCTTCCCCTCTCCTCTCTCCTTCCTCCTCCTTCTCCCCCAGTATCAGCTCTCAACAGCAGCCTTGTTGAGAAGAAGTACTAACTACAATGAAGTTTTGAGCTTTAACTTCTCTTTTAAATATGCATCTGATCTCTTGGATGCTACACTGACGTGTACAAATAAGCTGTGAACCCTGAACAGCTTTATGTCACAACTCAGTATTCCCCATCCATTCTCTGGCTGCCCAAGCGCCAGACACTAGTTACTGCTCAGTATCAGCTGACTCAAGTATCAGCGGTATATCAGAGTTGAAGTGCATTCACCTCAAGAATGCTCTGTCTGAGAGGAGTGTTTTTTTGATAAACCAGTTCAGACGCTGAAAAAATCAGAGAAGCACATCATTGTATTCCATGGTCTAGGTCTTTTTCCACTTCATTGGTTAGGGTGAGTTTTTAAATCAGAGCTAGATATATATATATATATACACTTGTGTAATAGGGGAAAAAAATAGAAAATCCATGCATATCTTGCTTACTAGTTAGTAAAGAGTATTCTTAATTGTAGATATTGCTGCTAAGATTTTAGAATCCTAATTTAACTTCTGGGTTTTTTTCTGTTTCTCCTTAAAGGAGCAATATCGCTTCTGCTATGATGTTGCACTGGAATACCTGGAATCATCTTAGTCGGAAGGGATGTGGCAAAGTTCACCAAATACATGAATCTCAATAAGCTGTTTTGACAACAGTTCTTGATCCTGTGAAGAAAGATTTCAGGGGAAGAGGGGGGTGGGAGGGATTTTAAATTTTAAATGCAAAGTATTTTTCTTATGAAGTTGTGTATCTTAATAAAAGAACTCAATCTGTTTCTATGCTTGTATACAGTATCAACATTTAGTGCCACATAAATACTATTTAATGAAAACCAGAGTCAGAAAAGATTTGCGCAAATTAAGACTTTTTAGTGTGTGTATATGCAGCTGTCTCTCAAATACAGTAGAGCAACCATCTGTTGCATGTATCAATATTTCCTATATGGTATTATTTTTTTCCTTTTGATACATTGTTAAAGTACAATAACGGTGCAAACTGATAGTAAGATTCATTCTTTATATGTTTCAAGTGTTGCATATATATATTATATATAGTAAAAAAACCCCCACAAACTGGCTTATTTTGTTTTAATGTGCAATGATGGCTGGATCACATAAAGATCTTTATAAAGAAACTTAAACATAAGCCAAAGACTCAAGTGTAAATATGTCTATATGGAGAAAGCACATGTATTTATTGTTTACTTGCATTCCTTTTTTGATGGCTGAAAAAAAAGAATCATTTTTCTTGAAGAAAGCTTTTTTTGCTGAAATCAAGTGTAAACAATTTTTGTAGTTTATTTTTTGTATGTTTTAGTGTAAGTAGAAGACATACTTTTTATGCATAGACCAAGAAACATTGGTATAGTAGTTTTGTTGTGTACATGCTTGTGATTCAAATTCATGTAAACAACTTGATTATAGAAGGTCTTTAAGTACAGGACCAAAATCTAAACATTTTCCTGAAGATGTATAGTTTTTCACAGCCGCATTAGTTAAGTACTGATCAAAAAACTATATATGGAAATGCACACTTCAAAATGGCCTTGCCTAGGACTTGCACAATATAGGAAGAAATTTTTAAGCTCCATTAAAATTGTACAGGAACCAATTGTTTAAAAGATATTGAAGCACAGATCAACAGAAGAACTGTGAGACAAATAGATATGTCTGCATATGCCCTTCAGGGTAAAAAAGTATTTGTTAGTAAACTGTAAAATTAAGCAATGTTTAACTTGATGTTTACAAACATGTAAGCTTTGCTTCCAAGAAAGCAGAATTTGAATAAACTAATGCCAGATTCTGATTATAATTGTGGTGTACAAAATATTACTTTGCTTTCACTTAGCTTGTATCAATTTCTTAACAGATTCCTATATGTTGCCAGCTAAAATCATTCCATTCTCTGGTTGGTCATTTTTAGAACTGACAGTAAAATGCTATGGTGCTTTTAAATATTCTGTAAAGTAAGAGTGAATTAAATTTTTATTTAAAGATTATTTTATAATTTTTTTCCTACTTTGATACCCTCTTGCTTACTGCCCTTGTTAAAGAGTCATTCTTGTCTGGAAGACCAATATATTTGAATAATGAAAATCTCAAAAAGAAATTGTATTATTTTTCACCCGAGTGATTCAGGGCGTACTTGAAATGACACTATGTCATCTGTATGTCCCAAATTTCTTCCTTTACTTCAGATACATGGCATTACTTATCCAATGCATAAGTGGCAGAGAAATGTTTAGAGAAATACTACTTCTCAGATTTTTTTTCAGTGCCTCCATCTGTATTGCATACCTCCACCTCTTCCAGATCTAAAAACCTTTTTCTTTGGTCAACCACTGTTAATTCCTGCCTATGAACAGCAAAGTAAATAAATGAAGTTGTAAAATGTTCACTGGATCTGGCTTCTTAATACTCAAATTGCCCTATTTTTGATTCTGCCACATTGGAAAGTGGTTTATAAAATGCATGCAAGAGAATTGCAACATTCCCAGCTTTCTCTGATGTAATGGCATTCAGCTATCTTGGGCAGTCGATGTGCTGGGTCTGTCACCTAAAGCTATCTCTCTGGTCACCACATTTTGTGGAAACAACATGCCGTCAACACATCCTGCCTGTTAGATGTGTGTCTGGCAATAAAAGATTTGGACTCTGGAAGAATCTTCTTCTGTTATTTGTAAAGGATGTTGAGAAGATTAGTCTAGAAGTCTACATTAACTTTTTGACAGGTGAGATGAGTAGCTGTTAGGGTTGTGGAATGCAATAGCCACATTATTTATTTTTTTTCCTTTCCTGATCAAAAATGTAGCATTACCATTAGGCTGACTAAATACTTATTTTCATGGAGAGCTGCAGTGTTTGAGACAATGGGGTCCCTCCATATCAGAATTTCATAATCCTTGTTAAGATCTTTGTGTCCAGTTCCCCCTGTACATTGGGCATGACTGGTGCAAATGCCTGTATGAATCCTGACATTGCAGCATACTGAGCCTGCAAAGGAGTCTTCCTTAGGAGCATTCCCCTGGCTAGAAGGTATTATATTATTTTCTGCAAAAGGGAATTCTGCCTATTTTGTTCAAGTACTCTGTGAATCTGACTCTCATAGCTGACTATGGTGACCTAAAGAGATTTTGTAATAGCTCATGATTGAAAAATTTGTGAGAAGTTTTTCCTAGCAAGGTCTGGGGAAAGTATGTAGAAGGAATATTATGTGTGAGAAGCAGATCATTCTCCAGTAGTAGAACCTCTTCATGGTCTCTTAGGCAAGGGGCAATATTACAATCTGCTTTTTAGTATCAAATCAGAAGAGACAGATGATTTCATTGTGCAGATCTTTTCCTTCTTATCTCACCCAGTGGCAGCAAAAGCCATCTCTGTTTTCTGAGAGCACCAGCTCTGTTCCCCCAAATACATGCTGTTCCATTACTCTTTTCTTATACTTTTGCAAGACAGAAGAAAGAGAAGTGAGGGAACTATGAAAACCTGACCAAGACTTAGAGGGAGAACAAGTATTTCTCATAAAAATAGTGTGCAGTGGAAGAAGAGACGTATTCCAGACCTTGGGCACTTGAAGAGGGAAATTTTTCACTCTCTGAGGCAGTGAAAAGCACCAGCAATGTGCCAGCAGCTCCTGCCCTGAAGTGGTCCATAGGTTTCAAGACCCCTCAAAATCTTTCTGCTTGCTATTACCCTTGAAATATAAGCATAGACTCAGTTAAGTGGCTGAAGCCTCTCTGGTATATATTGTCTCTGCCTTCCTCAGCAGTATGAATACTGGACTCGCACTAACTACACTGAAGAAAAATGGGCATCAAGTCAGAATACAAAGAAGCATGAAGTATCCATGGAGGCATGTGAGATGACTCAAATTTAAAATGAATGAAGTTGAAACTGGTTTAATATCACATAATGAAAGGAACTAAAGGAAGATAAAATTTCCCAAAAAAATGATTGGTATTCTTTGCTCTAAAACTGAGAAATGATGATTCCAGTGTCTTAGTCTGTGTAGTTGCTAGTGGAAGAAATTCTGTGAGTTGCTTTGATGGCTTTTCTTAATTTTCTATAGAATGGTAATCAAAGAGATAACTTACAGGGATGTGTCTAACCTGTCTAAATATTCCCAGAATCTTAGGATCCAACACTGAAAAACTGTGAAATGCTTCAAGCATCTCAAATCCTTGGAAGTATCTAAAATAGTGTCATGGAGATTGACGAGCTACCAAACTTCAGCATCCTGCATAGAGAGAGGCTTTGCTCTCTCTTTTTTTTTTTGGTTGGTTTGTTTTCTGTTTGGTTTTTTGTGTTGGTTTTTTTTTTTGCTTTGGCCTCTGAATCTGCCTTTCCCATTCATAGTGACCAAACTCTTGCAGAAGAAGGTGTGAAAAGACTCAGGTTTTGACATTTTGTCTGGGTCCTGAGAGATCAGACCCCAGCTGGTCGATGAGATCCTGGAATTTACTTTTTGTCCTTCCCGAGTAAATGCTGCCATCAGGAAACAACAGCTTTGAAAGATGTTTTGCCTTCTTGGAAAACAGTCACAGGCATATGAATTAGAATCTTGAAGCTTAGTGTCCTCAGTCTATGTGTGCAGTTACCGGGATTTATTTCATTTGGGAAGTTGTCCAGGTAATACATTTACTTAGTTTATGCTATATCTTACATACTATATTAAGAAATACAGTATTCTTTTGAGAAACATGAAAGCTAAGCTACTGCAGGAGTGTGCTCTTTCAAATGGGTTAACAATTTCAGAATCAAAGGTCTAAAAAATGTGGACTAGGGATAGAAATGTTAGGCAAGTACTCTGTCATTGAGCCTCAAGCATGAATTGAAATGTTAAAGTACAAGGAAGGGGCAGCCTGAGAAAAAATGTTGCAGAATCATTGCATGGCCAGGCCACCTGGACTGACAAATGATTGTATAAAGGGCCTCTTTTAAGCTTCACTCTACTGCTTTGACAGAGGAAACCATGAGATCTTGAAATAAATGTAAAAGCTGCTTTTATAGCGCTCTGCTCTGTTCTGAAAAGTAACTCATTTTCTGCTGTACTTTCCTGTGTCACGTAGAAGTCTGAATTAACTGATCCTAATCTCACAAAAGAACCTTTGTGGTGGTTTATTGCTAGTAGTCTTCTTTTGTTCAGTAGTCAAAGATCTTGTAACCTCTGCAAACCCAGTATAGTCCAGGGTACCTATGAATATTCACTTATGTCTTTATTTTCTGGGGTTGAATAACCCACTAGTATTAGATTGTGTATACTGAGGGTAAGTCTTTCATAATATGCAGTGGTTTAGTCCCATAAATTTTCCTTCAACTTTATGCAAAAAAACCTTTATTTTTTTTTTAATTAGAGGCTCTGTTTGAGCAAAATTTGAGATACTGACAGCATAGAAGTGTTTATAAATTATTTTAAGGTCATCTAGCAAGATGATTTTCTTTAAGCCTGAGTAAAAGGATAATGATAGTTTGTGGTGATGGTTGATAGGCATAAAAGTTATTTTGGCCCACACTTCTCAGAAATAAATTCTTTCCCTGCTGTTGTGTTTAGAGTTTTATTTATGCAGAGATTGACATATATGATGACAGACACACTAGGATGCTTACCTAATAGTAATGTTTTATTAACCATGTCTCGGCCAACAAAGAACAGATGTTTTTGTGATTTGTTGAGATAAAACAATTTTATTTCAATAGTCTTTTGTAACACGTCCTTGCTTCCATCTGGATCAGAAAATAGTCCCAACTTCACAAATTACATCAAGGTAAGTTTGTCCATATGCTCAGAATTTTTTTTTCAAATCTCCACTAAGTAAAAGAGAAAAAAAGAAGTCTATGTTAATAAAGAAGCTGCAACAAACTCTGTCTTCTGGACATGGAAGTAAAACATAATCTTTCTGCAAGCTTGGGAGTACCCTGGGGTTTTTTGGTAATGAGCACAAAAATGGCATCTGGCAAAACACAGTACCTCCAGATTGTGATAATATCTCTGTATTTTCCTGCCAGGTGTAAACCAGTGTGAGCTCTTTCCATTTTGCGGCACAAAACTTTTGTCTTTCTTTTGTGTATCTGATGTTTTAGAATAGTATCTGAAACAACAGAGTAGTTTGCCGAGTCCTGAAATTTTGAAGAAAGCTATTTTCAGTTACTCTGATAGAAAATGTGAAAACAGAGATTACAGTATTTTTGGATTTTCTCTCTTGAAATAACCAGAGTGAGATGGGCTTTTTAGCCACCATAAAGCTGAACTATGATAAGTTTCGGAAAAGTTTTATACAACATGTATTTTGCTTAAGTCTAAGCAGGTGAAGTCTCAGTTCATTTGTGAAGGACATTAAGTCTCATTACTTCATATTTTTTAGTCTTTCTGACCCACTTGCTGTATCTATGAGCAGGTACAATAAACAGACTCTCTGGACCCACAGTCTGAATTATCTTCATCATAGAATGTGGTATTGTAGCCTTTTTGCCCAGTTTCATGGTGAAATTGTTAAGAAACTTGCTGATCATAGAGATTGACAATGCAAAATTGCCTGTTTACTGAAAATGTTTGAAACCACCTGGTAAAGGAGGGTATGCCTTCATTTTAAGTTAGGTGAAAATCATAGGAAGTTGTGACATTGCTGCAGCCTTTTCTGTTGCGCAAAGTTGTATCACTGAAGCTTTGGTTGGTACAGTTTAAACTGTATAAGTAGGTTGCTGCTCAGTTTCTTCTCCTGAAAGGATCAAGATTTCCAGCTTACCTTGCAGTAAGAAATACAGCAGTGTTTGAACAGTAGTTCTCATAGGTCAGACTACTTCAGGGATAAGGTTAAAAATGGAGCATAAAAACACTGGGCGTAGCAGAGGTTCTTCTAATATTTCTCCAGCCAGCGAGACGAGATGGTTCAACCAGCGTGACAGTGAGCTGTAATTACAGCTGTGAGAAAATAGCTGTGTGGTTTTGTCTGTGGCAAAGACTTCTAAAAATTTCTTTGAAAAAAAAAACAGGGAAGAATTGCAGGCTTTGTTCCTACTTCAATGTGTCTTTCTATAAAGAACTTGTTTACTTCAAATAACAGCTTTGCTTAACACAGACCCCTTCTAAGATGATAGTTCTTCAAGCAGTCAGAATCACAGCCTGCAATAGTCTGTCCTTAAATACAAGTAAACTGTTGGTTTGTAAATTAAAGGTAGCAGAGACAGGTATGATGAATCTTACTGTGCATTTAGGGGGCAACTGCACTGGGCAAAGGCCCAAAGAATAGGTCTTTAGTTTTTTCACCAGATGATTTATAAACTTTGTGCAAGAGACAGAGAAAATAAATAGTCAAATAACTGACCAGGACAAGCATGAAGATAGGAATCTTGTTCACTGATTGTCTGTGAAACAGTATAGCACATGCTAGCTTTGGATGTAAGAATAGGCAGGATGGAGAGTATAAAAATCCAGATAAGATTGGAACTTCCCAAAAAAAAAGCATGCAGTTGTGAGATATATGGAAGGATATAAAAATCCTGAATGGTCCAGTCAATGAAAAATTTCAAATATTAACTGTTTATGGTCAAGGAACATTTGATTTAGGCCATTGAGGATAAAAGATGCTGAGTCAAAGAAAGTAATGGGCAATTTATATGAGCAGTTCCTTAAAAAGGAGATTTTTGAGTAGATATTGTGAAAGATTTAAAAAAAAATGCTTCAAAATCAGGCTTAGCACAGGCAAGAGACTTGAGGATCAGGTCATATACCTCATTTTATAAACTATGGACTCCAGTTGATTTTTGGATTCAGTCTGCCTTGAAGCCCACAAGGTGTAATTTTTGTGATATGCTGGTTGATGCTGATCAAGAAAAGGAGAACAATACTAGTCATCTTAGTTTTGAGGACAAGCAACAAATAAGAAGTAAATGTGGCAGGAAGTGATAGCTCATGTGTGATTTCACAAGCATGGTCTTGGGCCCTATCCCACTGTCAGATAAAAGCAAAATGTTACTTTTCTAGCTTCTTTTCAATGCTTGTTTTTTAGTATAATTATGTCATAGTCGTGGTTTTGATTTCTTAGAAAAAGCAAATTTATACTGAGACAAATAAATTTGGAGAACGGGGTTGAGAGAGGAGACCATTTTTGGAGACCACTCACAGGCAGCTGCTTGATGGTGGCATTCAGGGAGCCACCCTAAAGGAAGATTTCAAAGGCTGAGAAGGATTCTGAGTGTATGAAAACATAAGCTGACTTGATAAAGGAAATGGTTTCACCATTTAGCATTTGGGGATAATTGCAAAAATTGGATGGGGTAGGGACATGTTCCCTGCAATTTGCTATCTATGTTTACAGACCAGCATGGCAAAATAAAAATGGAATTAGCAGATGGCCCTGGAAAAAACAGAGACCAGAATGTGACGTTATTTTGTTTTCACCGATGTTTTTCATTCAGCGCAGGCCAAAGCAAACCAAGCATACACAGAACATGATATGATCTCTGCAACATATCTTAAATTTTCAGCAGAAAAAATTAAAAGAGGTGGTTTCAAATTTATCCTAAGTAACTGGACCAACACGTCCCACCCTCTAATCTCACCTGAGCCGGGGTCAACTAGCACCTCTGAAAGCAACTAGCTTCATGCTGGTTGTCATTCGAGGTCTGCTGAGTGTTTTAAGCAGGATGACAGTGACTTAACTCCAAAGTGAAACAACTCCAACTGATTTTTTGTTCTTTTTAGTGCTTCTCTCAGAGAAGAAGGAGGTGAAAAGGCTTTCTCCCTTCCAACTCTTTAAAGATTGGTGGGATTTAAAACAATGTGAAACAACACAGGAAGAACTTTGGTAAGTGATATGTTTAGGTGTGTTTGATTTGAAAAAGATTAACCCTAGAGTGTATGGGAGGTGGGGATCCTAAGTATTAAGGGAAAGGAAACAGGAATATCTGGGTGTTTGTACTCCGGTGTGTATGGTACAACTGACTTTCTGTCAGGACAGTTCCTTAAATGCGCTACTGGGAAATGATTTTTAAAAGAGACTTTAAAATTAACTAACAAAAATAACTTTCCCACACCCAGCTTCCAATAACATTACTGTTAACATTAACTTCCACATGGAAGCTGGAAGATATGCTTCTGTCTCTGTGCCATGGTACTGGATAAGAGCACACGGCCAAGGGACAGAAAATTATATTTTATATATTTAAATTTATATTTATTTTAATATTCAGAAATACAGTGTCCTAGGAAAACCATATGTGCCAAAAATGAAGGTGTAACCCCGAGTTACAAGCATCTCTTGAGACAATTGCTCTTTTTACTACTGTCCAAGCAAGGAGAGAGGACTGCCACAGCAAACAGCATTGTGATGAATGCCTATCATAGGGCAGACTTGGGTGAGCAAAGGACTCTGGTTACCTCATTATTTTAGGAAGTTGTACCACATCCTCAGCTGTGTGTTAAAATAGAAGTCAGAAAATTTTCTTCAGCATTTTTTTCTATCTTGAAGATAGCAGTTTTTTCTCTTTTTCTCTTTTCTCTGCTTGTTTTGATTTTATTATATTTTCTCTTCTAGGAACAGCTTGAGTGCCTGGATTGAATTTTTTTTCACCTTTTTTTAAGTACCTTCTTAAATGTATTAAATCTTAAATCTTCTTTGGCTAGCTCATCTTCAAACATATTGTGGTGATGGATTTTGTAGGTGAGCAGAGAGCAGAATTCAGAAAAAGAAATGAACCAAATACATTGTAAAGTGGATTTTGTAGATTTCATCCTCTAAACTCTGAATTAATTTGCTGACATAATTCTACAAAAACACTCACAAATACATTCCTCGGAGAAATGTGGAGGGAGTTGTAGACTTTCATTTTTCAAAATGTATCTATCTATTCATCCTGGCTAAATTACATAGAGGGCTCAGCACTAGAAGGTTCAGGATGCTGTAGTGCCCCACAGGCTCTCAACATCCCCTGTCTTGGGGTCTTTGGCAGTACAGTGAGGGGAAGGAAAGAGAAGAACCTACTGCTGTGCTGTATGCTTCATCCAGAAGAACATGTGCTGGGAACACATTGAAGGAGATGCCTAAGGGTCACAAATGCTCTTGGATGTCAAATAAATGTACATGCAGCAAAGTGAAATCAAGATGAAAGGCTGGCAGAAGGACTCAAACTCCAAAGTGAGAGCCCCAGGATGAGTCCTTACAGGCTGTTTGAAATCTTAGATAATTTATATGAAGTTTGTGTAGAAGGACAAGGTGAAAGGACCTTGACTGGATTATAACATATGTTCCATATTGCAAAGCTGCCTACAAGAAAAAATGGATGCAGTGTGTGCTACTTAGTGAGTTACCAGTTTACATGAGAAGTAATCAGGCTTCTTTAGACTTTGGAAAAGCAGAAAAAATAGGTAAGAAAACACATGGTGAACCTTCTGGATTGAATATTTTAATAGGAGTGAACTAAAATACACACTAGAAAAGTTACAATAAATTCTACCTATGGATTCTTCAAAAACAGTCTTTATATAGGTTGTTCTGGAGAGGAGCTCCTGTATTCTTTCCCCCTCCTCAGCTGGGAAAACAGGTTTACTGACCAATTTGATAAGGAAATACATTTGTTTTCTATCACGATTCCCCCCGTTCATCATAGTCTTCCATAAAGATGTGGATATTGAGCCCTGTGCTGGACTCAGAAAAGATGGTGGCCAGCATCCACTGAAAATATTATATTTTGGTGTTGTATGAGGTAGAAGATAGAACCCATGCCACCACTGAGGGCATTAGAGGGTTTTGGTGACCACACTCTTTATGTTAATGGTACCAGGCATGGCAGAAAAGGGACATCCTGCTCTTGGAAAGGGGGAAATAGGACTGGAAGAGAAAAAAGGGGGTGCTCATGTTTTCTAGATATGAAGCAAATGTGTGTTTCTTATGATTCACTTGGATTTTTTAATGGCCAAATGTACTGGATTCTACATTAATATAAAAAATAATCTCTGTTTAATAGCACTGAGACACTTTTCTGAAAGCAAATAACTTCATGGCTGGTAAGTCAAGAAATAAACATATGACACAAGCACAAAATAAAGCATTAGTTGTATATGTGCCTATGAGGAAATGTAGACAGGTCTCATCTCAGACAGACCCAATACAGCCTCCAACCCACCATCCCTAGGGATAAGGAGTCATGAAAGAAGACCGAGAACTCCCTGAGCATGCTGTTCTCCCACAGGCTGAAACTCTGGCAAACGCCAGTCCAAGTCTGGCTGCCTCTTCCAGATTCCTTTATCCATGTTCAGTCTGACTGTGTATTTAAAAAAAAAAAAAAAAAGCCAATCAAAAAATATCCAAGAAAGAATTCTACCAATCACTGAAATTTTTAATTGCTTCTCCTTAAGAAAGAGCAATGGACACCTAGAACAAGATCACAAATGCAGATCACTGAGGCAGCAAATACATCTAAGCTTTTGTATGGTAAGTTATAATGATAACCAAAATGCCTTACAGTAGGGTGATATCAATATCTTGGAAAAGGTAGAAAATTAGAATAAATTTAACTTGTTGGCAAGTGTTCACTGCAATTTATATGAAGATTTATTCTTTCATGAAACACAATTTTCCTGCAGAAACAACTTGCTTTTAGATTCAGTTTCATACACAGAGTAGAAGTAAATACAATTGAGTTTATTCTTTCTGTGACCTTCTAGAAAATCTTCCATTAATAGTTAAAAAAAATAAAAAAAGAAAGAAAGAGAGAAATGCTTGAGTTTGTATGTACTTTAAAATGACAGCTGGCATTTCAGTTCCAATGAAAATGAGCAAATACATTCACTGTCACTGATTTATCATTAATTTGAAAGTCAGGCAACAAGTCCATCATTTAAGATAAACATTAAGAATGACAAAAAATTCAAGGTAACCATTATTAAACTAAATGTTTTGCTGATTTCTTTTACCAACTGTTTAGGCTAAATTGTGCATTCTAATGTTCATGTAGAAAGGAGTTATTACTGCTTGCTGCTGTGGTAATATAGACATTAGGGACATAAGGGGTGTGAGGTGTCAGTTTTTGTTCTAGTTCTGCTAAAGCTCTTTGCTGTCAGGAAAAGTCAAACTGTTTTGCTTCCCTTTTGTGGAAAATTGACACTTGATGGATGAAACTTCAGGAAAAATTAGGGAAAGTAGATACGTAAATTCCATTGGAGGAATCAATTTCACAAATATATTCAAGTTAATTCAGTGTCCTTTTCTTTGAACAGTAGAAGGGTGCAAAAAAATTATTTTGGATTCCTTTAAGAGTATCTAGAAACCTACACTGCCTCTTTAAAAATAAATTACAGCACACTCCACTCAAGAAATCACAAAGGAAGAGAGTGATATTTGAAATTAATTCAAAAATTTCTCCAACTTGTCTCCAGCTGTCAAAAATGCATTGAAGGTATGCCAAACATATTTCAAAACACTTTCTGTAATTTGAAGATGTCTCAAGTCATTTTTACTCTCAAAATAAATCTGTAAAGGACCCATAATTCTCCCTGAAACTCTGGGATGTATTTTTATTTAGACCACTCCTACCCTTTTTCTTTCCCCACAAAAACAAAACAAAAAAACTCCAAGCAAACAAAACCCCAACAACAATCCACAGAAACCAAATAGATAAGGAAATGTGCAGACATGTTTGGATTTGACTTCTTTTTTCCTTGGTTTATTATTTTGAGATAGTAAAAATTAGTTCTGTGGTGACAGCACCTAGGCTGGGCTTTGGTCGTCTGGACTCAAGGCCATGGCTCTGCCATAGATTCTCCATGTAGCCCTGGACATGTTGTAAATTCTCTGCTTTGAGTCTGCTGAAGTACAGTGATGGCCCAAACTGAGCATGGAATATAGAAACCAAATATGCTGAATATTTACTTATCTTTTGGAACACTAAGAGTGCCTGAATACATTTTATAGAAAAATATTTCCTTTGGAATAGTGAGTTCATGTTTTGTGCTGTCAAAAAAAAAGTGGTAAAACTAGCTGAGGATCATCTGGATGGCCCATTCTGTATAAAGAGTTATTTTAACATGTGCGTCTTTGTACCAGAAAGGCCTAGAACTCCTACTGTATTAAACATTTGCATTCAGGTCTGTCTTTAAAATACTTTATAAACACTTCAATATCAATCATCTTAATTTATATATAAAAACAGGTAACATTAATAGCTGTCACTAGACGGAGCAATTTTTAGCTTGAGAGTCTATACTCTCAAGGCTATTTCTAACATTGAGTCTATACTACTACAGAGCTTAGAAATCTCAGTATCCTTTCCTCTGTGATTGAAAAAAACATTGGCAGAGCTACTTGCCTGTGCAGCACTCAAACCTTTCAGGGGTGTGAGTGTTCAATTTATACACAGTACTAACAGTTTAAATGTATGTATTAAGACCATGTTTCTAATCACACTTTCCAACAGATGGAGAGAGATTTCTGGAGATATATTTCTTATAGTTTACTGATGTGTGCAAAGCTATTTCTCTTTCTTGAAGAAACTTTGGAAAATGTCATGTCAATATTCTTTGCAAGACTATAACTTAAAATGCCACTATCAGCAAGGTGTTTCCATGGGAAGCTACAACCAGCTGAAAGCCGTAACTCTTCCTTGCTAAGAATCTATTCCAAGCTCTGTTAAAATCAATGAAAAGATCTTTCTGAGTCCTGCAGATACAGAAATGCTCAATAAAATGTAGAAAATACCCACAGGTTATCATTGTTCAGTCCATAAAAAGTCAGCCAAAAACTTACTGTTTTTCAAAAGCTAATGTGTGTACATGTGCTTCAATTCTTTTAAAAGCACTGGGGGATCCTGATTCTTCAATAGACCATTCACTGGAGTCAAACACTGGCAAACAACCCTCTGGGCTCAGGAGCTTTTACTGAATGCCTTTTGTGCATACCTGCTAAGCCATTTAAATTTCATACGAAGAGCACATCTAAGATCTCTCTGCCGAAATGTAAGAAAATGTCAAAGAACCCAAGACATGGTGCCTGAAAATATAAAGGAACGTTCACAATAAAATCACCAGGCATTAAAATATTCCAAGATTTAAAGCTAGGAGCCATCACAATTCATGAAGGTGTCCACCTGCTTGGGGAAGGTGTTAGGATTTTCAACATTTTTTATACTGAGTCAAAAATCTTGGAGCAGAGCAAGATTATTTCTTTAGAAAGACAGATTTTGTCTTTATCTGTGGGCTTCAGCTGATGGTGAAGCAGTATAAATTCTGTGGGTTTTTAACATGGCTCCTAATTTTAAATTCCAGCAGGATCTTTCTATGCTTTTATTTGCAGGATTGAAAGGTCGTGTACCCAAATTGACCCATACTAAGGGGAGCAGTAGGCTGTCCATGGAAGTAGAAATGTTAAAAAAAACCAACTCAAAACAAACCCAAACAAAACCCCCTCCAAAACAACAAACCAAACCTAAAACACAAAAAAACTCTTTTGAGTCTTTGAAATATTCTGTGTGGTGAGTGCTTTATATTTTCAGGTGAAGTTAGAAGCAATTGTTGCAGGTGCTGGAGAATAAGACACATAAATGTTAGGCTAACAAATCTATGTGTCTTTGGAAGGAATTATTTCGGTGCTTAAGAGTTGATCACCTTTGGCTTTATTGAGGAATTAATCCCATCCACCTATGCATAGCTAGTACACAAAGATCTGCCTATCATGTTGTAACTCATGTTACAACAGTTCATGCTTCAAGTAAGTCTTTAGCCAATTCAGCCCCTGTCTTTCCAAGACTAATCCAGGTGTAACATTGTAGAGGTTAGATGGTTTTTTCGTGTTGTGGATAGCTTGTTCAAGCTGCTGAGATAATCATCTTACAAGAGCCATTGGAAGGGCACGGTTGTCAGTTCAGTGTTGTGCTTTGTCAGTAGACTGTATGAAACCTGAGTGATGTTACCAGAACCAGTGCTGACTAGGAGAGGAAGATCATAGCCCATGAAAGTCTCTGTAACTTCTTTACAGGCTTAGCTCGCCTCTGGAGTAGTTTCAGCATAATACTGTTCACTTGACTTAGCTATTGAGACAGTAGATAAATGAAGGGTGACACTACAGCTGCTCAGTTATAGGTATAGATAACCTCTCTCCCTCTCTTTATCAGAATTGCTTTTGATGGTGTCTTATTGCTATGGGTGAAATTCCTTTTGGGGAAATTTTCCTATTACTACCGTGAGATGCTGGCAAATTGAGGAAGGGAAAAGGTAACCCACTAAGCTGAGAAGAGAATTCCTCTGCAGGGTGTGGGGTTGAGGACTTCATTGGTTTTGGCCTGAAAGCATCACAGAAGAGTGATCACCCCTTGATCTGGGTGTGAGTTGAGCAGAGAGGCTCTCCAGAGCACCCTACAGACTTGGCAAAGGCAATACTTTCAATCATGGGACTAAATCTGGGATGCATGGCAACAGCCAAGTACAAGACTTACTATGGGATGTTTAGTAGGGAAACAAAATGGAGAGAAAGGGAGGGGTCAAGGTGGTTTGGGCAGAAATAAGGTTGAGATAATGCTGGGCTTAAGGAGACAAAGGGACCCCATAAAGCAGGGTGCTGATCAATATATTTGTCTGGCCATGCCCTGTATCACATCACCACATTCTGTCATGGCTTCTCATTCCACTCCATTTCTAACTATTATTCTATGTGTGCGTTCATGTGTCTGTGTGTGAGAATCTAAGTGCCAGGAGCTGGAGTGGAACCACGTGTTACAGGGCTATATGAATGCCAGCAGGGCAAGTACCTTGGGAGTCAGAGGGAGAGGGGTGCGTGTGTATGTGTAAGGATAAGGGTGTTTGTACTGGTTGCTGGCATGGGGCTCTGGGCCTTGAGAGCTGCTTGCATACCCCAGTGACAGCAGGATCAGAGACCCGGGTGGATTGTGCCTAAGTCCAGCTACTGCAAAGATCACCGCTGCATATATGCATAAGTATATATTTTCCACTAATACATCAATCAGCAAGAGAGTGGAAGAGGATGAGGCTGTTGATGCTTGCTGTGGTTTCTGTCTAGGTTGATCTGTGTGTCTGGCAGTGTATGTATATAGGCATTGTATATGTCTGTGTGAATGCATCTGTGTGAATGCGTCTGTGCCTATTGGGAACCCCTGCTGCTGGCTGGCTGTGGAAGCACAGAGCTGCAGTTACCTTCTGCACGCTGTTCAGCTGCTGGATTCAGAATTGTAAAACAGGTTTTGTGCTGATTTTTTCTTGCATGACATCCATGTCTGCTTGTGCATTTGCTTTGTTGGATTTTAGCAATTTTGAAAACATTTATTAATTTGTATGCATGTTTGCCATTCACGTTAAATGTTCTTTTGTGGTGTTGTTCCTGTCAGTCTTATCAAAGTGAAAAGCCAAATACTAGTAAATTGAGGAACCGTAGAAATGGCCTCAAGGGCTCTTTATCCAAAACAAATGGACAGGTAAAGTCTAGCTTCTGGCACTGACACAATACATCACAGCTTTGGAAACTGAGATCAAGAAAATTGGCTTTGATTTACTCCAGTTTAACATAATCATTGAACATATAAAGATGTCCCACTGAAATAACTGAAATCACTCATACATTTCAGTGTTTTGTATCTGTAAGAAACAGCTTTTTACAACGTGGGTCTTTTGACTAACACTGAATGCATGTGGTTTCTCTAGTTCTCTACCAAATCAATTATATTTGCTTAATTTTAAATGCATTTTGTTGGGAGAAGAGAATAAGGAATCTATTGTATTAAAATAGTTGACGAGTGGTTGGCTGTGCATGTTCTCTAGTTTGGCTAATACCTGTCACACCTAAATCCAAAGTCCTATTATTCCTCTTTTCTGTAGCGCCTGCAGTGTTAATGACCAGCAATAGTCAGCTTTGCACCTGAAGACTCCCCACTACGAAAACCTATTTCATAATCTCTGGAGAAATATTTGTTAAGAGCAAGTTAAAAAACTCCTCAAACTCCACAGTTAGCCTGGCACCTCAAAGGCCTGTGCATCCACAATGAGAATTTGGGAGCTTAACATGTGAAGGTACTTATATGTAAGTAATATTGACTCCTGAAAAATATTGCATACAAATGAAATGAAGCTAGCAAGCTTTTTAAGAATAAACGATTGATTATCTTGCTCACTGTTCTGTCACAATGCCACGCTTTTTATTTTCCTTGACCCCTCAGGATCACAGGAGAGTAGTGTAAGGGAACATGAAATCACAGTCACTTCAGTGTTCCTCACGGTCTGAGTCTGCTGCTTGTTTACTGTGGCCTTGTTCTTCACAAGAGTGCTACTGCAATAACAGTACTTGATCAAGATCAGAATAGCACAGTTAGGACCAGTGCTGCGGGTTTGTTATCAGTGCAGTCTGATTTTCACTTGGTATTGGACAGCGGCCTCTTAAAATTCCTTCCCAGTTGCAGCATTTCAAATTCCCATAAGCTGCTGGTGGCATTAAAAAATGTTGGCTGTTTGCACAATAGCATTGTGTTCTAATGTCCATTTACACGATGTATTCTATTTGTTTGTCATAAATCCAGATAAAATACTTAGAATAGCAAGATGATTAATTTCTTTTCTCCTAAGGCTGTCCGTAGTTTTGAAGTGAACAAACACCAAACTATCTTGTGTTCACTCTAGGCAGGGCTAATGTTGAGTATCTTCTTTTCACAAGGTCAAGAAGCATCACACACAAAAAGGAGTTTTGTAGCAGTTCCCTGCCCCTCTGAAGCTCAGTACTCACAGCAACTCCCCAGTTTCACAGTCTGGAACAGACCCTTGGTGGGTGTGGATACCCCAACCTGGTGATGGGGCCACAATTTGCCTCGCCCCACTCCAGCTGCGCCCATGAGAGGAAGCAGCCACAGAGGGAAGGAAGCAGAAGTACCTCCCTGTGACACTCCTCCCTTTTGCTGGGGAGCTCTGCAGTGCTCCCGAGCATAGCATGCAGCAGGCTGCAAGTATTACTGCCTCAAAAGCTTTTCACTGGTCTTTAGGTGCCAAGCCCATATGCTGCCTTGCTGCGGACCATGGCCTCTACCCTGGAGAAGTTCATTCATTCTCTGGATCCCAGAGCCCTTCCCAGGGTCCTTGAAATCCAGTCAGGCATCTATTTCCAAGGTGAGCATCGAGTGCTTTCTGGCAGGGATTAGCAAGTCTGTATTTGACATCAAGTCCCCTCTTGGACTGGAACATGGGGGAGGCAGCGGGAGGTTGCTGATGGAGTTGTCTCCTAGCAGTTTCCCAGCTTTCACTTTGAAGAATGAGTGTGTTAGATCAATGGTTTTGGAAATGTCTTTGGTATGATGTGCATTTGGTCTTCTCATGGGCAATGAAGAAGAAAATGTCGTTAGTCCTCATTGAAAGAGTACTGGAATGAGAAATTAATTTGCTTTGCACTTACACAGAGCCATCAATCCAGAAACTGTAAATCACCTCACAGTGTTTAATTAATTAAACCCAGTTTGCACTTCTGGGGCTGCCATGGTGAGGTGCTCTTTGTCTCAGGGAGTCTGGAAAATGACCATGAGTGACTATAAAATTTTCCTGAAGTTCTGTCCTGCACTTGGGGGTACTTCGGTTGGTACAACAATACAAAGGGGTGGATATGGCTTGAATAGGAGCAACAAAAGGTCAACATTTTACTGGTTTTTCCTACTGTAGATCTTTTTATAATGTTTTTAGTGTTGGACTCTGCTTGTGCACAAAACAGAGTGGGAAGGTAGTACAGAGGTTTGCATTGGAAGGAGAAATCCTGCTCTTGGTCGTGACATAGATTTCGTTCCATGGCAGAGAAAACATCATGTCAAGCCCATGTATCAGTCTAGGAAATGAAAGTTACCTCCATGCCACTGCAAGGGAAATCTTGGAGTCCAAATAAATAAAACAGAGTGGGCTTTATGAAATGAGATGAAGTCTGCTTTAGCTTCAGCCAAATATTCACTTCAGGTTACACAGTATCTCTCTTTACACCAATCTAAAATTCCCCAGGCTGATCCATACTAGGAGAGAGGAGGTTGCAATGGAAAGTCTGAGCAGCAATCAATAGCTGTGGGCAGAATGGGTGATTAGTCCCTCCATAGGAACAACCTCTTGGGGCAGAATGAAAATGGGAAAGGATATATTGAATTTGTGACGGTAGCATCCTACCCATGTTCTCCTAATTGCCCATCCTGACTGTTTTGGAAACTGCCGAGGACATATGACTAGTACTGATAAACAAAAATAAACCTAGCTGAAGTATCAGCAACTTTTGAAAATATGCCTTTTGTGTCCTTTGCTATGTGGCCTGTTCAAGTTTTGTGTTTTAAACTGGTCTGACAGTTGGGAATGAATTAAGTTCTTGTAAGGAAGATACTACCGGTGTGACGAGGAGTGGAATTGAAATCAAAAAAGGGAAGATTACCCCCTTAGGTTGGAGTAACCACTTTATTCATCTCCTTCCACACTGCTAGGAAGCAGAAGTGATATGAAAACAAGTTATATGTATAGGTACAAGTATATATGTATATGTGTATGTATGTCTATCTATCTATACGTATGTATATATGTGTGTGTATATATATATATGTATATATAAGTGTACACGAAATACTGTGAGATGTATATATGTACATGTAAAAAATGCTATGATAAAATGATGGTAGCCCAGCTTTTTGCAGTTCCTACAGCCTGCATTCTGCTGCTCTTGAATGGTAAAACTCACATCAGTACATGTATGTAGCTGGGGTATTTCAGCATATGCTTTCTTGTAATGTGTAAATCATGAGGATTAAAAAACAGTGGCGACTTAGCCCACAGACCATTCTGCAGCAATGTCTTCATATGTCAGACAAAAAGGCTATTAGCTGATGATTGACTATAATAAAAAAGCCTGCACAGCTTTGGGAGGGAGTGGTATGTATTCTAGAGACCTGGGAACATTTACATTAAAAAATGTGCTGCTCTGATACTTTTTTGGTCTTCAGCAGCACCACCTCTTCCTGTCCTCTGCTCCTGGTGGCTTCTCAGCTGTACTCATACATCTTCCACCAGCAGAACAGATGCAGCACTAATGTCCAATGCATGTCTCTTGCTTATTCAGTACGTGAGACTCATACAGATATTCTACTTGGCTCCTTGGCCTCACAATCAAGCATATCCCGTAGCAGACTTCTTCCTTGCTTCAGAGGAAGTTTGAGATGCTTAATATACTTGGTTCTTGATAGGTTTGCAGGATCTAGGACTACAAAAGACCTTTTCAGACCAGGACACCCTCTCTTTCTCTCTCTCTCTCCTTCTCTCCCTGAGCTCTCTGTCCCTACCAAATCTCTCCTGAATGTACCTGACAGGGGTGAACACACTCTTCTGGGATTGCACTACAATTTATGTTGCATTTTCTCAAGCAAGAGTAGTGCTTCAAAGATAATCTGAAGTAACTCCTGTTATACTGTTAAACAGGAGAATGGACCACTTTGAGCACTCAAGTTTCCATTAGGACAACCAGTCTTTAGTCCTTCCTCAGGCAGATCCCCCCACCCTCACAATAACCTTTTTGATCTCTCCTACCTCGTGGAGTACACCAGCAGTCACATTGTGGGTAATGGCAGGTCTATTGGCAGAGAACACGGGCTTATTGCTATGGATGCAGGGACCAAATCTGAGCATTTGTGCACTGACTGTAGTAGCTCACAAACAGCTACACAGTCAGCCTGCTCAGCTGAGTGGTTTTATCGAGGGGAATTTCCTGAATCTGTAACCATTCTCAGCACAACATGCAGATAGTAAGGTAGAAGATCTGTTTTTAAAGCATAACATATGATTATTTGAAACTGATCAACCACAGGGGATAATTAATTTTCCTGTGTAAGAATTTAAAATAGCAAGAATTTGTATATATGTAAATGTTAATGTTTATTCCCCTCTCCAAAACACCTGAAAAAAGGGCAAGGTTTCTTAATGTCAGCTTAATCAGGTACACAGAACGGCTAATAGAGTAAATAATGGGCTACTAAATCCATTAGAGTTGTCACATCAAAGTTGCAGCAGCCAATCAAAGAAGGCTACCAGCAAGCTGTATGGTAAGAGGACAATAGAGTGTAATTCATTCACTGTCCTGTAGTGTACAGTGTGCTGTGGGAGTGAAACTCTCCATTTAGCCTACCTGTTTATCAGTGTTTTTCAGACGTTGCACTTAGTTCTGATGATTTTACAAATGTAGGACTTGCAAATTAGCCTCGTGGTTCTTGACAGATTTTCAGAACCTCTGAAGGCATAAGAATAGCATAATGCTTTGCAAAGATGGATGCATTTTTTTCTGTGTGGTAAGGTACTTTTCTTAGAAGATATGAAGTCAAGCTTCAGAGAAAAAGAAGGAATTTGAATGCCTTGGGCAAGGTAGCATCTCTGAACTAATTCATTCTGCTTTAATATCCATGTTATACCAAATACAATCTAAGTCTCTGCTTTCGGACCCAAGCCTACCTGCTACTGTTCCTGGTGGAGAGTAAGTAGAAAATATGTGTGTACTAATTCTACACTTAGTCTCTCTACTGGCCTGTGAAAAAATATGTTCCTGCTGATATTAATGTAATGTGGTGTATTTAACTTTAGCTCCCCAAACTGCAAATGGACAGGATCTTACAGACTCTGCTTACATATGGAATTCTTTCAGCTAGAAAAGCTATGGCAAATCAAATTTTGCTATTGACAGTGAATACTATGAATTAGACACCTTTCTGAGGAAATTCTATTCCTGTTCACCTCTCTGTTCCTGGCCTGAAGCAGAGGGAAGGGTTTCCCTGGGATGATATCAGTAGTTTTCACGCTACACCTGTACTTTGGAGTTGGTTGAAGCCTTACTAGTTTACCTCTACACAGGATACTGAGGTTTGAAGAGCTTATTCATACTCCCATGTTTCTGTTTCCCTTTCCCTCCAGCTCTGTATGGTTGCATAGTCAGAGGCTCAGCCTGCAGTCATCACCTGACACTATCTGACACCATGCAGAGTCAGGAATGTGGGATGTTAGTAGTAGCCCTGAGTTCTTCTGAAGTGCTTTTCACTCATCATTCTCAAAAGACCATACAGAAGTAGAAAAATTATTATCATCTCTGACTTGAAAATAGAAACATAGGTGAAAGGAGATAGCAGTTCTTCAAATACTAGGGATGCCTCTCGGGAGGCTCTGCAGTCATAATGTCATTGCTACAGAAACTGGAATGTACTGTTGAATCTGAAGGGAATAGGAAGGCTGATTATAAAATGAGAGCAAGCCTGCCAGATACAAATAACTTGGTAATCAGCACTGATTAGAAAGGAACTACAATGCAGATTGAAGTACATGACAATAGCTCATTAAAATTTGTTATTTATAATATTGAACTACTGAAACTCCATTGGGAACTGATTTAATTGATCGAATATCTTTCCTTGAACATTTGAGTAAATATTGATACTTAGTAAGGAAAGTACTGTCTGACCACTGATTTTTACAGATAACATACAAGTGTGGGTTTCCATCATTATGTTAAAAAAGTTATGTCTCTTTTAATACTGATATAATGACTTTATGGGTAATTGAATTTAATATTCTGTAGTCTTAATTTAACCAGTGGTAGAACAGTAAAAAGTGTAAAACTTTAATTATGAAAAATGTACGGCCACTCAAGGTACCTATTCTGTTGGTGTTTCTTGTCATTAACTTACACACAACCTTCCCATTCTTGCTCCACCTAAACAGAAATCCCATACTGTCTATTTTTTTTTATTCCCCTAAAGCTAAACACACACATCACTTATAGTATTTCCCCATTCCCCCAAGGATCAGGATTTGCCGGAGTGCAGGGAGAGTTGGTAGTTCTGCTCTGTAGTTCAGCTGTTTGAAAGCAAACTTGTAAATTGCAGTTCCGGGACACCCCCTCTTTACAACGGACCTGTGAAACAGATTGGAAGCTCTGTGATTCGCATGCTTTCTCTAAGGAGAAAGGATCTAAACCAGCAGCCTCACCAGCGGTGAGGCAGCATGCTGTAGCTGTGGTGCTCCACTCTCTGGGGTTCTGGAAAGTGGCAGATCTCTCTGTACAGGGGGAAAACATTGGGAAGAGGCAATCATTGTGTCACATACACATCTTTGACTAATACCCTTCCAGACCTGAGGGATCTAAAGATTCTCATTATTGCCAGGGGAGGATCCCTCCTCTGGGCAGCTGCCTCATGCTCTGACAGCTGCGTGAGAGCCAACGCCAGACAAAACCCTTTGCGATTTTCTCCTTTGGTGAACATGAATAGTTCCATTTCAAAACTCACTTTGGTGAACTATGAAGAATCTGAACGTGCTTAAGGTCACAGTTCTTCTTGCTGACTGTGTATCCACACTTGCTTGCTGCCTCCGCAGTTTCAATTTCACCCTCTCTGATTCTGTGACTGGGAAACAGCATCTTTCCAACGTGTGCTTCTTCAAGCCTTTCAGGGAGTCGATGGATTCTGCTGGCTATCAAGTGCTGGAATCCTTTACAAAAAGCCTTCTCAACCCTGTAGCTGTAGCTAGGCAAACAGAACATAAGAGGAATCCTTGTCTATCAAGTCTCAGCTGCCTCAAGTCCTAATTTAGACAAGAAATCGCTCTCAACACTGACGGTTAGAAAATGATCACACAGGACAGAATGATTTTTTACTGTTTCTAAGCCAACCCAGAGGGAACAAATCCTGCTTCCTTGTCAAGTGTGATAAGCTGATGAGTTGATGAAGGCTGGGATATGGAGTCTGTAATATGTATGAATAAAACAAGCAAGCTGCCTCTTCAGGATTAATGAAGCGACTTCTCCTTACAAAAAGCAATAAGATAATTTAAAATGGAGGCCAAAGCATGGACAGCTTTGATGAAGACAATTAGTTGTATTTCTTAGAGGTGAAGTATCAGTAAAAATGATGTGTGAGTTTACTAGGTGGACTCTCAGTTAAGTGCATGCCAAGGGAGAATTGCACATGAAATTGGTGAAATTCATGGTACAGTGTTTGGACTTACTAATTTGTCTCACCTTTTCACAGAGATAGAAGCCAAACCTGTCTATTTTACACCTGTAAAAATGAAAAAGTGTTTTTCCTTGAACACAGATGTTCCCATTCCTCTTGATTGAGCAATTAGGAACAAGAGGCCTAGGTACAGCCAGAGTAACAAATGGTTTGGGTTTTCTTTTGTGGTCAGTAGTTGGAGCATGTTGGTAAGTTTTCTCCATTAGTATATGTCACCAAAACTCTCCTGCACTTGGTCAAACTGCTTCAAAAGCACATTTTATTTTAAACAAGAAAGAAAGTGTCTTTAAGTGAGAACAAACCCCAACTTTTTTGGGCCAAATATTGTTCATTCTATTCATACTGCTGACCTCAACGGGATGTCTCATTCACATACAGTAAGAAAAATCTGACCCTGGGTAGCTAGCACTCAGCCATTTTGAGGATTTCCTTCGTGAATGTTTTCTTTCCATGGCATTCAGCTTTGGGCTCCTGTGTGGATGGCACAGGAGGTAGGCAGAATATCCAAATTGCTTGGTTTGTCTCAGTGTGGTGATCAATCCCTTGATCACCCTGGCTTGCTGAAGATCCTTGATGTGCTGTTTTCCTGTAGCAGAGAGGGTACCCCAGCTGCCATTGCACCTGGGCCTCCAGGGTTGTGAGGAGGAGGTCTACAGTAGGAGGAGTCCTGTTTCCCTTCCCATGAACCTATAAAATGCCTATTAAAAATATGAAGACAATTTTCACATGGGCTCCGAGAAGATAATGGGAAAACTATATTAAATAACGTAGCAGAGAAGATCCTGGGGTAGCATCCCATAATACACAAGCCCATGACCGCACACTGTTTATGAGTTACAGGGCTTTTGTAGGGTAATTTTTCCTTTAGGCACCTGGTGATCTATTCATGAAGGAACATTGCATTTGTCCAGGTCTCGTTAACTCCCTCGGACACACAATAACGGCATGAGGGGAAGAATGCTGTGATCTCAGTATGGGAAAATACTAAAACATGTTTCCAGTTCTGGGCTGCATCTGTGAAGCTCTCAACACTCTGACCCAATCCAGCAACTTAATTTAAGCAGCCTTCTTAAGCCTAGTCTAAAAAAACATAGCCTTTCTGTTAAATATATATGTCAATAAACATACTTTAACTCAAAGTAATTTTTTCTGCAATGAAAATTAATAAAACTATATAAATCACAACCATATAAACCAGTGACTAATGCTGTTCCAAAGCAGGTTTGGGCATTCTCTTCACTGCTGCAGTAATTGACTCATATGAGTAAATCCAAATAAAAGGTCACAGCACTGTGAGCTGTGGTTTCACTTGCTTTTTCCATTATAGTAGGTGCTGCACGCTTAAATCTCTGCTACCACATGCAGAGAATGAGCCCTCTGGATAGATGAAAATCAGAAGAAAGTATTTATTAAAAAAGGGCCATAAACCTATCCAGGAAAAGAATAAATCAGAAACTGCAGAAGTAATTTTTTTAAAAGTCCTTTATGATTGAAATGGTTTAAAGCACTTGACATTTAAAGTTTGACATTATATAGTAAAAGATAAATCTTAGAGCTTTTGTTTTTTAATGGTTTTGTGCTGGCAAAAATCAGACCCTTTGCAGCCTAAGCTAGTATAATCAAGACGCATCTTTCCAGGGAGCCGTTTGGAGGATTTGTACCCCAAACTGACCAAACCTGATAGTTTTTGTTGCATAGGACCTGTTAAAGAGAGAAAAGCTATTAGAAACCCAGTAAGTTGCTCAGTCACTTGACAAAGGATCTTCCTCTCAATTTCACACCGCTTTCATGACCGCTGCTATCCTTGGGCCTCTGGAGTACTATGTGGGCATGTGGGAGATGGGTTCACCCACTCTCGGGGCACCTTTTGGAGGTAGGAAGAATGGGGTGGATAAAAGGCATATTATATTATTGGCAGCCATTCTCACAGCCTGGGTTAGAGAGAATCTTGGGCATGCTTCTTTCTTTACCTGATTGTGAATATGATTTTCAACCTCTTCCCCACAAGGTGTTGGTTTATTAGAATTTAGTGGGGAAAATCCTGCATGCTGATGGGCATTTTTGGTGCTCTGGAGGTCTATGACTTAAAAAAAAAAGCCAACTATTGTCTCACCATCAGGGATTGTTTGCTTTTCCCTCTCTTTAATCAGAGTATAAAATGATTAAAATTATTAAGCAAAACTCTCCTCTCTGCAACTTTAAAATAGGCCTAATTTTTTTCAAAGAGCAATTGGCTGGCTTTCAAATAAAGCCCATAAACGAATGATGTCTTTTTCACTGACACTAATTAAGGACACATTATGCCCTTCGTATTACCTTAGAAGCCTGCAGCAGCCTTAATAAAACAGTGATTTCAGCTGAGCTGTGTCATAGTGGAAAGTAGGTTATTGTAATACTGGCTTGAATGACTGCACCAGGAGACTGAGCCTTTACATGAAAGCAAAAACATTTCACAAGGCCCCGAAACAGTCACTTCTGGTTGGGGAAGACAGCACCCATATGGGCAACTGATGACAACTTAATAGTGGAGACAGGAGCACTGGGAAAAGGACATGGGGACAAAGTTCTACTCTTTCAGGAGATGTAGGGATATCTTTCATCTCCTTGCTAAGCAGCCAGGTTCCCAGTTCTTTGGATCTTCTTTCAAAGACTGATCAGCCTGCCAGCTGCAACGAATTCAGTGAGTGCTACTGAGAGATGAAAGGGAAATTTTTTTCCTTCAAGGATTCAAACTCGTGGGGCTAGGGTGTCAATGCCTAGTGTTTGGCCTCCAAAGTCCTTGGTTTTTTTTAGGCAAAAAAGCTTAGTCTTTGTTAGAAGAGTAGAAAAAAGAATGAGGGATACTTGGAAGTGCTTAGCAGCATCCTCTAGCAGACAGACAGTGAGACTGTGAGTCAGCCAGCCTAGGCTTGAGCTTCAGCCCTGCTGAATAACCCTCGGTTCCACTTTGGCCGAGCCTTTTGTCTCGTTTGCATTGCTCTCCCTGGCTCTCCGTGTTAAACTGGCCAGCAGCATGCAGCAGAAGTCAGTTACATCTCAGTGTTGTACTATTACTGTTTGTCATGGACCTGATTTTGGGCCATGCTTCCTGTGAACATCAGTGAAGTGTTCATTCTGAGAGCAGTCACCAAATGGAGCTCTTAGCTGCTGAGAACAAAAGGAGACATATTACTGAGATATTTTACTGTTCTATATTGTATGATAAAATATTTCTCTTAGTGATATTGTCATATGCCCTGGCAAGAAGAACGACAATCTCCATCTTGGGCATTCACTGTATTTATATTTTATATTGTTGTTTTTAATACAAAAATTCTCTTCTTGTATCTATAATGAGAAATAAATCAAATAAAATGCTCATGTTGGGGAGGATGGTTGTGTGGCTGCTTTACATTTTGGGAAAGACGGAGAAAGATATTTAACCAATTGTAGTGATTGCTTTGATGATCACAGCGGCTGCTAACGTCAGCTACAGACGAGCTTATGAAAGGGTATAAGTATGCTTTTTATTGAACAAAGTAACATTCTATAAAAAGTTATTTCAAAGCCAACAAGCTCTTTAATTACAGCCTTCAGAGGTGTTGCTTGATCACTGTAAATAAGATGCTTTTTTCTGGGTTCTGCTAAAATGATAGAGTTTGTTGGTATTATATTGCATACATCTTTCTTAAATGAAAAGATTCTGTTCTTAAGGTTACTTGATTTATACTTGCAAAGTGTTAAATTTCCTTTGTAACTTCAGTGGGAAAAACAAAGTTACTGTTGTGCAACAAAAATAAACGTACTAAAAGATCTATTTTATTTTTCAATCTATTGTGTGAGGAGGTCCACATCACATAGCTGAAATAAAATCTCTCAGGATCACATTGTCACAAAGTGGGAATTTTCATAATGTTTTAAGATTAATTATTGTGGCTTTTAGAGGAAAAAGAACATTTATTATCCCATTTGAAAGCTATGCAATTTCTCTCTCTCCCTTCTATCAGCACAAATATTTGCTGCAAATGCCTAGGTAACATTTTTCTTGTCTGAGTGTAATCTTCATTGTATTATTCCAGGCAAACTGCCAAGCAAGAGCTGAAATCAGGGCCAAAGCAATCTAGTTGCAGACGAATAATTACAATCAATACTGTACGTGCAATCTCACCCCCAAAGGTGAATCTGTTCTTGTATGGCTGGCAGATTTTAATTTTTAATTTTTTTTCTAATCCTCGTATCTATAAAAATGAGGCTTTTGTAATCATAGTTTCAGTCTGTTAGCCATCATTCTGCCAACTGTTCACCTTCATAATCTTTTAACTTCTTGGCCTGTTTCAAATGAATCTGATAAAGGAGGAAGTAATTAAACTCCAATGAGTTGTCCATGAAAATGGTCATCTAGGTAGATATTTATCTACATACATAATACATACACATCTATTTGTCTATCATATATAAATTTTCCTACTGGTAAGCTGTTAAAGGTTGGTCTCTGACTTCCTTAATTTGAAGTAGTCATATGAGCTCTTTATCCAATTTCTCTTCTGAAATGAAAAGTATCATCCTATGGTGTTGAGTCCTGAGATTCCTGGGCACTCTTTTCTCTACTCTGCTAAAGCTTTTCTATCTTCAAGAAGACTTAAATCATCTTTCCTAAATGTTTAATACCCTTTTAGCTCTTGATGATCCCAAAAATTAAATCTTTTCTTTCTTCCTGTTTTTTTAATTCAAGGTTCACTTTCACTGGTATTATTACAAAGCTTTTTCCTTGCCAGTGATTTATGGACCCAAGTTTATTTCTTTGATGGTAGGACAATGGGCTTCCTTGATTTTCATTTTCTTGGGGTTATTTTGTTGGTTTTGGGGGATTTTTGTTGTTTGGTTTATTGGGTTTTTTTTAATTAAAGCCATGGGATTTTTTCTCTACATTTTCATTTTCATCTCAATTTTTTCTGGAGTGGATGCTCTTTGTTTTCCACAGCAATGTTATATTTCATTCTGATGAAAGACCCTGAAAGTTAAGGTGCTGAGGCAGCCCTATGCATCTGTTCTGTGCACACTTTTTTGTGTTTCGCAGTGTGGCATTTATAATCCATCTTTTTTTCTGAATGCATTATCTTGGCCCTTGTTTTTTCAAGCAAAGCCTGGAGCTCCATGTAATGCTTTTTGTAGGCTCCAGCTTGCACTCCATATGCTTGTCTGCCTTAGGCACATCATCTCTTTTATGAGTGCAGTTTTCCTTTCCTTGTGTATTTTACCCTTTTTGTGTCGTGTTTTCAATTGCCTGCCATCTCTAGAGTGCTAGGCCACCACTTACCCTGTTTTTCTTCTGGTTCGCAAATATTAATTGCTTTGTCAAAGGCCAATTTTGTGTCATCTAGTCACCTGTTTTTGTGTGTTTGAGTGTTTTCCTAGAATCATAGCACTAGAGAATGGTTGGGGTTGGAAGGGTGTCTTGAAAGATCGTCTAGCTCTATATCCTCCATTGTGGGGGCGTTTAACTAAACCAGGTTGCTCAGAGTCCCATCCAATCTGGCCTTGAACACCTCCAAGGGTGGGGCATCCTCAATTTCCCTGGGCAACTTTTTCCAGTGCCTCACCACCCTCATAGTAAAGAATTTCTTCCTAATACCTACTCTGAATCTACTCTCTTTCAATTTGAACCCATACCCCTTGTCCTGTCACTACATGCTCTTGCAAATAGTCTTGTCTTGCCTTTCCTGTAAGTTCTGTTCATGAAAATCATGAATACCCTCTTTATGGGCATTGGCTGACTGGATCTTCAGCCTCAGACCTGTCACTAACTAATTGTGTTTTCACTTCTTTGCAAGCTCTGTTTATACTTTCTATTTTGTGATCGAGGGTAGGACTTTTCAAAGTCTGCCATAAAATTTATAGTTAAACTACTACACCTGAGGAAAAGTACATCTGATAAAAGTAGCAAGTCCCTCAGATCTAGCCGTAGTCAGAAACAGAGCCCTCTTCTGACTCCTCTCTTTACTTTTAGTGACACCACTCCATTGCAGTTATAGATGAAGTAGTAGTTAAATATCCCTCAATCACACTTTTTTTTTGAGAGGTTTAGCCCCTTACCTTCTCTGTTCAGTGAATGAGGGAAGGGCTGTGAATGTTGTCCACCTAGACTTCAGTAAAGCCTTTGGCACCGTCTCCCCCAGCATTCTCTTGGAGAAGCTCATGATTTGGACAGGTGCATTCTTCACTTGTTAAAAAACTAGATGCATGCCTGAGTCCAGAGTGTTGTGGTAAATGAACTAAAAGAAAGACATTGAAGTGCTGTAGCATGTCCAGAGAAGGGCAATGGGTTAGGGGCTTGAACATAAATCCTGCGAGGAGTGGCTGAGGGAAATGAAGTTGTTTAGTCAGGGAAAAAGAAGGTTCAGGGAGACTTTATCACCCTCTAAAACTATCTGAAAGGAGGTTTTGGCAATGTGGATGCCAGTCTCTTCCCTCAGGTAACTAGTGAAATGACCAGGAAAATAGCCTCAGGTTGTCCCAGGGGATGCTCCTGTTCGATCTCAAGAAAAATTTCTTCACTGGAAGAGTGATTAAGCATTGGGACAGCCTGTCCAGGGAAGTGGTGGAGTCACCATTCCTGGAGGTATTAAAAAGTGAGTAGACATGTCACTTCACGACAGGTTTTAGTGGGTATGATATACCCAGCTGAAGGTTTGACTTGATGATGTTAAAGGTCTCGTCCAGCCTTAATGATTCTATGGTTCTTTGCTTAGGGACAATACTTGGGCTGCTCTACTCTGGATACCATGTCATTTGGAAACCAGCTACAGCCAGCAAGGACACTGAACCTGTATGGCTCAGTGTCTATGCTCCTGTGGAGGAGTACTGCTAGTGTGTGAGTGAACATAAAGGGCAACACTTGCAAAGGCTGTCTAGTAGAGAAGAAAGTAAATGCGCCTGAAGTTCATAATTAGTCTGTGTAGTTGCTTTCATATGTTAAATGGCTTCTAGGAGACTATTTTCAAATGGGGAAATCTGGAGAAGCTGTATTTAAATCTGCACTGAAGAAAAAAAAGCCTCTAGAAGTCATGATCTCCCACTTTGAATAGATTACTACAAATATTTGTTCAGAAGTGAGAATATTGGAATTCTTTGCTCATCTTTCCATGTTTCTGAAATGCAGGGCTCATCATGCTGAGTCCTCAGGGATTACCCTTACCTCATAATATCACGTTTGCTTATGATCTCTACTGTGTCTGATGTGAGCAGTGAGGTGGTTCAGCACAAAAGGAATATTACCCTCTTCATAGCTGCTCAATCTTTTTCTCCCTCTCACTCTTATATGAAATAAGTAATGCACGTACACTTTTCTGACTGTCATAAAATATCCTATGGAGCTCAGCTAAAGCAATGAGACCTATAATAATTCCTCATGTGTTTATTACAGCAGCAGCCAGTCTACTGATGGGAGCTGTAACAATATCCAGTGGAGACAACGGAGTTAGTCTATGTTGAATTCCTCGGGGTCTGAAGGGAGTGCAAACAACTATGCACTATTTTTGCAATAAGAAAACTAGATTGTTCTTTTTTAGTTAAAGTGCAACAGTTTTCTTGTTCTTCTGCTCAGTACCAGAATTGTTGAAAGCATGCATGAACAATGTGTTTTTGCCTGGCTCTGGTTGATTTTTGTGTGGCACTGTAATGTAGAATACGTCTATGTTAATCATTGCTCTGGTGTGCAACAGAAAGCCAGTAGCCTGCTGGGCAAATTTAGAGCCTAAGAACAGCAGATCCTTTGAGCCTATGGGTTCTCAGCTGTGGATTTTCTGGTGACCATCTCAATTGTGAGAGCATTGCACAAGCAACCAATAGGTTTGCCTGGACATATATTCCTAACAGAGCACACTTAACTGATTGCTCAGTATTACTCTCATTACTCTCACTCATTCTCCTGTCCTCACATTAACCTGTTGCTTTGCGGTGCTCTGCTGGGACTTCGAGTTCAGGCTAAAACAAGAGTAAATTATGCTCAGGATGGGCTCCCAGTGGCTTCCAGTGAGGTCAAGGTGACAGACAAGTGCTTGTCGCTTGCAGGTGCTGCAGCAGAGTTGATAAACATATCCCAGACTCAGTAAGAGATGCTTATTAGTCCAGGCTATGTTCAGGACTGGAATTGTTCATGAATGAACATTAGAAAGATCAATCAGCTAATAACTGGTTTTTTTGATGCAACACCTGATAAAAGAAAAAAAATTAGCTCTTTTTTGTTTTCTTTTTCTTCCCACCATCCCTGACAACTACAAAGAGAGCTACGGAGTAAAGCGTTACTCTCTGTGGGAAGTGTGTTCTTCAGGCAATGGCAGTATTTCAGTAGAAGACAGCTGATTATTGATTGCAATTGTGTAGCCAAAGGTCAGGTTTTAAATATCTCTCATTGCCTGATATCTTTCTGATTGCATAGGTAAAAAAATCCCAACAAACAAACAAAAATAATCCCCAAAACTTCAAAAAAACAACACCCAAGATTTTGAACGAGATGTGAGAAAGGGCTTAGAGTGATTGTGGGAAGGAAAACCTGTCTTCTCAGAGGGGATAAAGAGAAGGGCAAAATTAACATTCCAAACCCTTTGGGGAAGGAACAAATGGAAATGAGAGAAAAAGTATTTTAAGTAGCAGAACAATGCTAGTAGGAGAGCAAATGAATACACTAACCAATGCATTGGAAATGAGAACAAGGTTTCTTACCATGAGGGAAATGAAATTTTTAGATGAGATTTCAGAAAGGATATGCCCACATCACTTCAGGACAAGTCTTGGTAAGTTCTTGGGAGGGAATGCACAGAAAAGTGGAAGCTAGAATTAAAGTTGACATTTCTGATGTGTCCTGTGCTCACTGCAATTCTGTCTACAAATGGAACACTGTATGTTTGCTGCATTGCCTTTATATATAGTTAATTGATCTCATGCCTCAAAGTTCTTCTAATCTCCTGCAGAGACCAGGAAGAATTTTTCCTCTTCTGCATAACCTGCCTTTTAAAAGTTTTTTTTTTTCTTTATTCTTCTCCCCCTGTAACTACTGAAACAGAGAAGGTTGACCACAATTAGAATGGAGAAGGGAGAGTTGTTTTTGGTAGGGCAAGATGCAGTTCCAGGTTTTGCTGAGGAAGTGCTGAAATGCTTGGCTAGATTGCCTTGTTCCTGCTCTCAAAGTTCTGAACATCATATTAAAAAAAAGGAATTCTTTTGCTGCCAGATCAGAATCAGTTACCAGTATGGGACAGGGATCACCATTGTTAATTTGTCAGTTTTCTAATTTCTTGTATTTTCTTTGTGTTTCTTTGTTACTTCAGAAAGCTCAAACGCTGGTTGCACTTTGATGTCTCCTGTCCTTTCCCTGGATACTTTCTAGGGTCTGTGAGTTTTTGTCTTCTGCTGTAGTCTGTTGTTTCCCTGTGCTATCCAGAGGAACCTTTCCTGCCTGAGGTCCTCTACCTACTTTCAGGATACAGCTCCTAAAAACTCAGGCAATCTTATGCTTCATCTCTTTTCATTTTGCTCTAATAACTTGGAAATGTGGGCTGTCCTTACATGCATCTAAGAACTGTGTACACATAGAGCTGGTATAAAGGTCACTGAAGTCACGAGGTGGATTTTCTCACAATCCTAAGGAAGAAAATGAAAATTAATTACCATAGGATAAGTATTATTTTATACAGTTTCTCTACTATTTCTTGCATTCACTCAGAGGTAGACACTTGGCAAAATGAGAAATAGCTGAATAATGCTTTCCTTTACTTTTGTGTTTCTTTTCAGGCTCCATCTATGAGATGTTTGGAAATGAATGCTGCCTGTCGACAGGAGAAGTCATTAAAGTTATTGGCTTCAAAGTTAATAAGCTCATAGCAAGTATTTGTGAGACTAATGAAGTCAGCCAGTTTTCAGCTAAAGTGGAATTACCGCTAAATTTTCCTGGTACAGTATTTCACGCATACATGTTTTTGAGGAATTATAGTTCTGAGTAATCACCTTTGTTCATTTTATTGATTTGCTGTCTTGATTGATATTTGAGGTTGCAACTCAGCTGTCAAGGATACAGTTTTATTAGACGATACAAGACACAATCAACTAATTTACAAATTTCAACTCTGACAGTTCTTTTTCAAATACTATAGAAATTATTAATATTATAATATTTTGTGGTAATGCTTTCTATACTTGGAGTCACTCTGTCAAGAATTACAACAAAATCTTCTTTTCATTTACTTCTGACTTTGCCAAACTTTGTCTGAGGTGCAATCTTCCTTGCTGTGTGCTCAAACTACAATTTATTTACTGTTACTATACATGTACTTCATTTTTTATATAAAATATTTTGCTAGTTTCTGCTTTTATTTCAATGTTTTATTTTAATTCTAGTGGCCAAAGTGGCTGCTGGAAACAATATTAGAGGGAAATCAATATGTTTTCCTGCTTGAAAAACACTTCTACTGTCCTGTAGAGAAATCCAAATATATTAATATTTTGCAGGATGGACTTGAAACTTGGCATGTGGTACTGACTTATTATTTGAAACATATCTTCCTCTCTTCACGCTGCCTCATTAGGGAGAGCTGGCCAAGTACTGAACCCAGGGTACCCAGTTCATCACACATCATATTTATTAATTTTTTAATTCTGCTCTCATCTCAAGTCCTCTATTGTTGGGACCCAGAAGTGTTAAACAGAGAAGAGTGCAGACAGAGAAGTGCTGGACTGTGAGTATCTCATGTGTGTGAGGTGGAGGAGCAATCTAAGTTAAGCAAATGACAGGAAAAGAGCAGGGCAGAAGGATGAAGAATGAAGTCTTACCATCAGGGACCAGAGAGGTGGTTTCAGCAGCAAACTAAGAACTCACCCAGACACAAATATGTAAGTAGGGCATTTCCTATGCTGCAGGCGGCAGAGGTAATGGGAGTCACTTGAAGAGAGATGAGCAGGTTGGAAAATAGGATGCTGAGGCCAGTGGGATGTAGGAGGGAGTCTGTATAGTTCTGGGAGAGAAGTTATGGGACACCTGCAGGTAGGAAACGCTGTAAAAAAGCATACATAGAACACAACAGACTTCAAGGGTCTGATATCACGTCCAGGACTTAGTTTGGCCATCAGTCTGGCTAATGAACTGAATGAGGCTACAATTTTGTTGAAAAAAAAAATGCAAATTTTAATTAGCACTGTATTGTACTGCAAGCATATGGGAGGATAAATTGATGCTGCACGGGGAACATAGCATGAGTGTTTTCTAGTGTTTGAGTGCTTGATTTAATAACCTCATTGATGCTCAAATGTCTTGCTTAGCATGTGAGATTGTGCACACATGCATATATAGGGTTTGGTTATGCCAGTGTTGAAACAGGTATGTGCTTTTCTGCAGAGGGAAACAGCACATACTTCTTGAAGCAAATAAACTGTAAAAGTGCATGGAAATGCAATGTTTCATCTGAATTCCACAGAAAAATATCTTCTGTTATGCCTTTATTTCATATTTCTCTCTGAAATAGTTGTATATATAATTTTTTTCTCCTCCAGTAGCTCCTCAATTTGCTTTCATGTTTTTCTTTAATGACCACTTACTACAAGACTTTTTGTGGAATGCCATTTTCAAGCACTAATAGGGCCCAAATGTAGTGATAAAGACATTTTAATTCTCTCTGGCTATCTAGACATATTGAAGTACGGTTCTTTCATGAACTCTCAAGATACTTGGTATTTTTTTTGATATCTAAGGTTCTTTGCTATTGTGAAAATTTCTGATATCTTTAAAGTATATATATTTATAGGAAGTCATATTCTAAATTTTGATTGGCAGATGAGGTTGAATTCTAAAATATCCAAAATAACAGAATGATAAATGTAATTCTACATTTATTAATATTGAGTCCTTTAGAAAAGAATGACTTGTGATTTCAAAAAGCTTGGACCTGGTGAATCAGGATTTGTTTGCATTCAAGTGATCAATTTTACACCTTGGCATTTGGATGTTGTTGCCTTATTGAGCACATTTTCAAATTCAATCTAATCACTACAATTTGCATGCAGTTATGACTTTTGTAACCAGTGCTCTAGAAAACTGTGCTATTTCACTTGAAAAATAAATTCAGAATTCATTTTGCTGAAATTTATCTTTATTATCCTCCCAATGACGAGTATTACTGAACAGCAGCATTGGAAAGGAGTATAATGACACATTAGCCCAACAGGGAGCACCTCTTTCCTGTTTCTCCCTGTATATGTCCTCTTATGCATTCAAGAGTATTTGGTAAGATGTAAATTTGTTATTTCTTTAATTTAGTTCTTAGCTGAAGAATGGTTCTGCTGTGCAGAGTCAAGATTTTCCAAACTTTGCTTTTTTTTTTAAATTTTTTCCTTTTCACTTCCTTACATGCACATGCCAAGTTCTAACTGAAATATTGTATGTGAAACGTGGTTTGCCCCTATCTCCTGAACAAAGCACAGAACTAAATTGCAGATGATCTTTTTCACACTGCCATTGACTTAATTCAACAAAAATATCCACAGGTCTACAGGAGGCTGACGCTGTACTTACATTGTATGTACAGTGCTCACTCAACACCGTTGTTGTAAAGAAATCTTTTACTTTGATGCTCTTTTCCATTTCCTCTGTCATGAGTTTCCATTTGCTTGCAATGGGCTCATGTATCCTTTCAATGTGTGCATGCAGGCAAAAATAAGCAATGCTGTTCAGGTTATTCTGGGGATAGAATCTCTTTGAGTAAACACCTGGGCTCACTGGATTTAAACGAGCCTTATTCTTTGTCTTTCTGAACATATTTGCTGTCTACTGAATTTCTTTTTTTCTGCTCTGGCAAATCCGATCCTTGATAAAGGCCTAATTTGTCCTTTGCATTACAGAAACCTCAGCAACCACAAGTTCAGTATTTGTGTTACTTCATTTTATCCTCATTCTAATTTGTTCATTTTCATGCCTCAGAGTGCCAGGCTATTCTTTCTGTGCTCATAAACTGGGAAAAAAAAAAAAAAAGAAGTTTGCTGTTAACACTGGACACATCAATGGCTACATCTAACCACATTTTGAACTACAATTTTCTCTTACAAGCAGATTAGCAGACAGATAATTTGCACAACAGCTGAACTGTGTGCCAGAACAAACGATTACATTTAATTCTGTTATATTCCTTCTTCTGCGAAAATGTTTCTGGACTGACCCTGCTACTATGAGGTCACTGGCTGTTGCTGCTGCTAATCCCTCTATGGTCTGACGGACATGTAACTGAGCACGACTGTTCCTTTGAGCACTCGGCCTCTGCAAGTCACAAGACCGATTTGTCAGTGACCATGCAGCACATCTGTGGAAGAACAGTGATTAGATACTAGGAGGCTCATCACAACAGGAGACGATGGGGAGCTGGCTTTTGGGAGAACATGAGGAGGGGAGAATGCTGGAGTACAGGAAGTAGAGGGTAGGTGAAGAAGGTGAAGAACAAAAGGAATGGCATATAAGTCAACTCCAGAAAAGTTAGGAATTGTGCTCTTCCCAGTCTTTTGCATTACCTCAGGGAACAGAAATTACTAGTCTGGGAAAAATGGTCTTTCTGCTCTTCTTGAAGACTACTTGTTACTCTACTACGCAAGTTAAACCACTGGTTTTCTCAGTTTTCCATGTGGAAAAGAGACTTTTCCTTCAGCACTTTAATTAAGACTCAAAATGGGAAGTCTATAAAGCTACAGGGTGGTACATTTTAACTCTCTAAAACCAGTAAAAGAGAGCTGCATATACTGTTCCGTAAAAAGGTGGTAAAAATATCTTGTATCAAAACATGCTTTCCCATAGCACAGTTATTCTTGTGATCCTCAGGCTATATTTTCTCTCCCATACCCGATTCTCGGACTCTGTTTCTATCAATCCGTACATCAATTAGTAAAATTTTTTCTTTAAAATCATGGGCTTATTAGGTTTGGGTCTTACTAATTATCATGTTATGACTAAGCAGACAGTTCACCTAGTGAAATATCAGTAAGTAAAGAGGCTTCATAAAAAAAGAATGGTTATGTATTCCTGTAATTCTCATATCTGTGTAACCAAAACTATTGGGCATCAGCACTTTAATTGTAGATTATGTTTAGAAAGTAGATCTATAGGAGCAATAATGACAGATTTTGACAAACCAGATGGACTTTTTTTCCAATTTTCCTATTTCCATCTGTCTTCCTCCCTAACAGTCCACCAATATCTCTTAGAAAAGTCTAAGTGAATTTGATTTATTCATTTTATGATTTATGAAAAAGTGCAAAAATATTTTTGTTTGCCCTCAAAATGTCCAAACTTTTGTGTCTCAAACTTACCATATGTCTCTTCCTCCTGGACATTTCCTTGTTATCTTGGAAACAAGATAGGCCTGGAAAACATTTGGTTTCACAATTTTATTATCTAAGATTTTAATAAGGTTCTGAATGGTTCCAGATAATATTGTCTAGGGTTTGGGTTTTTTTGAAGTTTCGTTTTGTTTTTCATGTATATACAGTAGTAAAGAGAGCACTTATAAGTGGCAGATTATGGCAGTTAGATAGGAACCACAGTCACTTTCACCCAACATACCAAAATAATTTTATATATATTTACCTGTTTTCTAGAGAAACAAACATAAGCACTCACAGATGGTTATTTGATGGCTTCAATTCAGGAGTATTCATCAATACAGAAGGCCACGTAGCTCTTTACTTGCCATAGCAAGCATTCTGTTACCGAAATTAAGAAAACCAGCAGAACAGAAGGTGAAGATTCTTCTGCTCCCAGCCTTGACAAAGTCAGTCTGCCTGGGCCCAAGGGGATAATCAGATTTTTTAAAAATATTACAATTATAGTTCCATGTGAAATCTGCTTTCTAACCCAGTATGCTCATTGGTTTGTTGCTGGCTTCCAAACAACTCTCTAGTCCCAGCAAAATTAGTAGAGCCTGAGACTAGTGTCAAACTCAGAGGAAAAGAATGTTTCTCATACCTGTACACTGCCAAATATTTTCAAATGGGATTGTTTTTTTAGCACAGTTTATGCAGGCATTTAATGCAATTCTGGAGGTTTTGTGGGGGTAAATGTGCATGCTTCTGTATCACAGATGGTTAAGGATAGTTACTGCCTTTGGGACACATTTTAAGTATTTTGAATATATTTTTTTAATGAAGAATATTCCTATTTGCTTTCTCTCAGCACTGCCAGGAGATGTTACCCATATTGTGCTTGCAGAGCATGACACTGTAATACTGTTTGGGGGATGCTGCCTTTTCCACAGTTTCATTTTGCCCTTGGTGCCTCCTACACTATGATACTTTATCAATGCTGATGAACCTGTTTGTGTTGATCTGCACTGACAGCTCTAGTAGTGTTTAGGACTAGGATAAATAACTTCCTTGCTAATAGTTGTGTTTAGTACAGCTGTGAGAAACATTACAAATATTAGTGGGACAGAAAAGTGTGCTGAAGTTGTATTCTGTAGTTGTGCAGCTACATTCATGAATGTGGCTTCCTCGAATCCCGGAAAAAAGCCTGGAGATTTTCTTGCAGCGCTGCAGTGAGGGCATATATGTAGACGATGTATGTACACAAGGGTACTAATTTCACACAGGAAAAGATGGCTGTCATACAGGCAACTGTGAAGGCACAGAACCACAGAAAGCAGTGAATGTAGGCACAACTACTGACTATTTCTGCAGCAGTTCAAGCTGGCTATTACTGTTCAGGCTGCTAACAGGCCCTCAGAGCTGCTAGTTCTCACAGTTCCTCATGGTCTCACGAGACACCCAGAACCAAACAAGCCAAATAGGGTGATGAATTCAGTCATCAGCAACTCAGCAGCTAGAATCTTAATAACATCTCCTTTATCAAGAACAATGCTAGAGTTATGAAGTGAAAGTAGTGGGTTTTGTTACAGTAAAGGAAGAATCACAGCAATTTTGTAGAAAAAAAAAAAAGGAAAAAAAAGGCAGCTGTTATGGTAGAGGCA
This sequence comes from Serilophus lunatus, assembly GCA_013399895.1. NCBI lineage: Eukaryota > Metazoa > Chordata > Aves > Passeriformes > Eurylaimidae > Serilophus > Serilophus lunatus. The sequence goes on along the minus strand of VXBA01000875.1, from coordinate 423,906 downwards.
ATTGTTTGAAACATCCTTTTTTGAAGAATACAATCTTAGGGAGGCCCTGCCATGCAGGTCTCTCAGTTGTGTTGATAGTGGTCAATAGTGAAAATCAGTAAGGGAAAAGTTGCGGGAGAAAATAAGGAAATTGATTATTTTTTACTGAAGCAAACCCCTACTCTAATTTGTTAAACAATCCCACAGTCAGGGGAGGCAAAGAGAAGGGAATGAGTGTTTTCCCAAGATACTGCAGTAACTGTTTGTTCTGGCAGCTTCTCACCTTGCTGAGATTTAGGTATCTGCTGGGACATCCTGCATTTTTCTCATATTCTGGTTCCCAAAAGAAGGGAGTCATGGCCAGTGTGGACCCAGTTCTCACACTAAATGGCTCGTTTGGATAGGACATGGCTTAAACTAACTACTCATGAGATTTGGAGCAGTCATTAAAGAGTGCTACCAACCAGCACTCCTTGATTCCCCATCCCTTACTTCCTGCTTAACAGCCAAAATGAGAGTATACTTTTCTCACAAAGGTAAAGTACCCACTGTGCAGTCCAGAGGAGAAAGAATGTAGAGCAGTGGGGCCATAGGATTTTTACTAGTTGGCTTTGCGAGATAAAGGGAGAAAAGGCACCGCATCCCCCAGGGAGCTTGGCTTCTTTGTCACTGTAGCTGTAGCTATTGGTTAATTTGTGGCGAGCAAACCTGGCCTAGCAATGACTTCTATGCTCAGTTATACTCACTGAGAAGCAGGTCTTATTCAATGCTTATCTCAAGAAGCTCCACTATAATTTCATGAGGCAGCATCCACGATGCTGCCACACTTGTGAAGACAGCTGAATCATGCAGTTCAGCTAAGCCCTGCATCTTAGTCCTCTAAACCCTCCATCTTCCTTTATGACAAAACTCACAGAAATACTGAAATGTGCACATTTTTCTTACAATGCAAATTCCTAATGAGACAGCTCCAAGGGGATGATTAGCATTAAATAATAATGTCCCTAGGGAATAGGAAAGCTCAGATACAGCTTCTGCCTTGCAGAACTTCAACATTTTAATTGCCTTGTGATGACTGGAGTGCTACAACACCCAGACTTTGAATTAATCTGGCTGGTGAACTGGGTCATCAAGTATGCTAAAATGCTCTTTCTTTTCTGTAGGTGCTACTTTTTCATTTGTGATATATCTTTAAGCATACTTGATGTAGGAATCCTCATTCTTTGTGTGGAACTTTATGTAGTACTGGTGTTTATTCTGCATTCACTGATCTCATTAATGTTGATCTGCATTTAGCTCTCAAAGGATGGTTTTCTGAGAAGACACATAAGAATTTACGATAATCTTTTGTGATAACTTTTAAGCTAATTTTAAGATTTTTTTTAAAGATAATTTTTCTGTGGCAAAGAGAAATTTTACTGTGGATGTTAAAATGTTAGATGTCAGAAATTAGATGCAGTATAAAAAGGATTATCTCCAGTTGCCTATACATTGTACTGCACAGTTGATATTGATGCTGTAAGGGCCACAGATAAAAATTGAAAAACAAGGAGTGAAGGGAGAAGCAGCTTTACTGGTCAAAGGCTGATGATCCAAAGAGAAAAATCATAACAATCTCCCCATTTCTATAACATTCTGAGCACCCCTCCCACATACTATCCAATTAAAGTCCCTCTTACTTCTATATTACCCCAACATCCAATAGAATTGTCCCTTACTACTTAATCCCACTTATGTCCAGCCTCTTGTAGGCTTGGAAGCCTAACTCTGTGTTTTGTCTTGTACCCCACTCATCTACACACAAGCATGCAAACACACAGGAACACAGGCTCTTCTGGCCCTTGATATTCCGAGTTATCCAGCTACCTAGCTAAAGTGAATTCTTGAAAATACTAAGCATACCCCTTAAGGCATCAATATCATCTTTGTAGAGTCACATTTCTAGCAACTAAATTATCATCTATGAATTGTTTGATGTGCTTTGCTCCCCATTTTTAATATATTCAGAATTCTGAAATTTGGCATGACTTGATTTGTGTATTTCCCTTTTTATAATGCAAGTTTTCTGCTCTTAGGTCTTTATAAGGTTGTGGCAGATAAAACTCCATATGTCAGCATTGAAGAAATTACAAGAAAAGTCTCCATTGGGCCAACAAGGCTTGGCCATCCATGTTTCTATAGCCCCGAGGACATAAAATCAGCAAACTTCACTATCAAACATGGTGAGAAGATCACCTTCAACTCCGTGGAAGAGGTCAATGGAAAAATGGTTGTGAACTGTGTTGTGGTCAGAAATAATCAGTCTTATTCCTTCACTTTACCCCTTTCACAAGAAGGAAAATTCTATGAGTGTGAAGATGACCAGATATACACCCTAAAAGAAATTGTAGAATGGAAAATTCCTAAGTGCAGAAACCGGATTGTCAAACTTTCCAATACTTTACATATGTGGGATTCCTCTAATCCACTTCCAGAGAATTTTGATGGCTACTTGATTCTCATGCCTGTCTATGAAGTGCAAGCAGTAATGAAATGTAAGTAGGAATCAAAATCAATGTTAAGATTGGTATAGCAAAGTACCCTTAAATACACACATTTGCTTAAAATAGCCAGGAAAGATTCAGTTTCTCAAAAATCCTTGATCAATACTTGCCACTGATGTTAATTTCAAGATCTTCAAGAAAGATAAATATAATACTGCCTTTATTATTCCTTTGAAAATTCCCTTACCTTTATCTTTACCTTTACCTTTAATTTCTTTCTGTTGCATTTTACTGGTCACTACAATTAAATCCTCTCTGCAGATAAAATATGTTGCATAGTGAACAGGTGTAGATTAGGAATTCTACGCAGTCCTCAGATTCTCTTTCTTTGTGTCTGAGACTGGCCATGGAGAAGCCAAAAGGTCATCTATGGCTATGGCTAGGAGACAAAAAAAGAGTATAGACATACATGTTGGAATACACTTAACTACTATTTATTTTTCAGAATGAGGATGCCACAGAAAGAAAAATCATATTGTGTGCAGAAACAAATATCAATAGATGATAAACAGAAAAAACTCACGGACAATTTCTGAATCCTCTAGGTTTGAGGTGACTGAAAGATTAGAAAAACAATACCTTTAAAACCTGTAACTAGTATTAGGAGTTCTTACTTTAAAAAAACCCCAATGTATCCAGGGCACATTAACACTGTTCTAGTTATCCCACCAAAACACTGAAACTGCTGTGTTCTGATGGGAGGATAGGAACTTAAAAGGGTTTTGCTGTCTGTTGTATTTACTAGAAGCAAACCCATAAGATCCATACAAATTCAATCCCAAAGGAAATATGTCATTCATGAGGATATTAAGCAGGAAATCTTCTCACAATTGAGCTTTCTCTGTTGAATGATGTTGACAAATGGATAAAAGAAAAAGAAATAAAAGTAGGCAGAGACAGTTAACAAAATATACTACAGTTATTATACGATTATCATAAAATATTCAACTGCGCTTGCCTTGTGATTTAATGTGAGAGTTTGGAAAATATATCTTCACAAGATAAAGTAGTCCATTTGCTATAAGTCTAGCTAGATTCAGGGATCTAGCTCATCTTCTGAAGCTGGTTTCATTTGGGTATATTCCTATACCCACTTAGATATATGTGCAGAATCAATAGGAATTTAATGTCCATACAACTTTCAGAAGATGTAGAAATGTTTGATATTCATTTGTCTTCCAATCAGTTCTTCCAGTGAGACTTGGATTTGTTGTTTTTATTTTGTATTCATAGTTTGCTCAACATCTAAGAAGCATAAAATATGTCCTAAATAACTGTTTAATACAAACATGAAAAATAGGCTTCATGGTACATGATTAACTACTTTCTTTTGGACCATGAAAAATGGATTTTCACTATTTTTAAATAGGCACAAGATAAAGTGTAAGAAATGCTATCCACTACTCAATAAAAAAGATTCCTGATAAGAGGGATGTCTGATTACATTTTCACAGGCTGTGGGCAGGAATCCTCTATACTTCTCATTCTTAATAATGAACAAGTTATGTGTGTGGAACTTCCCCAAATACTTATAGAAAACTTTCATTTTCATTACTCATATCTTCTGTATTGTCTTTCCCTTGTAGTGCTTAGGATGTTTGTCACCCGAAGGTGTCAATGTGACAAAAGCAGAATTGGAGCAAACAAATCCTGAATCACTGTCACAGAATTCTCTCATATAAAATACATCTGATATGGACTTTACAGTACAATATATTGGTATGTCCTGCTTCAAGGAAGGGTCAACCGAGAGTATTCTTTCCCTGTGTTTAAGTCTATGCAGAATAAGTCGTATTGAGGGAAGTCATTATATATTATTTGCTCCTTAAATTATTCTGCCTGGGCCAGGGATCTGTGATATCATTCATTTGTGTCAAATTCTTAAACAAGCCTTAATTTCACAGTCTGCTTTGTGCGTGGAAGTTTTGCATTCAAAATTTTGCAAGTTCAGCTGTGATAAAAGTGTTGTTGCTCCCTGTGAGACTGTTAAATTCAATGGCTCAGCTCTGCTAGTGAAGAAAATCGGATAATGCAGAAAAAGATTTCCACAGAAGAGTATTATAGTAAAAAGTCTTAATTCATAGTAATAATAATAATAATAATAATAATAATAATAACAATAACAATAACAACTTTAGACTTTGTTATAGAAAGGTTTTGCCTTTTTTTTTAACTGCAGATGTATTAATTCTTGTTTCTCTGAGACTGACCATAGCAGCAGCATGTGTTAAAGGATTCAAATATATTTATTTATTAAAAATATTTTCCCACTCATTTCTTTATAGAAACTAATAGTTCCTATGAAATAAAAGAACAGAAATACAACCTAGACTTGAGAAAGTGTTTGATAAGATAAACGACTGTTTAAACTTGGAGCTGATGCAGGAGATATAGTGAACTAAATATTTTGCCTTATCCTTTTTCTTAAAATTTTTGTTCCCTTGCATACCTTATTCTCTCCCTTCCTTTGTGTGGTTTCATGCATATTCAGTAACCATATATCCCAAATTACAACAGTTAGACTTGCTGGCCCAATTAATGATGCAGGTTTACACACGGAAGCACACACCTCATGGAAGGTACTTTTAGTATTTAGACATAGGACATTATTCCAATGTAACAAAATCCAATGTATTTCTGTTTCTTTTCAGTTCGAAAGAGCATAGTTCACATCCTTTCAGATCTAGATGTTGAGGTCAAGGATATAACAGACTGTTATGATATCAGCTCTTTCCTTCAGCCACTGTCTTTGGAAGATGTACTTGAGAGAACAAGCATGGAATTTCCTATGGTTGCTGAGATAATGGAAGGGCCTTCAGGAAGCCAAAAACCATATAACTTATTGTCTCCAGGGACAGAGATTGTCATCTACAAAAAGTACCAGGCAGCAAGAGTCCTAGCTTCTGAGATCAGAAGCGATTCCCCCAAAAGACATTTTTTAATCCCTATGAGCTACAAAGGAAAGTTCAAGAGAAGACCTCGGGAGTTTCCAACTGCCTATGACTTAGATATAGCAAGAAGTGAAAAGGAACAGCTTCACGTTGTTGCAACTAAAGCTTTTGCTTCCCCTCATAAAGAGCTTTTATCTGTTGCAGTTGGAGATCAATTTCTAGTTCAGCAATGCCAGACTAGTGAAATTCTGTATGAGGGAAGAAAGAAACTTGTAGATGTTTTAGCTTGTGAGCAAATACTAAGCAATACATACAAAAAAGTGTTCCTCCCTATGTACATGGAAGGCAGCTTTGTGGAAGTGATCCATGACAAGAAACAGTACCATCTTTCTGAGATTTGCAAAGAATTCCACTTGCCTTTTAATGTCAAAGTGTCAGTGAGGGACCTTTCCATCGAGGAAGATGTCCTGGCTGCTGTGCCTGGTCTGCAGTTTGAAGAAGAAATTACAGACTCTTACTTGCTGATCAGTAGTGCCAGTAGTCCAATGGAGAGCTGGGAGATTCCTGTATATCGCTTAAACATGTTAGTCCATTTGCTCAGCAAAGATGTCCAGACAATTGTACCACCTGTGACTAAGACAATAGTGGAAGAGATCAGCAAAGAGCAATACTATATGGTGCGAAGATATGAAAACCAAACCCTTCATCCACCACCCAGGCCTCCCAAGAAGCCAACAACATTTGGACCCAAATCTGCTTTTGCAGTACCTAAGCAAGGTGTGGCTGATGTACTACAGGCTTCAAAGGTAAGGTGTTAAAGTTTGCCTTTGAATGTCTTACAATCGTAGGTCATGTTGTGTGGGTTTAAAGTATTCATTTCACTGTTGTATCCTTATGGCATGTACACAGATGTCTCTGAGCTCCCTGTGATAGGCAAATTATCCATTATAGACAAGAATGGCTAAAATCTCCAGTGTGTGTTAACTGATCCATGAAAAACAACGGAACCATGCTGACTCACAGCAGAAATCTTGGCTGTATAATTTTGCATAGATAATCCTTTACTGCACCATTGTAAATGTGAAGGGAGAAACTTGAACTGCTTGTATTTAAGTCTTTATTAAGGGGAAGCATTTTTTTCATGATGCAAAGATAATTTTTCTCAGCTGGAAATGGCAGAAGTTCACAGAAAGACAAGTTGTACAGAAATTTTTGAATTCATTATTTGCACTTACCCAAGTGGCAAATAGCTTTACGAATAAAAAAAAAAAAAGGCAGTCAGTTCAGAATGGCACTTGCTGTTAAGAAAAAGATGTCCCCTCTAGCATAATTTTTTTCATGTTTAACCTAAGTTAATGCATTTGTTCATTAATCTTAGTGTTGGATATGACTGAGGTGGAGTTAATTTTCTTCACAGCATCCTGTAAGGTGTTGTATTTTGGATTTGTCACTTAATCGGTGTTGATAGCTCACCGATCTTTCGGCTATTACACAGCACTGCACCCACAGTGTGGAGGCCTTCTTTTTATTTCCCAGGCTTCCCCCAGGAAGTTGGCTGGGGTTGGGCAAGAGTTTGGGAAGGGACACAGCTAGGGCAGTTGACCCCAACTGACTGGAGGTATATTTCATGACATGTAATGCAATATGTCATATGACATATAATTGCTATTGCTCAGCAACAAAAACGGAAGGGAGTGATCAGTACAAGAAGGTAATCTAACTCAGAGACTGGCCAGACATCAGTTTGCTTTTGGGAGGTAGTGAGTGACTGCCTTTGTATCACTGGTTTTGTGGGGCTTTTCCTCTTTCCTTCATTTATTAAACTGTCATTATTGAGTTTCATTGCTTTCACTCTTACTATTCTCTCACCTGATGACATCATCATCCTGATGTCAGAGTGGAGTAAGCAACCTGTAGTAAGTACCTGGAGGAGTACTTAGCTGCTGACTGAGGTCACCCCCACACACAGTTTTCTTGCATATATTGGAAGAATCAAAGACTTTAATGAGAGAGACTGTCTAGGAGGCATTTAACTTAGGTCACAGTTGCCCTCATGTACAAATAAAAATTCCCTACAAGGGAAGAGGAAAAAAACTTTCAAGTCTTTGTGTTGTGATTGTTCTATGTTTTAAATGGAATGTAACTCATGTAATTATATTTTTGGGAGTTAAGAGAAGGTTGGATTTTTTGTGTTGCTATCAAACTGAAGTCCAGTTGGCAGCCACTCAATAAGGTCAATATTTGTGGGTACCTGTCTCTCCCTGCTGGAGGTGTACCTTCCCTCATGCCAATTCCAAAACTACATGCAAGGCTAAAGCTCCATATAGACCCTTGGTTACAACACACTGTAGGAGAAGTGAATGGGTAAAGTGAGTCACTCAGACAAGGGTAATACAACAAAAAGATGTGTAATTTTCTCCTGTCTTTACCACAGAAACTTCTTTTCTGATAATTTGTACAATGAACATTGTAACAGCTTAAATAAGCCATCATATAAGGCTAGGCAGGATACATGAGAAACTGCTCCCTGGGCTTGACAGCTAAGCGATCAGCCTGGTGCTGGCCTGGGGTACAGAACTGGGGAATAATTCCCTCAGGTTGTGTTTCTGAAGACCCATACCCTAGTCAGGAGGACTTAGACTTCCTGCTGTTACTGATGGCTTTGTGTGGAGAACAGAAGGCGGATGCTGACTCCAGATCAGGTTCATGCAGAAGATAATATTTTTCCTGAAGTGAGGAGAGAGCTATTAGGGCAGGAGAGGGATGAGCTGAAGTCCCTTTGCACATTAATGAATGAGAGAAACCTTAGACTGCAGCGGTCCAGACAAAAGAGATCATTTCGGTCATATGCTTGTTATAAATAAATAACAAACTGTAATAAGAATGCTTAGAGTTATGCAGGTTTGTAAATCTCCTACCCTGGAAAAGTAAAACAAGTAGAGAACCCTCATTCATTAGATTAAACATCCTGAGCTGTAACATATTTGGTTTAAAGTTGCACAGAATGAGTTATATTTTCTATCTAAAGCACCATGAATCCTTTGAGAGGATGTGAATGGTAGCAGCTAGGCTTTTCCTTGGCCTCTCTGCAGCGTTAGGGGAACACTGAAATTTTTTTACATATATCAGGAGTGTCTGAGAGTTCAGAAAGTTAGAAATTGTGCCAAAATGATAAACAATCCTCTTTGCATATTTGTGACTATGCATAGATTTATTTGCATAAATAACAGATGAGCATCCTAATGAGCTGAATTTAAGACTGACAAGGTGGCAGCCTGGAATAAGCTTTAGTGCTGCATGAGTTGCCATGCTCCTCCTGCAGGCAGCTCTCTGCCTGGTGCTTAGGGAACTCTGGCTGCTTGCTGGAGGGTGGTAAACAGCTTCCTTGCCCACCATTTGGGAAGCTCTGCTTGCCTTAGAGCTCCAGGATTAAGTGCTGCTGCTGCATGAGTCCACGGAGGACTAAAATCTGTCTGTTTTATGCTAATACCTGGGGATAATCTCCAAGGGTGTGTCACCTTTAGCTACAGCTTTTGCTCTGATTGCCTTTTAGCTCACACCAAGGCTATGAGGGCAGAGAGGCTGCAGCTGTCTCTTCCTGCTGTTCTCTGACCTTGGTAGGGGAACCCTAAGGTCCGGAGCAGGACTGTATGCTTCACTGTGTACTTTTAGTCATGTTAGTCACTGAATTGTATGAGATTAGCAGCCAGCAAGGACTGGAACCTTAGAGGAGTGCAAGAACAGCCTATACTTGTGTGCGAGGTGCAGCGCTGCAGAGACATGGATGTTTTCACAGTTCAGTGAAGTCCAGAGACAACGGATGAATTCTCAGTCATAGATGCATTAACCAAGCTCTCTGCCTAGTCCCTTCCCAGGGCTAATTAAGTTGGCTCAGCTCCTGCTGATATAACTTTCTCTTCCAGAGCCTGGGAATCTCTCCTCTCCCCTCCACAACACAACATAGACTTTCCTTTTCTCTCTCCCTCTCATAAGAACATTTTGTTTGGGTAGGAAACATACAGACCACATATGTTTATCATTTTGTATTACTAGCTAATTGAATAAAACAAAGACAAACCCCAGTAAAATATGTGTAAACTAAACAAATTAAACAAAATAACTTGTATTGAATGATTAATTAATCAGATATTTCATATAGGAAATATCTATCTAATATGAATAGCAGACCTCTATCCAATAACCAATAACCAAGACCTCTATCCAATTACCAATAACCTCTATCCAATATCCCCTATCCACAAGCACCTCCAATTGAGGACAAGGATGACAGAAGAACTTGTACCCTTTGTATCATGTAAAATGTGGGATACAAGCAGTCATTCACTAGAAATACACATTTTCTTTGCTGGAATAAAGTTCACAGGGGGCTCTAAATGACATATGGAATTAAATAGCTTAAATAATTCAGTTTCTGATTTTTGAGCTTATCTAGAAAGTGAGAATGACTTAATTAAACCCTAGAAGTTAATGCTACTGATTTGAGAAGTTGATCCTGGAGAGAAGTTTCTATAAGAGGAACCAGTCAGGACCTCATTTCCCCGAAATTAAAATCTTTTTAAAGGGGACAAGCCAGATGTGTCTGTCCTGTCCATGGATAGAACCAACACTATGAAGATAAAAAAGCTATTTTTCACTTAGCAACTCCCTTGAAAATTGTTTCTTAAAATTTTGTTTTTACCTGCTATCTGCTGTTCCCTTGCCTTCAAGCAGCAAATGTTTTCTAGCTTTCCTTTTGCCTAACGGTTGAAGCAATAAATATCCTACAGATTTAAGATCATGCTAATATGTATCCCTCAATGGTATTGTATTAAATTGAAACGAAGATGATCCCACATCAAGTGCTGCTAAATGCAATCTTAATCGGTGCAGGGAAAGCCACAGTTTAGAACTAGTACTCCAGATACCCTGGGATACTTAAGGGACAAAAACTCCAGCACTGTTTCACTCACAATAAAAAGTAATAGAGGTCAGCTATACCTGGTGGTCTGTTTAGTCATATATCTATCCTGAGCAACAGTAAACTCAGGAAAATATTCAGCACTAGATTGCCACTAAATACCTTTATAAATGGGATACTGGAAAAGTCAGTTTCAGGCAGTAATCTGCTCATCTCTTGCAAGAAAGCTGAGAGAATTCTGTCTAGGGAAACTAGAATTTAATAAAATAGGAGTATCAGGGCATGATAATTATTCGTCATTTTGTGCTCAGGTCTATTATCCTTCCAAAAGTCATTACAGTGTTATGATATCAGGAACTTTCTTGCTTTCTTGCTTTTTATTTCAAAATTGAAGTGAAAGAAAAGCTATCACTTCCATCTGGCTTTGTAGTTCTACAAACTAACTATCAAAATCTGCTATTAACATATTTATCACATCTGTCTTCACAGCAAAATGGAGACTTATCTGGAATTAAGTTGATAAGACATAAGCTAAATTCCTAAGCAAATGAGTTTTCCTGCAGTGTCTCCATTCGTTCCTCACAACTATTTCTTTTCTGCTTCCAGAGCATTTTTCACTTTTTGGGAGCCTTTATAGAGTAGATTTAACATAAATATTGCTGCTGTGTAGCAAGAAACTAAGCTTCCTAAACAAACGCATGTTAGAAAATGCATGCTGGACAGCCAAGAAGGAATAGGTAAGAACAGCCTTTAGGAACGAACAATCTTTTGGCACTGGAAATGAGAAAGGAAAATGTGGTTCATTAGCAGATGCAGAAATGTGCGTACACAAACATAAGAAGGAAGGTTTCTCTCTGACAGGTGCAGCATTGTGGCTGCTGAGGCTGCAGCTGTGCTTCCTCTTCTTTTCTTTTTCTCTGTCTTCCCTAAAGAGGAGGTTTCCCACTCCCTAGAGTCTCACATTCCACTCTCTCTCTTCTTCTCCTTCCCCACATCCTGTGTATTGTTTCTTCCTGTCACTTTCTAGGAGCTTTGTAAGTCCCTAATAAATAATATGTGAAGTCTGGAAGCACAGCCCTTCAGATTGAAGACCATCCCATGCTCTCATTGTGGCCACGTTCCTAAAGCCCCTCAAAATTCCATCCCCTCCACAACTTCACCTGGTGAATCAGGCCCCAAATCCCTCTATGTCCTTGTGCTGCAGCTTCTCGCTTCTCTAAACATCACATCCACACTGTGCCATGGATTCCTTTTCCTCCTAGCATCCATGCTGTGCCACATATGTCTGATTTCCCCCAGACCCTTGTGCCTTGGGTCCCCCTGTACTACATTTTTCACGTGCCCTTCACTAACTTATATGACATTTGTTCTCCAGTTGACTACTGCTTTCAAAAAGCTTGCCTTTTCCTATTCCTTATTTCTTCCCAACACATCTCCACTGCTTGCTCTTCTCTCATGCAGTGAGCTGAAGTCAAGGTCGCAGCATAATGGAGTAGGAACTGCAGGGATATTTCAAGCTGGACTTTTGTTGCCTTCCCCAGTAGTATGTATTCCAAACCTCAGCAGAGCATCAGTCTTCAGCTAGGTTCTGAGGAGCAAAACTGGAGCAGGATGTAGGTGCCTGTAAGCATCTAGCAATTTCATTTTCTTGTTGACTGGACAGTCCAAGCTGAAGGATTTTGTATTGGCGCTCTCTCTGTTGGTGCTCTCTTGCAGAGATCCTTGTAGTTCACAGATGGGGGACCATGACCATTTTCTGGAAAGTCTATATGCATCCTGATACTATGCAGGGCTGAAGCCTACATGTATGGCATCCCACTTTGTGTCCTGGGTTTTTCTGCAGAAGAAACCAAGCCTGGCTGTCTGGAGAAGCATTCTAATGTGGATGGTGGGGGATCAGGACTGCTGGGTACCTTATAGACTCTATATGAACTAATATGAAGGAGTTAGAAGAGCAGGAATCCCTAAAGCCCCAGCTAATAAATTATGGGTTTTCCTGATATCCTTAGTATGGAGACCTGGCATTAAGATCTCTTTCTCTTTTCAACAATGCTAAAAGCTTAAAACTTCCACAGAGAATCCTGAAGTCTCTAGTAGGCATTTACTGTGGTTTGATGTTAGTCTCAAAACTGAAATACAGTAGGGAAGATAGCAATGTACTTACCAGAAGGACAGGCAGTATATAATTGCATGAAAAAACAGCAAGGCAATCTGAAGTGTAAGTCTCATTGCAGGAAGGCATTACTCCTACAGGAAATGCTGATATAGTACACAAAATTAAGGAGTGTACAGATGAACATTTGGATATGCTGACTGATGAAAATGCCAACTGGTTAAAAGCAAATTGCTTAATTTATGCTATAAATGAATTACTTTGAGAGCAAAGAAAGAAGAAATACAGAAATAAAGAAGATGCTCAGAAGTATTAAAAAAATGAACCACATGAAAATATGGAACCCTTGATAAGAAGGAAAATCCTGCACAGAGCGTGTGAGCCAAAAGCCATTGATGTCAGTAAGGTGAGAATTGCCTGGCACTTTTTTTTCCTGTCTCACAGAAAGTACCATAAAATAATGAAACACGTAGAATACCAAAATCATTTAATTATGTATAACTATGAAGCAGGACAAAAAAAAATAAATTCAAAATTCAAGGAAACATTGCAGCAGAATAACTCTCTAAAAATGGAAATGGGGAAGGAACAGAAATAGTTTGGGGTTTTTTTCAAGCGGGGTTCCAAGAAGCCTGACTTCCCACGAGACTGTCCTCCAGGCTGCATCCTATTTTTTACCCTTCTCCTCACAGTGAGAAGATTAGAAAAATTTTTTCAGTAGCTAGTGCTACCTTTTGTGGCCTGTGTTTTTGTCTATTGAAAGCCACCAAAGAGCTTTCCAGTGTAAAATAGCCAGAGATAATCTACATCACAGTGAATTTCCAGCAGGAAGCATAGTCCCTGCAATGACCATCTGCAGCAGTGGCAGTGACCTGCCGAGCAGCTACCACAGATCCCACAAAGCCAGCTGCTGGAGCTCTGAGAATTTGCCAGGCTCTCTGATTCCATCCCTGCTTAAACTCCTTCAGAGTCTTTTCTGGGTTCTGAAGGCCAGCCAGCATGATGTGGCTGGTGTCTCTGCTGGTAACCCTTTCAGTCCCCTATTTGTGGGAGGGGGCCTTGAGGGTGCTGTAACCCCCAGATCATGTCTGGGAACTGTTTGGAAAAGTGGTAGTTGGCACAGGTTGAAATGAAATCTGGAGATATTTAGAGGCACTGTGTAAACAATTAGTGTTGATATAGCCTCTACTAACAGAAGATGGGGGAAAAAAAAGGATGCTCACCAAAGTCACTAAGGTGTTGTATGTGATCAGTGTAAAAGAAAGCACCGACATTGTCCATTTACATTATGCCTTCTTTCATGAAATTCAAGTTTTTGTAGTACTGTTGGCTGGGCATTCTGGAAGTGAAAGCATCCCAAAAGGTTGGGATTATACTTTAAAATATAGTCCTATGAAAGGAAATGAGAAAGCTGCTGTCAATACGACAGCTGGGTCAAATCCTAAAAGACCTGTAGGCATGGCTCACTTTTTCCAGAGTCTTTGTAGTGAGGAACTGAGCGATTATCAAGAAACAGAATACTATGGAGACGATCATCAAATCCATTTAAATTTTTAATGGCAGCCCAAGTCTTGAGCTTTCTTTCTCTAGTCTTTGAATGTGTTAGTCCATAAATATGACAAAAAAGTATGGTGAGGGAGCTTTTAAGGGTAAAAAATAATGTATTTAATGTCTCTACAAAGAAAATTAATTTTCCCTTTTTTTTGCAGAGAGGTGTATAACTTTTACACCAATTTTTTTAAGATACTTAACAACATCATGTTCTTGTTTTGCTGCGGGGCACAAAATAGTTTCATTGGTAAATATATTGTGATGGCAAAATGTCGTGGTGTTGTGGTTCAAATTTCCTCCACATTTTTCTTTTTGTCTTTTTTTTTTTTTTTTTTAATATAAAATAACAAGGGGATTGAGGAAGCACAGGGTATTCAATTCTGTTGATTCCTGGAGTGCCACTGAAAAAACAGAGCAATGATCCCAGGCTTGCAATGACTGTAGGCACTGGCTTGTACTAATGGTCTACCCGAGCTAATTGATTGAATCTAACCAGAATATCACTTGATAGGAGTCATTGGAGAAAAAAAAAAAAAAAAGAAAAAGAAAGTTCTTTGCTGGTTATGGTGCACCACCCTGATAGACAGCACCACTTAGACTCTTTGGTTTCAACTCTAAATTAGCTAGAGTTGAAATCTGATTAATAAACCAAGATAAAGTCATTCCCACAGCAGCATTTATAAGCTTTAGATTTAAGAGTCTTTGAAAAAAAGAAATAATATTTTATTTGTGAATTGAAGAAACTGTACCTAGAAACTAATTTTATGGACCCATTTGTTTTGCCTAAGTGGTAAATGCATGTTCTGCAATATTAATGAGGGAAAGAGTGGTTGAGTTTGCTTGTGAATTACTCTCATTTGAAAGGAAATGTGCCAAGCTATTGAACAGTATCTCTACAAGAAAATTCTGGCCATGCAAAGAGTAGGGTTTATAGGAGTTCAGTAGGTCTGGTTTGCATTGCCACTTTTGTCACATGCTGCTTCACCAGGCAAATCACATAAATATCATTGCCTCCAGATACATGAAGAAACTGCCAAGTGTGAAGAGGGAGTGTGGATTTACAGCTCATTAGTTACTTTATATGGATGCCTAAAACTCAGGTAAGTGCAGGATACATTGCCTCACTTCCAGTAAGGGTCACAGCTACCTCACATTTACTCTGAAGTAATAACTACACAGACGGTTGCCATGGAGTATTAAATGAGCTGTAAATCCACACTCATTTGCTAGGTGGCAACTTGTTCATGTAGCTGTCTCCTCTGTCTATGAAATGGGACCTGATGCTTCATTTCCCATCATGGATATTTGTACAGACAAGCATAATTTTCATATGTATGCAGCATTTTATATGTTGACTACTGCAATAGGAACAACAAAGACAACATGAAAATAGTATCAACAATGAAATTACTGGACACTACTTTATTTTATCCTTGTTTAAAAAGTTTTTAACTGGAAGTTGATCTACAGAAAAGGTGAAAAAAACAAGTGACAGCTACCTAGGACAGATGGGTTCTGAAGTGAGGGTATTTGAAAGAGGAAAAAACAAGAAAGAGAAATGTGCTTAAGAACTTAATGTCATTGCAGGGTATTAACCCTGAGGCTCACTAACACCTTTGTGAGCTCTGCCTTTTGTTAACCACTTAATAATTTATTCTAATAGTAGGCACTGGTCTTTGTACTTGCCCTCTGCATTTGCTGTGGTATATCCATTGTCTTTAGTCTTGACTTAATCTGTTGGCTTACAGATGGTAGAAGTTAATTTCAAGATATGAAGGCTTATGGATGAAAACTCAAATGTTTGTTATAATGCCTCTGAAAATTTCCCCAGATTGTGGAGTTTTGACAAATTATAACATTAAACTAAGAACTGCATGTTAGAGGTCGGTTTGTGCAAGAATGAAAGAGTAAGCAAGGGAAGAAATTTAGGAAAGAGACCGCTATAGTACAAGTTACACAAATATATATATGTTGTGTTGCAAGATCATACTTGGATAAGAAGTATGGGACATAACTGATCATGTATAAATGAATGCTGGACTAAAAGATTATTTTTTAAAGTCAACTCTAGCACACTACTTTTATAGACACATCATTTTTACTACGTGCAATGATGGAGCAGCACCACCATTTGGATGGAAGAGGGGATTAAGGGACTAAACTAGGAAGGTGAAATTGAGAGCTAATGAAATAGTAAAATGGAATATGCAGTTATAGTCTAAAAAATTGAGAAATGGGATAGGAAAAGAGAACTTATGTAGGATGGAAGGAATTGCATTTTTCTTATAAAAAGACTTCTTCGGTGGAGGATTCTTCTTTCTATATATGTTCTTTTCCCCTTGGGAGTATCCTAATTCATAACTACTCCATGTTCATTGTCTCTCAAAAATAAAAAGTAGTGTACTGTAAAAATAAATCTCCTCTGCTTGAGCCAACCACATTCATGCATACGTGGGAGTCAATGTGAAATATCTGCTCTTTATCTGTTACTTTGCACCTTGTTGAACAGACGGATCCTAGAGGTCTTGGTTTACCTCCTATTTACACTCCATATAGTCACCATTTTATGGTACAGACACCCAGGCTACCAACCTCCTGCAATACTGATACTCCCTCCATGTTCTCATGGTCTGAGCAATAGGAATATGAATGCGAAAGCACGGGAGCTAGAAGGAAGACAGAAACTAAATCCTTAAACAGCAGGCTTAGATTTTGCATAAGGCTTTTCATTAGTTTGCATCTTCAGAAAAAAAAAAGATAAAATCATCTCATGAAATATTGAAAACCTCTTCTGCCCATATGAATAGCTGAATGTGAGAATTTCCCTCTACTCTCCAAAACAGAAAATAAACCTTCTCGTGAATGTTACGAGTTATTGAATAATAATATGGCAGTAGTCTAATGCTGCTATTGTTGAACCTAAATGAAAAACCTTATTAATCATGAATTTGACAGCTCATTCAGTTATAATAATGTTTCTTGTCAATCCAAGCTCTCATTATAATTGGAACTTACTTAGAAAAAAAGATGCTCCATTGACTGCTCAGATGGAGAAAAATATAGGTTTGAAAATTAAAATATCAGTCTGAATTCTGTTTCCAGGGAGCTTGGTTATGCATTTACAAGTTGGATAACACTTTAATCCTTGCTATGTGTCACTTTTGGATGTTGCTATAATAAGACTCTCTCACTGACTAGACACTAGCTCCACAGTCATGACAGTGAAAGTTAAAGCTGGAAGAGTAAATGAAACTTCTTCTCGAGGATGCTGGTGTATCATCACTATGACTTAGTTGTAAAGAATTAACTGAAATAGATTGCTTTTCTACATAAAGAAGTGTGGCAGACTGTGAATTTACAACTAATTTGGTTTTCTGCATGGCCTCTTTCGTGGTTACTCAGTATGCAGAAAGTATTAGATATTTCATGTGGCATTGAGAGGAGATTAAGTTGGTTTTACAGAGAGAGTTAGTGGCAAGGAACTGTAAATTCATACCCTAACTTACAGCACAATATCTTTATAAACAAGGCCAGAGACAGAACAAGCACAAGCAGCTGAGGCAGTTATCAAAGCAGATGAATATTCAGGCCAAGACTGAAAGCACTTGCAAAAGAATTTCATATAAATATCATTTAGAAGGCACTCTGTGGGCCAAATCTTCAAACTGCATATTGGAGGCCCCATTTCTGTGGTTGTAGCAGAGGAAGGTGGTGCAGCCTGTGCAGGTCACTATTTGTTAAGGACACAGAAGCCATAAGGTAAGTAAGACTTAGACTCAACTTAAAAAATAAAGATTTTATAGAAAACACTTTTCTAGGAAAGCCAAAACAGTATTTCCCATAAAGTGTTCTTGTTCACCAGTAAACCAGTGTGATCACAATAAGTGAGAAGGTAGAGTAACTTTCTAATAAGTAGTATAATTCCATTCAATATAGAGACACTGGATTGTTTTCACTTCCTTGCAGGACAAACAGCAAATAATCTGCTAACATCAGGAATTCTTTGTATGAGGACTTACTTTGTAAAGGCTTACTTGTGCTTGAACCTACAGCAGATATGCACACTGAGAAGAGAGTAAATAAACTTTTCTCCCTCTGTGGCTCCACCAGATGAGGCACTGACAGGAGAATAGGCTGTAATCAAGACCAGAATTTAGTAGCTATATTAAGACAATATGCTTTCTTCTATTATTACTCTTCAATCACAGGATCTCAGCACTATCTTTTGCATTGTGCCAAGCAGAGACAACTTCATCATCATTGGGATTGTAGTGTCTGATAAGGGCAGGGCTAAGAATATAAGTTTTACAAATGTGAACAGGAATAAAAAGCCATGGGAAATCGGAAAGGACTTGTTTTTTGCTGTAGTGCATTCATTTTTAATGCAGAGTAGCTGACAAATTTTTCTTCTCTGAATTAATAAGTAAAAATCTGTGTCAGGTGAAAAGTTGGCATCAGAGTGGATTTCTCTTATTGTTACAGCGCAAACATCATCCAGTCATAGACAAGAATTTGTCATATGCCTCTACAACCACACATGTAAATTTGTGGAGATTATGCAATGGTTTGCAAAGTGCCTATTAGCATAAAATGCCCGTACAATTTATTTTGGAATGATGTAATTTAAGTGGTAGAATAATAATTCAGTCATATTATTCATATTCTATAACTTGATCAGCAGATGTTGAGTGCATAAACTAAATATTTATATTCATGGGATAACTCTGAAAAGGTCAAGTAGGAGACATTTTAATCCATGTTTTCAATTTGTGGCTATATGTTTATAGTAATAAATCATAGCAGCTTTCAAAAGTAACAAAGGCAACAGTAACATACAACTCTCAAATGTCTGTGGACTGCAGATTAAATTAATTTGTTTTTCCTGAGCACCTAAACAAAATTTCTTTATTTGTTGGTCTTGATCTCTTCTGTAATTACAAAAAGGGTTTTGGTACCTAATGGCATAAAATATTATTCTAACAATTTCAAATTAATGGGAGCTTCCAGCTTATTTCAAAAGGAATGTTGTCAAGTGCCGCCATCGTATTCTTCACAACTTTTAAAAATGTAAATACATTTTCAAATGTACAAATGTAACTTGTATTTGCAATTTTCAAATATAAATGCAACTTCTCATTCTGTCTGCAGATACAGCACAGTTGTAATAACATGAAAGTCTGAGACAGTAGTTCGTTGATGTAAAAAATTCCTTACAATTGTTTTACATACGTAGTGTCATTAAGATGTAACCACAAAGAAACCTCCTCCGTGGTATGAAGATTCCTGAGGGAGCATTTGGTTTTTCTCGCTGACTCCAATCATTAGGCAATGCTAAATAGTTTCCTTTCTGAAACCCATGCTATGAGCACACTTTTGACTGCTCTATTGTTTGCCTAGCTCCTCAGTTGTGCCTACATTTTGATGCGTTCTTACCTAGGCTATCTGCGCTGAGATAAATGGACCTCGCAGGTTATATGCAGGTGTGGCTTAAGGAAATATGGCTCCATTTGCTATAACGGAATTGAAGTATCTTACAAGAAGTGCAAATTTGAAATATTTGTTTTTGGAGAGGAAAAAGGCATGAGTGCTTCTTCAGAGCTGGACCAGCACGCCACAGTGACAGATGGCCTGGTACAGCCTAGCTACAGAGAACAGTGCCTTCGCTTAGGTAGCCACATGTTAGAGATGTAAGCTACATCTCCAAGCTTCCACCATGGTCTGTACTCTCAGCGGCTCCTAGAGAACCAAGCAGACACTTTGCAGTTAGTGGGATCACTTCCTAACTGTACTGATGGGGTTTCCCGACTATAAGCAGAGCAAGTCCATGAGGACCATGTAGATAGGTATATGTAGTTATATATATTTTTGTGCCTTGATCAGGAGTTGGCATAGTAATTGGTCCAAATTGAATGATAGACACCTTTTTTTCAGAAGGGTTGTGATTGGTGCATTTTCTTAGGGAAATGCCATACACACAATGCCCATCAGCAATTCAAGTGAAGCCTTGGTGCCATGGCTGTGTTGACTTGGACACTGCAAAGCTGTGTGGGTACAAGATCTGAGGGATGAGGTGCAACCTTGTTTCAGAAGGAAATGCTTTGGCAAGAAAGGCTGAGGCTTAGGTGTCCCTATGTTATACGGAAACCTACAACCTAGAGGAAAACCAACATTCTCTTCTCATTCCCAGCCTAGGCTGCTCTAGTGTTTGCCTTTTGGGTCTCCTAAGTATGCAGCATGTGTCTTAGCCTCTCAGTCTTGTTCAGGAATCTCATGGGTCAGGAAGTTTGGCCATATGCATATCAAGGATGAATGTCATTCCTTCACAGAAACAGGTATAAACATAATTCAATTTACAACTCAATCCTCCATATAAAGGTTAGGGGATCCATGCTCTCCTCTTGTGCATATTTTATTCCTATTGAAGTGAAAATGTGCTCAGCAAAAATGCATAAGTAAACTGTGGTGGTTTGAACCACTATATTCACTAGAGGGGCACACACAATGATGGAAGACAGAACAGATGCAACAGCAGGTAACAGTTTAACTGCCTAGGGCTCAATCGGGGAAAACAAAACAACCCTAAGGGACCTCAGACAAAAAAGACACAGATAGAAAAAAAACAACAATGCCATGCAAAGAAAACAAACAAAACAAAAACAAAACAAAACAAACTGCTCCTCAAGCCAGCTGGCTGGAAAGGCAGTGGAAGGAAAAAGGAAGCCGCCTCTCTCTGTCTCTGATGGCATACTCCTGGCCCTCGAAGTCCCTGCAAAATACAAAATGGTGAAAAGCACGCCCCTACCAGGGACACCCACAGGGAAACTAGCACTTGTGGTTAGGCTGGGCGGTCTCCAGGTGCCACCACTGAAGCTCGATGGCGCCGCACAGCCTCCCAGGCTGATGGAAGTGGGAGGAGGCCAGCCATACATTCTGGGAGCTGGGAGAGGAGGAGCTGCAATTCTCTCAGCTCGAGAGACAGCCGAGAAGAGGGACAGGGCTTCCATGTCCGCGGCTTTTATGCCCTCAAAGTCCCGTGGGAATTGGTGTCTTCTTCCCGGCCAAGCTGTCTCCTGATTGGCCAGTACAGCCGGGCTCCGCCTCTCTTCCAGGGTCTTCTCTCCAGGCGAAAAATGGCGGTTCCTGCCGAAAACCGCATGCTCGGGGGTTGGACGCACCATCTTTACCAGCCGCGGGTCACCCTCAGGGCCACCTGCGGCACCCTCGGATTGGCTGCCGCCCCTGTGCAGCCAGTGCCCGCACGGCACCAGCTGACGGGGCACATGCCGCTGTCCCAGGGACCCGGCGGGGGAAATCCCCAGGGCAGCGGGGCCGCACATGAGCAGCCACCACGCCCACGCTGCCGACCGCGGCCGCCGGAGTGCACTCAGGGAACATGCGAGCAGTCCCAAACACCTTTCCAATCCCCCTCCTCCCACGGACCCCTCGAGACCCAAAACCCCCAAGGCCATCCCCCTCCTCTCAAACCCATAACATAAACATTTAATAGAATTACTTAGTAAGGCTGGGAAAGTTTTGTATTTTGCAGATTTGATTTTCTTAATTAAACTGAATATTGTCATGCAAATTCTCTCTGGACAAAGAAACAGAATAAGACTTCAAATGTAAGCTAGTCCTCCTGTTCCCACAGCTCTCAAAATGCCAGTAGTTGAAGGGACACTGGGTACACTGTACACTGGGTTCTGTGATCACTAACAATCCCTGTTTTCATCCACTACTTTACTTTTGTAGCATTTTTTATAACAGGAGCTAAGGGCATAGATGAGAAGATCCATACATGTTTCAAGGATATAGGAAATACGGACTTCTTTTAAGTAATAGCCGTGGCTATTTTTCTTCAAATCCTTATTTTAAAACCAATTGTGTTTTCTTAGTTGTCAGATCTTTGTTTGAAATCTTGAAATGAATAATGGAGATTTCTGAAGACTTTGTCTGTAAAGTATCAACTTGAATTGAAAAATAGACAACTCCAGTGTGGTTTTAATGCCTTTGTTGTGACAAAGAAAACTTTAATTACGTGAATTTGTGAAAAATCCATTTACATTGGACGAAAAGAGTATGGTTTGTAGTGCCGCTACAAATTTTGATTCCTATATACTGAGATATTGCACACATGAATGCATTGGTTCAGTTTCCATTTCACATAAAATAGTATATACATGTGTTATGGTTTTCCATTCCTCATTCATACATAAACTAAAAATTTGCTAAAATTCTGCCACACACACATGGTTTAATAGAAAATGTCTATTCCCTCTCCATCTCCTTCTCCCTCTCCATTATCACTGTATTTGTTGCCAATGTAACATGACAGAAGTACACAATTTTTTAACTCTCCTTTTTTTTTTGAACATTATGAATCCATTTCATTCATGGATATTACATAAGCATCTCTCTATACTAAACTCCTGTCCTAGGTAATTTTCAATAACAGAAATCATCTGCAGAATAATTTTGTATCGAAGTTAATTTTTTCCTTTGGTATTTAATAAATGTCTCCCCAGCTACTACACACTGGGTCCCTATTTTCATTAATAGACTCAATAAAATAATTTTTTTCATTTTATTTTCTGATTTTTGGTTCACTAACATTCCACTTGTATCTGTCAGATGCATGTGAATAGATTTAATTTAAAGAGAATTATGCTTCACAAAATGCTACACAAATATTGGGAGCTCTTGCCTAAAACATAGAAAATTGTTTGTCTCTTAATTTACATGATATAGTCATAGCTTACAGATAGATAGTCTTGTATGAAATATTTTTTTTCAAATCTGAAAAACTATCTACTGATTGATATACTACCACTAAGACCATTTTTGTGCACTATGTTCATTACCTTTAAAAGCTTACTCAATTTAGGAAAGATGCCATCTCTGCTATTTCAGAGAAAGAAACCAAACCTATAAAAAACGCAGCTTTTCACATTGGAATTTCAATTACTGTGGCCTAATCTAATAATAAATACCATATTCATCTTATTCATGTGTACAATTTTTTTTAGCTACTTAGGTTATGTTCTACATTTTACACTATAAATGTAGTGATATAAAATACTCATTTAATAAATTGATCATTCTCTAAAAACATCACTGTCATTCAGCTTGTAGAACATAATTGATTAATTAAATGTTTCTAGTAAAGCATATTCAGTAAAACTTCAGAGGACAAAGCCCTTGCTAATGTATTTATTCAGAGCACTAGTTAGACTCCTACTACTGAAAACATTTTTTGTCTTTATAGAATTAAATGTGCATTTTTAACATTACATACTTCTTGTTTGTTTTATTTGCCTTTTGTAGGCCCATTTGGGTATATTCTTTGAGAAGAAAAAATGCATCAGCAGTACTTTGAAATAAATGGAATTAGCTGTGAGAAAATAGGAGTACAGTTGTTGGCTTTCCAACGTTCCCAAGGAACATTTCATAAGAGAACTGTCTTGATATGTGTCAGCAAGTAAAAGTACCATTACCCGAGTCTCTTGACAAGAAAAAGGGGGGAAAAAAAAAAAGAAGCAATATTGTATCACCTTTGAAGCACCATGAATGTATCACAGAAAGATGAATAGCCCAGTTGTAGTCCCTCTGCTTGAAGGGATCATAACCAGTTGCAATAAAGTACAAATTCTTTGGCTCCAAGGCAATGCTGAATGTGATTGAGTCCAGTGATCTTGATGTATAGTGTCTTGGGTTCTCTGAGAGTTCAAAGGCATGAGTCCTGGCTATAATTTGCACCACTTTAATTTCTTTTATACAAGGTTTTAAATCCTATTATAGAAAAAAGTTAAATTTTTACCATTCTTTTGTGACTGATAAGCATTCAAGCAAGAGGTTACTTCCCATATGTGGATACTGGCAGCACATACCAGCGGCGTGAGGATCATGCTCTACTATCTGTTACTACTCTTTAGTAAAGTTTAGGTTCTCCATGAGTAGACCTGAAAGTGCAGAGGATTCACCGGTTCTGACAATAATTAATAATAAAGGAATTATTTTTCTTTAAATACGAGCATGTCTAATTTCTATGATCCTTTCCCCTGATGGTATTTATGGTCTTTGGAGCCATAATTTCAAAATTGCAAAATTGTTTTTCACAAGAAGCCTAGAAGCCTTGGTTTTAGAATTCCCTTGTTCTTTATGTTTCTTCTCTTCCTTTCGTCGTTTTGAGAGCTGAAAGACTTGTCCTATCAATTCATGAATCTATATATGCATTCTCCAGATCTACAAATGCTGTAAAATCAATTCACTGGAGGTTCTCGGAGGATTAATAATTTAAATAAAAACAATCAGGACTGAGCTGGTGTTTTACAGTCAGAAAATGTCTTTTCCCTATACTATTTCCCCTTCTGGTGCATAAATAATTCCTTTAGCATTAGTAGAACTATGCTAATCTATACTCACAGAGGACTTGGTCTCAAAAGTCTAATTTAGATGACAACACTGAAGTGCAAGGACTTGCCTTTTTTATTTGTATATAAAGTACCAGGCACTCAAGTAGTCATGTGTCATTAAATTATTTCTAGAAAATAAATTGCCATTTGGAAGGCTTACTCTTGGGTGAAATTATATCTTTTTGTACGACTTTAGACAGATGCAATGAGTTCATTTGAACAGCTGCACTTCCCTAATTTTATTTTCTCTCCTATCTCCCATCTCTCCTATGCTGAGCATGCCTTCTTCACTACATCTGACTGAAATAAATGCATCCTTGGATAGCAGCTTATGAACTTCATTGCAATGTTCCCTCTGTTCTGAAGGGCTTTGCTAAAAAATTAGGTAGTAGGGCATAAAACGGGTCAGCTATAGCTCCTGGGCCAGCTAAAAGTTGGATGATAAGAAGACTATTTTAAGCCATTGAAGGTCCCTCTTCCTCAGCTGTAATTTTTGTGCTGCACAGCACAAAATTTCACCCTAGGGTTTTTGACTGGATAGCAGTGTATTTGACAATAGTCTCACCTGTACACTGGACAATTAATGGGGCACTTCATTTCAGAGGAAACATGCAATTAAGATCGCTGATGTGCTCCTAGTTTTCAAGCCTCACGTTAGTAATTTCATAAAGGCTGTGTTCTATTTTTTGCAGTCAGTTTTGACTGCATTAATTGCTCAAGTATTTGCCTTAATGGTACCTGAAGCATGCTTCCATGTAGCTCTGATGTAGCTCTGGTGCATCTCTGATGCTGCCATTCTAACGCATTAGCCTTTCCTTGTGACAAAATTAGTTTAAAGTCAGCAAGACAACTGTGAACAGACATAAGTGCTGCTAAACATGAGAGAGGGCTGTCTTGTTTGCAAACAGTGAAGAAGAGATGATCCTTGCTGAAAGAGCTTGCCATCTGGGGGGAAAGAAAATAAACATGCAGAAAAAGTCTGTATCAAGGTTAAGGCTGTTTTTATAGTTAATGTAACTGAAGTGGAAACCTTATGTGGTCTGAAAAGACATTATGGACAGTGAGGGAAGCTATGAAATAAGCCTACTGCTTTCTAGTAATTTTTTCCGTGCCTGTCATTTTATTTCAATATTCACCAGTGCTTACCTGCCTTACAGCCCAGTGGAATACAGTGTACTGCATTCTCCTTTCTATTTCGTATGAGTCAGGTCTTCTTGATGTCTCAGGTAACACTATGGTTGGTAACTATTGTCACGGTGACCAGAATACGTGGTGAACCTTCACAAAAGGCAACTCTTTGTTTTGAGGAATCAGGTTCACATTTTCTCAGTAGTTTTAATATACAGGGGTTCTGATGAACATGGTTATATAAGAATACCATTTTTTTTTTATGATAAGTCAATTGGAGATGATTCTCTTTACTGGCAGACTACATTTAAATCAGCTCATCTTTGTAGCTTTAACCACAGCTTAGGCAAGGTTTTCTGACCTCAGTCCTTTCCTTCATCTAGAAGGTTTCCATCATTCTGTATTCAAAATATATATTTTATAGATATATCAATATTTGTGATGTGCGCATGTGTCTATTTTGTCAAGACTAAGGTGAGCCTGATTTTTTTCCCAACATTTTTCATGTTAGTATTGGCTGTACAAGAGAATTGTATACAGGTAATATGAAGAGAGATGAGAACAAAAGGCTACTGCTGGCTATAAGGATCCAGGGGAGATATCTAATACTATTGCAGCTGTCTGTAGTTTCAGTTTCTAGGCAGCTGGAGGGCTTCTCATACCTGGGGAGTTGCCTTGGTCAGTCACTGGAAAATAAGAGTGGAATATTTGGATGGAAATGGTGTGATGGTAAAGATCCCTTGCACAGACATTTACAGGCATTGTATCACCTAAAGGCCTATGCAGAGTGAGGTCTTGGGGTCTCTGAGCCCTGCAGAAACATCCCAGCAGATACCCTTATGCTCTAAATAGATGAAGAGCACATGTCAGAGGGAAGAGACAGCAGATGACTTGCCTGCAGTTACTCAGCAGGTTAGTGGCTAGGTTTCTTGGCTAGCATGCCTGTTTTGTCCTGAACTAAATCCCTGGGCAGAAGTTTTTCTCTGCAATTTTTGAGGAGAAAAATAGACTGAGATCCCAGATACAAAGTTTGTTAAGCAGCCTACAAAATGAATTCAAAACAACCATAGTATTTTTTAAGTTAACAGCTTGTCTTTCAGGTTAAATTAATGCTACCCTTGGAAGGATGCACTTGTCGCTAGTCCGTAATATAATACGATATAATGATGCATATAATACCTACATCAAAGCCTAGCAAGAAGTTCTGGGTTAGAATAGCCTTGTGAAATAATATTAGGTATTAGTTTTGCACAATAATTCTGAAGTAGTTTGAGATTGCCACCAGACATCTCTTTCTCCAATGACACCCCCTTTTATACTGACAACCAGAATAAATTTGCCACCTTACTCTCCTAGAAGTCCCTCCTTTTCTTCTCTTTGTAACGTAAAGATGAAATGTAGGCAGGTAAGAAGAAATGCTGGAGCACATAGCTACTGTACTTATCCCTCTTCTGGAGCAAAATCTTCAAGAGACTCTGTTGTCCCAATATGTGTTTGTGCTTCCCTGGCATAAAACATTTAATTCTACTATGGCCATGAGAGAGCTGAAATTATAGGACTGCCTGGAAAAAAGGATTTTGATCAGGTATAAAATAAATGTTTTTAAAGGGATAACTTTGAAAAGAAACATTTGAGATGGGGAAAAAGAGGTTATTTTAACAAGGGATGAAATCTACTCTCCTGCACTACTGCTTTCAATCTTTAAATTACTTTGCAGCCATTCATAAAGAGCAGCAGTGAAAAAGCGTGTAGCTCCATTTCTGCCTCTATGCATTCATTAACTGTTAAAGTTTGATCAATTGTTTAAGAGCAGCATTGGTATTGGTCTGGCCTTTTGATTTTATGCCTCCATAATGCTGCCATGTTCTGTAAAGGAACACTCGCCTGCACTGGTTTTGTTTTGTCTTCCACATAGAGTTATGACCTAATAATTACCAAGTGAAAGCAGCAGGACGCTGCTTGACTTATTAAATGCCCGTGTGATACATTTCGAGCAAATAATAGATTACTAAATAAATCTTTTGGTCTGTAAGAGGAAATGCAAGGCTAGTCCTGATGTATTTACTTGAACCTGGGTTGATTTTCCTACTTTTATCATAAGCGAGACAAAAGTAGCCATTGGGAGCAAGATTGGAAGAAAACAGAGTATGCTAATGAAATGTACTCAGCAGAGAGCCTATTACAGTACCTGTCCTCTCTCCTGTGCCACTGCAGAGCTAAAAGTGATTGATAATAACCTTGTAGTTACAGTACAATTTGCCTACAATTTTATCGTTACAGTCATGGCATTGATCTACAGTTAAATGAGATAATTCCTGTGTGCTATCTTGCCAGTCTGCCAGGAGCAGTGTACCAATTGTACCTGTAAAGTCACAAAAAATGAATACCTGCTTGAAACCAGAGCTTAATATAGAAGTTTTAGATAGCTACATTACAAAATTGCTATAAAGAATATTCTTAAGTTTGTAAGAGAAATGTGAAGAGGACTATTTAAACCTAGAAATTTCTATCAGTAATACTGCTTTTATCAGAAGAGTATTTGATAGCCTCTGTTTTTCTCCTTTCACTATATGAGTGCAAACCATTTTTTCAGAGGGAAAAGGTATGAAACTTCATAACTGCAGTCTTACTTATATTAAGTTTTGAGACATTAGAAAATGTTTATGCAACAAACATTAATCTGCAAAAGGGCTAGACTACAAAAAATATTTAAATAAACAGGTTTAAAATACAAAAACTTTTCTTTCCTGCTGTTTGTTTTTTTTTAATCTCGAACATAGGTATGATGGATAAAAATTCAAGCTCCTAGATATTTTACTGGAAAATTCCAATGAAATCCTACTTTGGACTAGAGAAAATTTTTTGGAGCTTTCAAAGATACATATAAAACTTTCACCCAGTTTCTTCCTAAATGTCTTCTTTTACTCAACCCCTCTACACTTCAAATGAAACTTTTGGGACACAAAACCACACACACCACCTCCTACAAAAGTTTGCTAAAACTAGAATATAGTAAAACTCACTGACTTCAAAGAGCTCTACACTGTAAGCATGGCTTCTCACTGCTCCCTGGATCTGGCCCTCTCTTCTGCTAATGCCTACTTTTTGCTATGCTGGTGCAAAATGAGGCCTCAAAAGGGGTCCAGTTACTGACACAGGATGTATGTTTCCCTGTTGCTAACATTCTGGTTATAGAGGTGGACAAATGGGCTAGGAGGAGTCAGAAGTTGCCAACCTAATAAATCCTGTCTTGAAAGGAGGCATCAGGGGTGTCCTCAGGTTGCCTATGACACATCTTTTAATTCACAGCGATTTTTTTTTCCACAGTTTCAGGCGAGATTTCAGAATATCAGACTTTATGTCTTAGAATAACGAGTAATGCTGAAGGGAAGGCTTCTGCTGGCAAACAGGCTTGTGCCTGACCATTGCCACCTCACAGATCCTCTTTGATGATCCATGTGAAATTAATGAGAGCTTTCAGTCCAGCTCCAGGTAGATTACAGAATTTTCTCCCTGGAGCCATTGTCACACACAGTGTCACCTACTGTTGATCTTATTAGTTATCTGAGAAACTGAAGCAAACTTTGGAGAGTGAGGCTAACCTGAGATCTGCATTATATTTATAAGCTTTTATAAGCACCCAGAAAACATAGATGGATTTGTTAGTCTTGACGTTTTCTACACTTAAGTACATAAAAGCTATTAAACCACAGAATTAATGACAATACACTGTACATCCTTCTATTCTGCCAATCTTCTCATATATCCACAAAGAAGTGAATAAATAAATGATGCCAAGTTATTTCCTGTATTTTTATTTGAATTTTCATGGCACCCACAATGTGTTAAACACTGTCCTCATCTGGATAAAAATATAGTTTCTTCCCTGAATACATTTTGGTTTACGATGTACAAGATTTATGGATCTCATAGATTATTCAGCTTCCCTGGTGCCAAAAAATACATATTGCTGTAGAAAACATTGTTTCCAAGGTCCTGACTTTGACAACTGTTAGGCTGATACAATACCACTTGCCAAATGCGCTTGTTCACTACAGTAAACTTCAGTATATGCGAATGTGTTGGCCCCCAAGCCTCTGTTCTTGTAAATAATTAAATGTGCATAGCTGTACTCAGACAAGGATGGACACTTATTGTAATAGGCTCATTTACTCCAGCTGATTACATATTTTTCTTGCATTAATCCGGTTCTCTCTGGGTGAAGAAGACAATAATAGCCAAAACCAGCCAGATGAATTTGAGAATTTATGTTGCTTCCATTAAACTCTCAGCAAGCCATTTTTCAAACAGCTTGAAACAAGCACCAGCCACCTCTGACACCGCCTGCAACTTGGCAAGGCTCCTTTCAGGTTTGCCATTTTGTTTCACCTTGGACAACTTCACTCCTGCCACATGCCTCCTTATTTGCATGATCTACAGCAACCTTGATATGTTCATGGTGGGTGGCTTAAGGCACAGCTCAGAGGTACCCCTGTTTTCACAGAGCTGGAACATTTTTGCATCTGCTCAATGCCATGCCCCTATATAGCACTATACTTCCACAATGTGTGTTTTTGGTGAAATCACAGAAAAGAACAGCTCTGGAGAGAAAAATATCCTCTCACATCTGGCTGTGGTGAGTCTTTCTTCCACAACCCTTGTGTTTCTGGTTGGCTGTGCCGGGCATTTTCCTGAGGTAGAAAGGACTAATTCCTGTCACTGCAGCCAAGAGCCTCTTCCTCTCCTGCTTGACACCATTTTGTAAACCAGATGAAGGAAAAGACAGGAGACTGGAGGTCAGCAGTCATTTCAACTGGAATTTCAAGGGAAAAAAAGTCCTGTTGCTGTAAAAGCTGCCACTTTGATTGGACTTGCTCACCTTTTTGCTCCTGGAGCCAAACAAAGCGTGAGAGCCAAGCTGATAGATTTGGATGATCAGCCTGTGAGGTAACTTGTAAACTTCTCTGCAATGTGAGGCATAAAACCTCTACTGATATTTTGACAGATGACATGTATTATTGAGGGGAGGCCTAGTCTGTGTGTTTGGATTACTTACTGACAGCAAGAATGAGAAAGTTGTCTGTCTTGTGCAATTAATAGGACTGCAAATATTACCTCTCAAGACTGACATAAGATTGATCTGATAATAATCTCTTTTAAATCCTTCTGTGATCTCATGGTCATCTCAATTTCCACCTCCTGAGAAGAACATATTTGCATCAAAAAAATAAGATCTGGTTGACCATCTGAATGTTGAGCATGAAACTTCATGAGAAGACAGCATTATATGTTTAAACGCTGTCTGCTGAACTGAAAAGCAACCAACCAGTTAAGCTTGTCTCAAAGACTAAATGAGATGAAATTTTAGGCTGCCGAAATAAAACCTTTTCTAAATTCCCAAGGTAATTCAGTGGACTGAAGAAATCAAAGCAGTCCTATTGGTGAAACTCACGAGGGTTACACAGCTCTTCACCCTGTGGCATCAGTTTGAAGTATTGTCTACTAAGCAAGTATTTAAAGCTCAAAGGATGTTCTATCTGGTGTATATATGTGGTCATTATGGCAAAGCACTCTGAAAATGTATGTGGATACGCTGATGGGTCAGAATGTAACAGCCGTGTCTGTGCCTAGACTTGGGATACAGCAGAGCTATGCATGCCAACAGCTGTTTAATGCATTAGTCGGCGGCAACGGTGCTTAAAACCCCACTAATGCAGATGTCTTCTTGGGTTTTGTAGATGTAATACGGGAATTGTTTACTTCATTAGTTTGGTTAGGAATTGCAGATACTTACCATTTAGAATGTCTTCTGCTCATGGAGTCTTCCAGAAAAATATTAAACAATTGGTTTAAAAGGCCTGGTTTAGCATGTTGAAACTACATGCAAAGTTCTAACACTATTTCACGAAGACGGACAAATCCTGAACGTGAATGAGTGTGAACTGGGAATATGCAACATCTACTTTTAAGACTGCAGAATCATTAGTATAATTTACAGAATGGTGGAACTAACAGCCAAGGTTCTATCAGGATATCTTTGGGTTTATGCATATTTATGTATATTTATTTTATACATAAAATGCATGTTTAATATGGATGAAATTTCATGGTCTCTTTTTAAGCTACTACTACATTCAGTGAAGAGATGTGAAAAAACCCCTTCAGTGAGATTAATGAAATCAAACTTCTCCTTTTTTTAACCCAAGAAGGATAACCATTATTATACCTGAATTATCATTCTATAACGAAGAAACTGTTCCATATTAGAAAGAGAATATCAGGGAAAGGAGACTTATTTGTCAACCATGATGTCTGGCTAAGAACAAAATCTGCCTTAAAGATCTAAAAATTGCCTAAATATTAAAATACCTTGGAAGACTTTATCACAGACATTTCTGTGTCTGACAAAAATAAACCACAGGTGTTGTCTCATCTTTTTAATAGGATCCCAAATAAACAGAATACTTTGAAAATGAGTAGCTACTGTCTCTAGACTAGTTCCTCTGGGAGCAACAGGAGTGAATGTCAAGACACCATCACAAATCCAGCAAGGAAAGTAAACATGTAATTGCCACATAACCTCTGGGAAGAAAATACAGGAGGCAAGGCACAGTGGTCTTTGCTGGAAGAAGTCCGTGGTATGACACATCCATCTCTGTCCTATGGATGAACTCATTATGAATAAATATGAATATGTGTTTTACAGGCCTTGACTTCCACAATATAATGCAAAATGACTGAATACAAACCTTCTTCTGCTATTTGACATTTCTTAGTGTATGAGTGAAGTGCCACCATCACTGTTTTCCATGCTGCTTTTCAGCTGTTATTCTGTAAGCCAAGAAATAATGGGTTGAGATTTGTACAGATCCTCTCTTCTCATCTGTCTGTTTTTGAATGGGCTTTAAAGGCCTTATAAATGCCACTGAGGCATAGCTCTGAACACTGTTGGAGTGCCAAGCCTGTCCTTCAAACCCAGCTCTCTGGAGAGAACCTAGAAAGAGAGTGGATTTAACAAAAGCAATGGAAAACAGTTTTGAGCAGAGGAGGATATTTAATTCTCATTCTCACAGCTTGATGTTGAGGAAGATCGGGCTACAGTCTGACTCTGAAGCAAGCTGGTGATCAGGACCTGCTGTTTGCCACAGAGATAACTCAGGAAAAGCTCTCAGACCTCCAATAGTTCCAATGCCCAGAAGGAAGAGCTCTTCAGGGCAGAGGGCAGGAAGCAGAAGTATGCACATTGCATTACAGAGTTTTATTTTGGTATCAGGGAGAAAACACCCTTGAAAGCCTTTCCTCCTCTTACTTTTTGTTCTCTGTAATGAACTGAGGAAATTCAAAATTCCAACAGACAGAAACAGAGCAAAAAGTCCCCTTTCAATAGTTTCAATAAGTGCTTGTAATTAGAAGTCATTTTTTTTCTGGGGATTGGGCGCTTCCCAATTTACCAGAAGTTCCAGGATGTGAACATCTTTTCTGATGAGGAAAAACCCAGATCCCCTACAAGACACAATTCAATGTTGCCAACACTGAACACCAAAACTCCCTGTGACTTGGCCAGGTTTGCTAACCACAAATGTGCCGTTTAACACAGTTAATTTTCAGAGTTTTGAAGTTGTGTCAGAGAAAAAAGAACAAACAGGGAAGTGAAAAATGGGCAGAACAGTTTCTTTCTGACAAAAAAGGCTGGCTTCTAGTGGACAAACTGAAATATTCATATACTCATATTTTGTGTACATTCATAAGTGTATGTGTGTGTGAGAAGGCAAAATTCTTGTAGGAATTGAAACATTGC
Organism: Serilophus lunatus; assembly: GCA_013399895.1. Classification (NCBI taxonomy): domain Eukaryota; kingdom Metazoa; phylum Chordata; class Aves; order Passeriformes; family Eurylaimidae; genus Serilophus; species Serilophus lunatus. Next base: position 390,576 of record VXBA01000875.1, on the reverse strand, counting down.
AGAAATACCTCTTAGAATAGGAATGCATTTCACTCCTGCTGTTACATTCCCCGCTGTGGCCTGGAAACCAGATGATTTTGAAAAACAAGAAGCCTGATGCTGAACTCAGCTGTGACCAAGTAAATCCAGAATAATGCTTTCGAGTTACAGGGAGTGACTCCAGATTTACACCCAGTTTCTGAGGTCTGAGTCCAGTCTGAAGTATTTAATTCCTACCAACGCAGTGTCCTGCTGCTTTCCTGAGGCTGCTGTCTGCCATGCAGAGCATTTTCTGCCGTGCAGTAAGAGGAAGCACAGTGTGAGCTCTGCAGCTAGACTTGCAGACTGATGCTGGGAAGGGCAGCACGGCAATAAGAACTTGAAAACAATTTATTCAAAAATCTTACTCCCCCACTCCACAGTCTCTGCAGGATCACAATTAGAGGAAATGGGCCAGGATACATTCTGACTAAGGGGAGCAAGAACAAGGCTGGAAGCAGATCAGGAGTTCAAGGGGAGACTGAACAAATACATGGAAGAGACACACTTTGAGGGTTACTAATAGACAAACCACATCAAACTCAGGAAATTCCCTGAGCTGAAAATAATAAGAGGTTCAGAGTAAATTTGGATGTAGGAGATAGCCTATCTCTGTTCTTACTCTTCCTTGGTGTCTGAGATGCACTTTGACCTGAACCAATGCGGTTGTTATGTCATATTTTAGGGGCAGAGAAGATCTGAGGACTGAGGGAGAGACAGCTGGGACAATGGTGCAGCAAGAGCTGCCTTGTTTGAAGTTCTGTGTCAAGAGTTACAGGAAATTTCATTCTTTTTTTCATTTAGTTTCAATTCAAGTTTTCCACACACAAAACTGCAATTACATTCGTATCAGCTTCAGCATTCAGATTTCATTCTATTGAATAGATTCCATCTGCAATTTGGCAAATTTGCAGGTAATTAGCTATCCCTTGTAAATGTATTTCCAGTTAATGTCCCATTAAAGGAGAAGAATTCATATCTTCTGCTTAAGTGGTGATTGCACAAAATGCAACATTTCAAAGTCTTTGAACAAACAAGCACTTCCATTTGCCAAAGTAAGGTACATTCATAACACAGAAGCAGATCTCAATAATTTATGTCTCACGGTGTACAATTTTCCTCCTGGAAACTTCAGTGCTTAATGAGTGAGTAGTCCAGTAGAAGAGCAAAGCCTGCCTTGAAGTTAAGCCATCAGACTACTCAAGAAACTATGGAGTCCTCTTCTTGCTTCCTTTTACTGTTGCTTTGAGTGCTACAGAAACCAGGATTTTCACAGATTGCTTCTGTAAGCCAAGAATTGCCCAGTTTGAAACTGTCCAGGCCTAATTTCTTTAGCTGAGAGCTCATAAGTGTGACTGCAATTGCTGTGCCTGCTGGCAGTAAAGGCCGAGTGATGAAGATGCCATAACTTGTTGCACCTCACCAGTTCCTACCCACATCTTAAACCTATGTGGAAAACAGCACATTTTAATTTACCAGCATGTAAAAAGCAGAAAACAATATTTACCTTTTACATCATGTGTTGAAGAGAGAAAGTGCTGTTTAAGACTAAGTACTCAGGAAAAAAACCACAAGCCTTATGATAAAGACATAAATGTAATATTATTACATATGTTAAAGATGACAAAACTGTGCTTTGAGGCACTGGGGATCAAGCATTCCTGCATTTATGTATTTAGCAGGGAGAGAAGAGGGAAGAGATGGAGCTGGAATGTCATACTGCAGATGTGTATATAGCATTTGAACTGTTGCTAAAGGATTTTAAACTACTGCTTTTGATTTGTAACACTACAAGCTGAAGATGTAAGATTGGTGATTGTTTTATCCCAGGCCACTCAAGGATGCACAGCATCATTTCTGTTCTCTTTTGCTTGTACAGACACAGAGCAGGAAAAATTGTCTGGGAAAAGAGCCTGACAGCTTTAGTTACCCAGAGACATAAAAGACCCTTTGGTACAAAACTTAATTTTAAAATCTCTTGAGACATAATCTGTCCTATTCTGGGGCAGATTTTGGGAAAGAAAAAGATCTCATTCAACAGATTATTAAACGAGTACTGTGAGCAGTGAATGAGTACATGAAATTTATTGGATTAAGAACAAAAAGCTTAGGGCTCTGAATTTCTGGAGCAAGCAAACAATTTTAGTAGAACGCAATAGCAGTGCATTCTTGCGTGTTCTTTACTGATGACTTAATATAATTTATTTTCTCTCAATCAGCTGTAGAAAATTTACCTGAACTCTGGAACTGTTAGTGAAGAGTAGCAGTATTTCTTTAGCTCCTTAAAGCCCTTGCAAATTTTCCTAGAAAAGCATATACTATTCATGTACAACAGCTCTTCTTTAAAGGTCATCCTATCGGCTGGATCCCTTTTCCCCCTCTGCTTGTTACTGCCTCCGCAATTATTAAACCTCAGCCTGTTGAACTACAAGATTTTAACGTTTCACCATATTTCATCAAAAAAAAATAATCGCACAATCTGATCAAGCATGTTTTCTTGCTGTCTGGTCCCAGGCAAAATTACGAAATTTGTTGCGCTTGTCGTTTCAAATGGGGGGAAAGGGGTGGACCAGAAGGAGAAATCTTTGTCACAGGAGATTTCGTTCGCCAGGTTTTCCTCGTCTTAGCGCTGAGCCGCGGGCCCCGTGGCAGCCCCGATGCAGCGGGATGCGGCGGGACACAGAGCCCCCTGCCGGTGTCCGCCGCCTCCTGCCCTTTGTATTCCTCATTCAAGCTCTGCACGAGTATTAACAAATACTGTCAGGAAAACATCACTTTTTAAACACAGTGTTCGAACCTTTAAAATGAGCGTACACTAGTTTCTGCCTAAGATCTAGCACGATTTTTTTTTACAATCTCCCTCTTTTTAACCTTTGGGAAAAGAACAAGGAACAACTTGGTTTAGTGGAAAGTATCCCTGCCCATGGCAGTGGGGGTAAAACTACTTGATCTTTAAGGTTTTTTCCAACCCAAACCATTCTGTGATTCCATGATCAAACTCAGAGTACTGGCAATGAAAGTCAAATTAATTGTACTATTGTCAGTATATACAGAAAGTACCTGGTGAGGAAGAAATCTATTAAGTGCTTGAACCTGGATCAAGGAACTCTAATGTGATCACATGCTTTGTGTCCCTTTTAAGCAGAGAAGAACTCATGAACTAATGTAATTTGTTCCTGTCTTTGAAATTATATAACCCTGACCCCTTCTTTGTCAAAAATAGCTCATCTGCAGTTTGTAGTACCTTGTGAGTCCTGCAAGCAAATAATAATTCTCCAAAGTGCTCTTGTCCTGTGTGTTAATAAGGCTAAATGAGGATTCTCTTTATCGCTGATGGTCTTTGTGAAGTATCTTCTAACTAGCTCTTCTTTTCCAGACTCCAATGGACTGTGAAAAATGAAGACTTGATACTATGTACTGGAATCAGTGTAATGGAGAGGACTACTAAAATTCTTTACTTCAAAATCATAGACTCTTGTCAGTACCCTTTCCTAAGGGGACACTATGCCCTTGCAACAATTACCTTGATGTGCATGATAAGTTTGCTTCCCAATAGAACAGGCAAGAAGAGTACCTAGGAATACAAATGAGTAATAATCTAAAGGTAATTTTTGCTTTTCAAGTGAAATAAATCAACCCTGTCTGCCATAATAATACAGATTTTTAGAGGTGTCAGCAATTTGCATATGTATGTTCCCATTATTCAAATCTGAATTTCCCATCTGTTACGTGAGAATGTCGATTCCTACTTCTAGTCATATAGTGGGTGAAATACATTTTCACAGAATCTTAGAATGGTTTGGGTTGGAAGGTACTTGGAAGATTGTCTAGTTCAAACTCTCCTGCCATGGGCAGGGACGCCTTCCACTAGACCAGGTTGCTCAAAGCCCCATCCAACCTGGCCTTGAATATTTCCAGCAATGGGGCACCCATCAATGTTCTGGGCAACCTGTAAGAGTGCCTCACCACCTCCACAGTAAATTTCTTCCTAACTTCTAATCTAGACCTACTCTCTTTCAGTTTAAAACTGTTCTTCCTCGTTCTATTCCTACATCACCTGATAAAGATTCACTTCTCATTTCTACTGTAGGTCCTCTTTAGCTACTAGAAGGCTACTAAAAGATCTCTCTGCAGCCTTCTCTTCTCCAGGCTGAACAACCCCAGTGCTCTCCATCTGTTTTAGTAGGAAAGGTGATCAAGGTCATGTTTGCATCTGTCCTCTGGTCCTGCTCCAACAAATCCATGTTCTTCTTACGTTGGGGGTCCCAGCTAGACACAGTACTCCAGGTAGGGTTCCACCAGAGCAGAGCAGAGGGACAAAATCCCCTAATGATATACATAGGTGTAAATCTGAGCAATGTCGTTACTCCAGAATGTGGTTGCTTCAGCCTATGCTCTGGCAAACTGGAAAACAATTCAGAACTGTGTATTGGGATAGTCTAAGGTTCTGATTGTGACAGCATTTACATTTGCTGATACGATATGAGAGTCAAAATCTTTGATTTTGCTCTAATTCACTGTAATTCCAAACTGTCCCTGCAGAAAGCCATGCAGTTATAATGAGGGTTGGAGCAAAATTATATAAGTAGGTTATAATTCTATGCATTGCTCTGAAACTCATAAAGTCCTCTCTATCACTCAGTAACTATGAATAGACTTAGACTGATATGTCTCTCCCTACCTCTTCTCTCACAATTTCCTTAAAATATTTTCCAAAATATCGAAGACTAAAACTTCATTCTGTCTGGTTTGTGCTTCCCTGCACAATAAAGTGCTGTGTGACTATCTGGCAGAATCATCATATGGGGATAAATTGTCTTCTTTTTCTGTGTTTGGATTGTGAAAGCATTCATCACACTTTCATTCTATGTATACAGCTTTTTTTCTGGCAGAAAGGTGCATGCAGCAATTAACAATTTGAAAGATAAATATACCCATGCAGTATATGCCAAAGCAAAAATATGTATCTAGAGCTTTGGCTCGGGTTTGTGAAGGCAGTAAAGAGTCTCACTCTGAGCTGTCTTTAAAGATTGCAGTAAAAGGTTTATGATCTGTATCTACTAGCATGGGTGACTTGTAATAAATGTACTCCGAAGGTGTAGTGCCATGTCCAGCAGTGATTGCTCTGACAAATGAGTACTCCTCTTCACTAAAGTCATCTGTAATCACGTAACAGCTTGACTTTCTGTCTGGAAAAACATAGTTTTGTCACATTGGTTTATGCCACTACATCTCTCACAGCATTCTCGGAGACTATGACAGCTGTTGGTTTCATATTTACTCCTACGTTTTTCTATACTTTAAACAAATGTTTCTTATTCCTTATTCTGAGTGTCCTAGATGTTGTTGAGGTTTCCTTTCCTTTAAAAAAAAAAAAAAAACAAAAAAAAAACGAGGCAACCAAACAGTAATGTGTATTATGAACACATGTATTATTTTCTCTTTTTTTGTAAACAGATTTAACAGCCTTTTTTTTTTTTTACTTGCGTTAAGAGGTTCTCTTTTTCCTGTTCCATCTCAGAGGTTAGAATAATTTTGTTGGGCAGCTCCAGAGCTGATGGTTGTTTTGTTGTTGTTTGCTTGTTTTGCATTTCTGTTATTATTGGGGGAGAAGGGGTCATGTTCATGGGTTTTTTGGTAAGAACTTACTTATGTACAATTTTATAGGCTTACTGACTACTTGTGACCAAATACTGCTGTGTGAAGTATGTGTGGAACATGGGTTGCTTTCAGTATTTTGGGGTTGTATCTTGCAATGGAGTAGGAATTTTCAGTCTGTGCATCATAGGTTACAATTTAACTCCTATAAGATGAAAACTTAAATTAGAAATTTTTCATCCTGAAGAAGTGACAACTCAGGAAAAAGAGTAAATGAATGCAGGGAGAAAATTAATAGAGAGAGATTACAGCAGCAACATGAAATTATGAGGTAGCCAGCAAAAACCTCAAAACACAGAGTAAATTTCAATGCAGAAGTAAACTCTGAAATTCATTGCCACATGAAGTTGGTAACAGAAATGTAAATGAGTGAAAAATCTATTAGACACAGTAATGGAAGAAATAGTCACATGGAAACAATCGATGGTAGCGCAAATTTTTTAAAGTCAGAGGAGAACTCAGCTTGGAGCTACAAGAAGAGGATGATAGCATACACTTATATTGCAGGGAAATTGGCATTTTGGGAAAAGGTTTTGTGCAACTGGGGCTGTAGATAGGGAAAGCATTACTATTTGTGCAGTGCTATTCATAAGAACTACTGTCAGATTTCACTGCTTCTGGAGCAGACAGAGGGAAGCTTTGCTTGCAGAAGAGAGCTCATGCACACACACACATATACACATGCAGTGCATTAATTTTTCAGATAATCAAGGGAAATTGATTCAAACCATTTACTCTGAAACTCAGTTTGCACTGCAACATTTTCAGTTCATGCACCCTCAATAAACTTGCACTCACTTCCAGCTTCTGCAGAACGCTGACACTTCTGTTCTTACTAAAGTGATTCATCTCCATCCCTTTAGTTCTCAACTTAGTTCTCACACTTTTTTTGTATTCTCTTTGACATACACCTCCTATATCCTGAGAGGAACCGCATGAATTTAGACTACCTTACTTTTATGGCTTTATGCTTTGTCTCCTGAGTTGCCCCTGGACAATGAGTGGACTTAGAGATGCAATGGACAGTACTTATCCATTGGGGTAAAACTTTTATTTCATGCACCTGTAGTTGTTGGTTGTATTTTTCAGATTCTGAGATTTGGAGTTTCCTCATGAGTAATCTCTTATAACTGTAGTTCCAATCATGAGTTTTTAATTCAATTAGTGTTTCTTCTGGCAGTAACATTGAAAACCATGGCTGATATCCCAACTTCTTTAAATTAGTGGAACAATGACTCTGCATGGATGGAAACCCTGTGCTGTTAAGTCTGCCAAGTATTTGAAAGACGACTGTAAGATTTAGCTCATACAGTTTTAAAAAAGCATCTTATCTCTAGTACAGTTGCTACCTGTAGTGCTACTAAAGATGTTAAAACACTATCAGATTTCAGCATGAAGTGATGCAAGAGTTCATTTTCTGTAACTCTATTTGTTTTGAAATGTTTGAATTCTCCATATTTTAATTTATTTGCAAGGTGCCCCAGGTAACTATTGTTTCACAGCATGTGTTTTTGCTGATGAATTATAAGATGAGCACAAATTTCAGCTACATTTTTCTAAATGAGATCTTTCTATTTAGATTCCAAGGCTATTTTTTAGTTAGTTGAGGCAATACAAAATAAATAAACTCAACATATTCATCATATTGACAGCTAGCATTAATATGTTAAATAAGGAACTGACTAGAAAATAAGAGAATTCATGATAAAGGTTCCATCCTTACCTGAAAGCTGACTATTAAGTGAAGGCTTTCTGTGTGCTAAGTATGCCAGATAACTTGAACTCAGCAATAATCTCCCTGTGAAGAATAAAGTTACCTACCTTTCCCAAGGCCTTTTATTTGTGATAAATAGGTGTGACTGATAGCAAGAATTGGACTAGTGAAAGCTCTGAAACATGGTTACTTAAGAATTTATTTTCTCCGAGCAGAAGATGGGCAGTTCTCAATAACTACCTGTAAAGTGTGTGTGTGTTAGGGAAGGTTAAAGTTAGGTATTTGAAAAAGGTTCTTCACTCAGGGGGTGTTTGGGCACCGGAACAGGCTTCCCGGGGAAGTGGTCACAGCACCAAACCTGAATTCAAGAAGCATTTGGAAAAAGCTCTCAGGCACATGGTGTGAATCTTGGGGACGGTCCAGTGCAAGACTAAGGGCTGGAGCCGGTGATCCTTTTGGGTCCCTTTCAACTCAGCATATTCTATGATTCTGTCATTCATACTATGGGGACAGTCTGGCAACAAGCAGGTGATGCATATAGGCATGCTTAGGTGTAGATGATCAAGAAAAGAACTGGAGATGAAAGAAAGGCCATGACATGCTCGTGAAAGAAAGTTAAAGATCCTGTAGCCAAAGGGAAGTTATTCCACAGCACACCAACTGAGCATCATTCCACTTTGAACAGTGCCTTTTCTGTTGGGTTATTTTCATTCTCTGCTGTTAAGAACTTTTTCTGACATTTCTGTCCTCTTTGCAAAATATTTCTTAACTGAATTTCTTTTTGTGTAAGTTCTTGAGTTTTTTGTGCATTACATCACTGCTTAAAGCTTTGCTAGGTCTCAGTGGCAGTTTTGCAATCAAGGAGAATGCTATCTGGCATTGTACAGCCTGTGATGAACAAACATGCATTGAATACTGTAACTCAACTGCCCCTTGCAGATTGAGCTTGAAGTATATTTTTTTAAAAAAAATGGAAAAAAATGCCACAGATTCGTCTAACTGAAAAATTAGGGTCTTCCACTTCTGCAGTATCATGACCAATCCACTGAGGAAAGTCATCACTATGTTTTACAGTTTTCATCCTCATCTGTTCTTCTTAATATACTCTATCAAATTTTCTATTTCAATTACAGTGACTCTCATGTTGCTAGCTGATATCTTTTTTCAAAAAGGGCATATTGTCATAAAATGTGGGCTTGTGATGTGCTTTCGCAAGTTGTGGGTTGGTTCTGTAAAGATCAAATACTATTACTGTATAGCTACTGTCAGTTTTACTAACATGACCTTATCTCTCTGAATAGGATGGGCTTTGTCATTGCTAAAAAAAAATCTACAATTGATTTTGAACAGAAAATACGTACTGATTACTTCTTAAAATATATACTCTTTGGCATAATCATTGCAATTGCTCTGTACCTATACTGCGGCTACTGTATACCTGCATCAAAGATATAAATGTCACTTTTTGACACTTTTCATTGACTATTATTTACGCATCTAAAAATATGTATTTGACTGAAAGTACTTATGACATGAATATCTCCAAATTAAAAATAAAGCAAAAAACATAATTATGGAAATGTATGCATCAAGCCTGATTTCAAAGGATGAAAATATTATAGCCATATAACTTATTTTCTACAACATAATAAAACTATAATTAATTACTCCATAATTGTCTGTTCCTAACATCTAACTGTACTCACTATGCTATGAATGTTACTGGGTAAACGTAATTGAAATGTCAGACTTTATATGAATTTGTGATATAATACATAGCAGAACACATTAAATGGACAATCGATACAATAAAAAAAGCTAATCAAAAAGTATCAACCAAAAGGGATAGATAAATCTGTTGTTTTTGTGACTCCATACAGCCAAAAAAAAAAAAAACCCAAGTAATTTCTTCTCTTAGAGTGCCTTCTGGTCATATTATTTTGTCATGTACCTGCCTCAAAGATAAACATTGTGGTGCCGTGATTTATGACTTGGACAAAAAGAAGATCTGTGGTTAAAACTCACAGAAGCAATCCGAAGAACTTTGTTCTTACATGTCACATCTCTAAAAACATCAGTTTAGAATAATAATGTACATGTAAAGTTAATGTGCTCTTCTATGTAATTTCAGAATTTCTGTGTAGACACCACGAAGAAATTGTGCTCAAGTCAAGTCACTGATGTTTCGGAAATGCAAGTTAGTTGTCCAAATGATTTGGTGCATCGTGAGAATAAGAAAGACATAACTGGAAAAGCTACACTAGTGGAAACCACTGTGATTAAAGGTCAGTTAAGCTTTACGGTTTGAGCTACTAATATAACAAAGCTAAGCCTCAATCCTGATGAAAAACTGACATACAGTAATATCTCGTGTGATTTCACTTGGAATCTGTAGCTTAGTCAAACGAGATGAAAAGTGAACATTTCTGTTCTTCCTCCATAAATACTGTAAGGCAAATTAATCCAAGTTCTCAACAGCAACATGGTATTAAACTTTATTAAACTCTGTTTGACATTGCAGCATGAATATTCAGTGGTTTTAGGAACAGATATCTGGAAAAGATGTACTTTTGGGGTTTTTTAGGGTGATGTTTCCACATGATCTGTTATAAAAGAATATCTGTCCCTGGAAGTTTTAAGATGATCAAGCATTTTACACTAAAGATACGATGTTTTCAACTCACATTTTTCTATTTTGAAGAAAAAATAATATTGAGCAAATTACTTGTCCAACAATTGAGATAAAGGTAGTTTAATAGGCAAAGCAAAAGCCACAAACACAAAGAAAGGCAAAGAATTATCAGGCTGATGTTCAGCCATCACCAGGAAAGCAGAGCCCCATCATGCGTAGTGGTTATTTGGGAAACAAATGTTATCATTCTAAATGTCCCTGCTCTTCCTCCTTCTTCCCCCCACTTTATACACTGAGCAGGATACCATATACTGTGAAATATCCTTTTGGTCAGTTTGAGCCACCTATCCCTGTTACGTCTCCTCCCAATTTCCCATGCATTCCCAACGTCCTTGCCAGTGTGGCAATACAAATAGCAGAAAAGGCCTTGGCTCTGTGTAAGCACTCAACAATAGCAAAAATGTCTCTTTATTATCAACCCTGTGTTCAGCACAAATCCAAAACATATCCCCATACTAGCCACTATGAAGACAATTAATTCTACCCCAGCCAAAACCAGCACAGAAAAATATTTTTGAATCTGTCTGCTTTGAAATGTAATTCCAAATTTATTATTTTGTGACTTTGAAAAATGTCCCTGCAGGCTCCATTCTGGCAATGTTTAATGATTTGATTCGATTTTCTAGGGGTAAATGGTTAAGCTTGCATAGTGGTAGTTACAGAAGACAGTATCTCTGTCTAAACCCCAGGGAAAAAAAAAAAAAAGAATACATGGTTAATGTATTGGGTTAATGGGTTATTGGGCTAATCCATGGGTTAAGGTGGAACTAATTTTTATCAAGGGAACTACTTGCAAATCACTGAGGCTTAACTTTGAAAACCATTGTCCATGCTATAGTTATCATTTGGATCACATGCAAGGTTTAGACTCTGTGAGGTGAAGCAGTCATGGGAAGCAGGGGGAACACACCTGAAAAAAAAGCATGACCAAAGCTTCCTTGCTGAAGTAAGCCAAACATAAAGCTTATGTTGAGGATTGGCTTATTCACAAGAACAGAAATCAATGCTTGTGTAGGTTCTTTACTTGATGGGTCTAGTTTCCTCACGGACAATGAAAGCCACACAAACTAAAGTTTCTTAATCGCTTTACAGTCAAGGTTCTTCAAGTATTTTTTCTGAACACAACTGCTATGCCCATGCAGCAAGGAGTGGAATTGTACAGTCACTTTCTGTGCTTCTTAAAGGAACTGTGCAAGAGTTTCTAAACTGAGATCCCTTGACTGGGAAAAAGGTTTGAGTCTTCTGTTACTAAGGCTTCATCTCAATAACAGGACTAGGAGGTCACTTAGTCTTTCCATTTCTTGTGTTGGAATCATTTTCCTACTGTAAGAGCATTTGTTACAGCTTGTGTTTCTTTTATCACTGGGCGCCTTTGCAAAGAGTTTACCTCCATCTTCTTTACATCTTCTCATCAGTATTTATACCCAGCAACAGGATCCTTCCTGAGCCTACTCTTCTCCAGGCTGGACAGTCCCAGCCCTCTCAGCCTCTCCTTCTGTTTCAGATGATCCACATTCATGGCCCTCTGCCAGACTTGCTTCAGAATGTCCATGTCCCTCTTGTACTGGGGAGCTCAGATCTGGACCCAGAGAGGCGTGCTCTCACTAGTGTTGATCAGAGCGGCAAGGATATCTGCTGGTACCACCATGCCTAATGCAGCCTAGGAGGTTGCTGGACTACTTTGCCACAAGGACACATTACTGGAGCATGATTGGCTTGTCTATCAAGACCCCAATATTTTTCTTAGCAAAGTTGCTTTCCAGCCATTCAGCCCCAGCCTGTATTAGGGCATAGGGTTATTCTTCCCCACGTGCAGGACCTTTCATTTCTCTTTACTGAACTTCATGAAAGTCCCCTCTGCCCAGCCCTCTAGCCTATCCAGCTCCCTCTGTATGGCACCACAACTGTATCAGCTACTCCTCCCAACTTCATATCATCTGCAAGCTTACTAAGGGAAGTTCTTTCCCATGACTGTGTCATTAATGAACAACTGTGCCTGTAGCAGGCACCCACAACACGGCTTATGTTGGTCTGACCACTAAATCCTGACACAGAAGCTCTCTTTACCTGTCCCTAGGCAGAAGGCTGCCTCTGTTAGCCATGCTACCAGCAACGTTTCTTCTTCCACTTCATGCTGCTTGTTAGCTCATGCAGTCTGTGGTTCTAGACACTAGAAGAAAGATTTAGACTTTTTGTAATAGCTCATGATTTGGACCTTCAGCTTCTGAACATGATTTGGAACTATGGTGAAATGAGGCCATATTGCTGACTCTGATCTATCCTGCTTGAAGTCTTTTGTCCACCCTATTAAACCTTTTTTATATGTCCTTGATAAACATTTTTCAGACTCTCGAACAGCGCTTGATTTTTATTGCACTTTTTCATTTTCTAGCACAGGTCTATTTTTCCTCAGCAGTTTTTGATTCTGAAACAATCTGATTGAGAAGAAAGCTTTTTCTAGGACTTGTTAGAGTTTGAAAATATCTTCTCTTAGCTGTCCTTGCTCTATTTTCTTTGGCTTTTATTCCATCAAGACCCTACAGGTTTTTGTTGCATCCCTTCTGAGAAAGCAGAGTTGACTTTTCTGCTGGTTGAGGCACACATATCAATCAACATGATAGGTTGCTGACTTAACTCCTCCTGCTTCCAGTAGACATATTTTTTTTAAACTTCAGAATTCAGTCAGGTTCATTTTTTTCCTATCTATTTCCATGGGTTTATGACTATAGACCTGTGCTTTGCAGGTAGCTTTGGGTGTATGACCAAGATTATTAGAGAAAAAATTATTTTAGGACTGCTGAATGCTTATATGTGTCTGGTACTGCAAAGAATAGCCCTAAATCTTCCCTCCTGAGCCAATTCTAAGCCATGTATCTGGTTCAAAAGCTCATCAGTCTTGTCTGCTGCCTCATTTCTCATGAAAGTGCCCATTGGTTAATTTGAAGTTCATCCTATGTACTGTATTGGCTTAGACTACTCACAGAACACCAGATAATAATAGCTTTTGTAACTGAGGGTTTCAAACAAACTCCTCGTACTTCTCTTTAGTACACATGTAGAAAATTAAGAAGTAGTATCATAATGGTTCTTCTTTGCAAGACCAGAAAAGTGCTATGAAATTGCCTTGGAGTATACCCCTTTACAAACTCTGCCTAAATTGGAGTATAATGTGAATTTGAGCTAGGCAGATTTAGCCTATTCCAAAGGACAGTGATGGATTGCACACTGACATACCCAAATAGAAGCTAAAGATTTTTCTGAAATATGTGTGTTAGTATAGTCCAAAATTATTTGGCTTAGTTCAAAGACAATTGCAGAATTATACAGGAGATTGGATTAGATGATATAGCAGCTCTTCCTGGCCAGCCAAGAGATTCCCTTGAGTCCACTGTTTTGTGCAGCAAACTTGCCTGTTCCAGCCAGTATGCTCTGCTAATTCATAAGATAATGGATGAGAAAATATGTCAAGACTAATAACACAGACATACTCCTGTGGGTTTTGAGTGGGAGGAAATGCACAATTCACTGACTAATCTTTAAACTTCTACTGTTGAATGTTAAGCCACCCTCCAAAGCACCAACCTGTTTCAAATTCCTAATAAGGATGTTGAATCTGTACACTCAAAAACCCCAACTAGTTACAGAGACAATTACTATTTCTTACCAAAGCCAGATACTTCTGAAAAGAAAAGCAACATATTTTTCTTTAAGTTTTAAGGCCTCTATTGTCTTTCCATACAGAGTCCATGTTAATAAAAATAGCATTTATTATCCTTATTTCTAAGAAATTGATCATTCTTTGTCTGTTGCCCACTGTTGCTGGATAGCCCACTAAAGATATTATCTTGTTTTCTAATATTTGACTGAATTTGAATTCATCAGAAACAGCAGGAATATCTGCAGGATAGTAACTCTCAACAGAAATCTGCTGTGTTAGCTTTCCTTTAACCTTGAAATTTATTCTAAGAAAAGTTTCTAAAATATAGTCTAATCTTCTTGGTTATGGCTTAGGTTTCTGGAATTGTTACAATCTGCAATAAAGCAGTATTTGTGTTGCTTTTGTTTATTGATGTCGGGATAGTTTAGGGAAGGTATTTATATATTCTGTGTTTAGGCACTTGATTTAGGAGGCTAGTGGGCTAGAGAAACAAAAAGAGGAATGGGCCCTCTGATTGTATTTTAGGGGGCACAAATAATGTCTACCAAATTTGGCAGAAAACATGGTTTAAGAAATTTCTGCCCCTGTGCTGTACCTTGCAGTCCCGTTAGTTAAAACAATACCTTTGGCTGCGACACTGTGCTCTAAAACCAAACATAATAACCCAATAAACTTAAAGCAAAATACAGAATTTTGAATTATTTTGAAAAAAAAATTTGCACTTCTTCACAGGGATTCTGCATTAGTGTTCCGAATTAGGTGCATGGGGATAAACAATATGAATTAAGAATCCTTTAGTGTAGGCATATGTGAGAACTCCCTCCAGCTTCCACACTCAGCTCAGTCTTTGATTAAGGCAATGCTGTTATTAGATTCTTTGGCTCCTATGGTCTTGTCTTAAACAAAAAAACAAACAAACAAAAAAGACCTTTAGGTCTTGAGCTGGAAACACAAAACTATTCTTGACTGTCACATCTTCTGAGATAAGTTTACCAAAAGGCAAGAAAATTACTTAAAATATGGAGATAATTTCATTTCATATTTGCTGAGTACACTTTGGTAAATTGCTCTTAAACATTTTCAATCAACTCTAACTCATTGTACAGCAGAGGGAAGAAAGCACATACTCTGAATCCTTCTATATTTCACTAGTTTATTAAATATGACTGATTTTAATTGCAGTAATAGGCAGAGGTTGCAGGGAGGAGCTTGTGGAGGTGGTTGCAAGGAGGAGGTATCGCAGTGTTATATGTAGTGTAACTAAAGGGTACTTCATATCAATCCTCTCTCCCACTCTCTGACAGGTTCTGCTCCCCCAGCCCCATGAAGAGCAGCATTTGAGAGTCAAGGAAAGTGTGTGTGTGTCATGGTGTCCCGAGCCCTTCTCATTATCCTCTTGCAGAAATATATGATGAGGCAAGAACTATGTGATTATTTAAAACTTTTGGCAACCATATCTGATCTGCAAGAGCTGTTGATACACTGGGGATTTATTTTATATGAGGCCGTAGAGCAACAGCAGAAATTGGGTCTCAAAAAGTTCAATAAAATGAGCAAGATAGACTAGGAAAAAACCTGGCAGAGAAAAAAATTAGAAAGACAGTGAAAGAGGTCAACAGTTGTGTCTCTCAGGAAATTTAAGAGTTTTTTAAGAAATTAAATTTAAGATCAAACTTTTCCAAACAATACGCTAGCAGATTCCAGAGGGAGATAAACATTGCCTATACATGAATTGCAACCTTACAGTTTATATGAAATATTATGATTGTAGCACTCAATAGTTTTTAAAGATACAATACATCATCACATGAAGGAATGGTTGATTGATATCAGCTCAAGGAACAGCCCATTAGTTTTATGGGCTCAGATTCTGCTATCACTGAACATCTTTCAGTAGCTGTCCCTAAGGAATTAGTTCTCATTAACACTGAAGAGCATTAGAACCAGGCTCGCAGCAAATAAAATGTTGCTGTTTTGGTTTATGCATATACCTTCAGTGCTGTGTATTTTCACTTAAGTGATGCGCAGAAATAAGGATGTAGTTCTACTATGTTGAGTTCATAATATCATGGAGAATATTTCACAACTACTTTTTTCAAGTTAAGCATAAATAAACAATAAATGCTATGTGGTTGAATGTTAACTTATGTAGTGTAAATACTGATCTGAAATATTCACCATAGCTATTAAACTATGTTATGGCCACACAGCCAGAGGCATTTAGGTGTACGGCCTTGTATGTACACAAGTTGAGTTCTCTGGCACTTGTTTCATTCAAGCAAGGGTCTTGATGGGTTGGGTTACTTCTGTTCACATTTTGAAGAAGGGCAAAATGGAGAGTTATGACAACTGATTCTGACCCTGAAATTTGTGAAAAACGGCAAGTATATTCCAAGAAAAAAAAACTCAAATCCTACTCGCTTCAAGATACAAGAGAGAGAAATTGAAATGTTAAGTCTGCAGAGCATTATCCTTCCACTACAAAGGCAAACATAATTATGCATATTGTTCCAGGAAGAGTAGGATTAATGAAATTTGGTTTAATAAATATTCAGGTCTGTTGTCCCCTACTGGTTCTCTCTGATTTTCCTGATAACCAAAACTCTCCTTATGGTGTTCCTATTAAATGAAAAAGAGCAGGTCTGGAGCTAATGTGTGTTGAGTGGCCAACCAATATGCACTTGCTGATTTATCCTGGTGTCTGCTGCCAAATGGAGTGTATAACAGCTGTGTTCTGCATGCTTCTCTTTCAACAGAGGAACTAATTCAAATCCCGCTTTTGTAACCACGGTGAGACTTCTGTCCCCTTTTCAAATCTGACTGAAATTGGCAGAAATAAACTTGTAAAAGTACCAGAGTATGATGGATGGATAGACATCATGACATAAGCCTTGTTTCCTTGGCAGGCTGAGACGGGCTATCTCGTTAGGTAATTCAGTGTTGAGGCTAATAGATTTTTTTTTTTTTCCAAATGAGGAAGGAAATTGCATTGATTTCAATGTTCAGAATACCCCTGGGATTGTTCAGCTTGTCTCATTCATTGCTTAATGCTTTATTGAAGTGTAAATATATACATTTTAGAAGGCATCCTGCACGGGTTTGGGACTGGGGACAGCTGTGATTTTGTCTGGCCTGATGACATTAATTTTCTTTCTCCTTGAGCTGTCTTGCTTAGAAGCATATAATTTTGCTTGTACATGTCTGGGAAAAAAGAAAGTCTAGCTATGCCATCCATGAGCATTCTGTACCTTACATCCGTATTAGCAAGTCTAAGTGCACAAACAATATTTCCCTTGCTGAATCACAGGGATTAGCTTATTCTTTCAGTGCCTGTTTTATTCATTAGTTTACTTTTACTGATATCAAACACAGCCAAATTGCAAATGAACTACAAACTTGGAAATGCTTATTAACAAGACAGTGGCCATATGTGTGAGTGAGATTGTCAATACAATTCTAATCATATGTTTAGGGGTTTGTTTTGGTTTTTCCCCTTTTGATACCTAGGTCTGGAAATATTTTGCTAATTTAGTAGCAGAGGACCTGTGAGTGGATTTGTCTATAATAGACTCTGTACTGGTGCAGCCAGACAGCTGTTTTGATCCTAAAAACCTATGAAGGAAAGGATCATAGCTTCAGAAATTACAATTACCCAGTTTTTCAGGGAGAGACACATCAGCCATGGAGGAACACAAGTGGGGTTTGGAGACTGCTGATAGACTATACAATTATTCTCTTGGTGAAGAGGCACATAGTAGTTGCAAGAATAAGTCTGGGAGGTTTCGTGTTTGAAAAGCTTGGTCCCATATAGAAGGACCTGTTTGATAAGCATGGCCTTGCTAGGAGGTGGAAAAGTGCACGACTGTCGGTTGTTTCAGGTTGTGTTTTAGGAAATTAACCAACCACGAACAACTATACCTAAAGCAGTGTTTTTCACCATTTTCAATTTCAGGTGAAACTTTTTGCTCTAGAAACACAGTATCCTCTAAGCTCCATTAAATATGAGTGTTCCTGATAAACTCCAAGGGTGAGCTGCTCTTGTCAGGGGAACTTTGACAATGCCTCTACCACTACCTCATCTCTAGATGGTCCCACTGCCACTGCTTTAGCCCTGGCCTCTCCTATTGCCACCTGGCTTTTCTGCATCACGGCCTGGGCTAAGGGATGGGAGTGTCTCTGGAGGAGGGGTGTGAGGCACTTGCTGGCTGGTCCTTACGGGGTTCCGCTCCATGAGACAGCGGTCGTGCGTGACTTGCAGAGCTTCCTCTAGCCTCAGGGAAGTGGTAGGACCACCCAAGCGGGCAAGGAGACCCTGGGGCCTCCTGGCAGTAGCCTGTAGCTCGCCAGTGTGAGCTGTAATATGAAGGTGTTGCTATGCCCAGGTGCAGAACAGAGGCCGCCCCACTGTTGTTGCTCCTAAGAGGCCTCCAGTGAGGGTCTCTCACATTTGGGAAAAGACTGCTGCTTTCTGAAGGTTAGTCCTCAGTGTTGCTTCAAGCTAGTCTAGGTGGATGTAAAGAAATCTACTTCAAATCTACTTCTTTTCACTTCAATCTCCAGCCACTTTTAAGACTGCGTCTCTGTTTGTTATATTACTTTCTGAATAAGAAGTTCTGGCTATAGGAAATCTCAAAGTACATGGTTTCCCAGCTGCAGTGGCTCACCTTGTCGGGCAATGAAGTACAGGAGCATCGGAGCACATCTGCAGCAAGGATGGTGTGTGGGACTCATTGCAGGTGGACTGCTCTTCTCTTAATATGGTCAGATAATTTTATCTGCCCGTTTTTATCCTGTTAGTGATTACATCACTTAAATGTTTCAATAAACCTTAGAGTTATTTGTGAGAATTATTAAAGTGAGAATATTGTTTTCATTGTTTTTATAGTTGCTTGTTTGAATTGTACTTTTTTAATTTGGTTTGGGTTGGGGGGGGGCGGAAGCGTTCAGGCCACGAGCAGAGTCTTCAATGTCCTTACAGTTATTTTTTGTTTTTTCAGGCCTAACAAGAAACTGTGAGGCAGAAGAGGAAGAGGAAGAAGAGCATGACTACAACTATGTGGATGAAAACATAACTGAAAACACAAGAAAAGTATTTCATGACAGCAGTGTCAGAAATAAGCCTACACTCTTTGAAGGAGGAAGGTGAGCATAACCTATGGTCACTTACGGATGCAAACAAGTGCAGGCACAATGATTTTTCAGACTAGCTGGTAACCTTCACTTCCCAAAACAAGAGGATTTCCCCTTGGAGCTGTCACTGTTGCCCCAAACATCCTATGAAAAAAGCAGGAAAGACACCTCTGAGCTTCTATGTGACCCCCTGTCAGTCTTAGCTGTGTCATGTTTGTTAAAATGGCACTTATCATTGTTCTGAGGATAGAAGTGCACAGGCATTTTTTCTGATTTGTGCCAGTTTGCTGTAACACATTATACTACTCTGAATGAAATCCTTTTCCTCTTTTTTTGAAGTGGATGCCTTGTTGTATATGACTAGGTTTTGCCACTTTAAAAGATTTCAGGAATTATCTGCATTTTCGTTTTCTGGCAGTCTGCAGACACTTTAAGTGCTAGTGAAGAGGGCCTTTGCTTCTAAAAATCTCTAGGCAACATTTCCAGGTAAACACAGATAATTTTTCTAGATGTGACTGAAGCTGTGTCATCTTAGCTCTTTTCACTCATAGCTGAACCTTGTATGATCTTCGCTCGATTCAGCTGAATTGCTTCTTTTGTGAAGAGAAACCCATGAAAACACAGAAAAACATGAAATTTGTTTCAGAGATTTAAAAAATATTTTATTATGAAGTGGCATTTTATTTCAAAATATGTTTTCTATTTATTTTTAAATTGCATGCAATGTTCATATGGTATTTGAATTAAGCAATATAGTGAATCTGAAATATGCTGTTTGTTTTTTTTTTTCGAAATGCTCAAACCCCTCAGAAACATAACATCCAGGGCAGTGTGTGGTATACATGAGGCCATCTATTGCCCTGCTCAGAGCCAAAGAAACTCCAAAGACACAGAAAAGACAAATGAAAAATGAAACAAATGAACGAAGTAGAACATTTCTCATAACACATTATTTTCTCTGTCTACATGCCACTGAGGGTAGAGTCTTGCTCTATCATTTAAAGAAGCTGAGAAAGAGAGAATTAAATTCTCATTTGACTAAAATACCCCTTCTGACTGCAGGCATTAAGGGAAAAGCATGCTTTCAAGAAGCAACGCCAGTCTAGAGGATCAGCATCTGATTATGCTATTTACTGTTGTAGCATCATCTCCTTTAAGCCTTTATCCACCTGCCCTTTAAAATCCCTATCAATGGAGGCGAGGTTTCAATTTATTAATTGTCTTCTTTGAGGACTCTGGCAAAACATGAAAGGAAGGACCTTTGCCACCCTGAGGGAGATCACTGTCTGTCTTGGATTATAAAGCAATCCCATAAATTATCATCCTTGATGTCTGACACAAGTATCCACGCTCCAAAATCATTAGCTAGCTAAGGAGTATGTGGCTTCTCCATCCTGCCGGTCTCTCTCTACCATCAGAAATCCTCTGCTATGGCTTTTTTCTAGCACTTAAAATTTCTATCATAAGCTTTCACTTGTGAGCATTTTGAGAAACATGGATTTGATGAGGGTAACCCAATTAACCTTTAAGGTGGGCAAAAGTCTTATAAAACACCTAGCCAGGTAAAACCAAATAGGCTGATTTAGGCTTATATGTATGGAAATAATGCACCAAAATATGTTATCTATTTCACCTGTGCCAAATCCTGAATATCTGATCATGTTAGTTCTTGACAAATTCATCAGTGAATTATTTCCTACTCGTATTCCCTTCTCTCTTCAGGATATTTATGCTATTTATTAATATCTGCTTCTATTATTTACTATACATGATCTATCAAAATTAAATCTATTGATCTAACTGACCTTTAAATAGAATTAGGAGGAAAAATAGTTTTAATGAAATACAGAAGTAAATCTCAACTGTCAGTCTTCTTTAAAAAAAACCAATATTTATTTTTTGCAGTGTTTCACTACTGTAGCCCTCAAAATCTTTCCACAATCAGGGTTGAAGCATGACAGGATGATGCTACTAAGAGCTAGTCCTCATCCTAAACAATAGGGAGAAAGAAAGAAATGACTCAGGTCATTGCTATGTTAACTTTGATAGAATAAACGTGCCCAGTGGGTTAATGATGTTAACATGACCTCATCAATTCCGGACAATAAGCAATTAAGCGAGGGACTTCACTACAGATGCTTGAGCTTGCTATAGCAACAACCTTCATTAACATATTTTAACATTTCGTAAAAGATTCAAGGAAAAGTAGGGGAAAAAACCCCACATCACCCTGGAAGCATTTAAAATGTGTAGCTTTCTTTTTAACAAGACAAGTTTATCTCCTTTTACTGCCATGAGTTGGTTTTGCTTTTTTTAATGAGGAAAGCTTCAATTTGACAGTCTTTTAGGTGGTATTAAAGATGTCAACAGTGGCTTTTCTTGGATGTGAAAAAACAGGAAGAGAGAAAGTCTATTGTATCAAATTGGAGTGACTGTGGTGCTGCTGTAATATCTCCTCCTATGTCCCTGCAAACAAAAATGAGATGCAGGCATGCAGGAACAGCGACAAAAACAAAAGCCCAGCAGCAAAGCCAGAGAATGCAGCTTCTGTCTCCAGTGCTGATAGCTGCTTGTAATCTCGTGTCTGGAAAAGGACGGAAACAACATGATCCAGACATCTGGAGAGCTGAAAATGTGTACAGGTGTGTCAGGCTGTTTTAGGACTTTGCTTTCTGGACTTGAACTTCACACAAGTGAAGTGGTCTAAACAAAAGAGTGGTCTAAACTGACTAAGTTTCTGTGCGTATTAAATAGGTGACAAAAAAAAAAAAAGGAGAAAAGATAGAGAAATGCAGTAAGGAATAAAAAACCTACACAGTTGTGTTTTCCTGTTCTCATGAACTCAACAGCTGAGGGGTTTTGTTTAGACAAAGTAGGTTTTTTATTTTCATTTTGTACCAATTTTTTTAATTAATTGTATGAAACAGATTGAAGTACAATTCTTTTTTACCTTGGTTGTGCTGAGGGGCAGGTTCCTTTTTAATTGAAATCCAGAGACAGAGCTACAAATGAAAACCAGCCTCTCTGACCCCACCATATCTTCATTAATCCTTTTGTACTGTTTTTCTAAGACTTTTCTCTGGAGTTTTCATGCAACTGACCTTTTAAGTTAGCTATTTCTTTCACAGGAAAGCCTCTGGCTGAAAGGCTGAGGCTAACTTTGTAGCCTTGGGGATAATGAAGTAAGGAACTCAAATCCATGACTGTAGTTATGTGTTCTCAGAACTTTTGAAAGTCCCATCCCAAGTAATTTCCAACGCAGATTTGGGGGCATCATCTAATTTGCTCATTTTCATTGTTAGGTAATTTTTAAACAGCCTGGTGTGAAGTGAAGCTTTTTTCCAGGTTGCAATCAATGCTATTCACTGGAATAGAAAGGAAGAAAGAGTCAAGAGAGAGCAAATAGTGTGCTGCTCCGAGAGCTGCAAATCAGTCCTTAGCTTTGACACAGGCAGGACTACAGCCTGTCTCAAAGCAGTTGTAGGTTCAGAGACTTTAAAGACACGGAAGACTACTATGATTATTTAGATGTTCTTGATGTTCTTCCTATGTGCACAAACCCTGCCATTTCTCCAGAGGGCAGATTCAGATATGTTGTTACAGCGTGCAGAGCTGGGAACAGAGCCCACTGGTGAAGTGTTCGTACAACGGCATGTTGCCATTTAATATTAATTAAATTATTAATTAATTTCCTTCCAGGCCTGCACCTCCGCTACATCAGCCCCAGGGCACACCTGCTGTAAACCTCTCTCCGAAAGGAGACCAGCAACATGACACAGGCAATGTGGTTGTAATCACTAGCAGAACTTTACTGAACTCACAGTTTCTACTGACTAAATGGGTTCTTTTGCCCCATATAGGCCAATATTTCCCTAAACTGCATAAGCTATACTAGTAAAAGAAAAATTTACTGGCATGAGTTTCACATACTTAGGCAAAGTTGCTGACATAGCTGTGTTGGAGTCATACATTCGCTTTATTTTTGCTGTAGTCTTGGGATTGCTCGTGTAATTGTACAGACAAACCATTTTATGGCACAGACAAGCCCTAACTTGCAGCCATTAATTTGACTTAAGAGCTCATTCACCTATACTCTGTGCATTTTTTGGATCAAAATGTAGAATTTCCCATTTCACTCTGTCATTTAATTTTGTTTGTTTTCAGAGACATCTGAAGCAAAATAATTCTGAAATTAACTGGAAACAAGTAGGAAGCTGTGTTCTTCACACATTAAGATTGACTGCAACTGCAAGAAAAAGCTGCTCATGAAAGTGTCCTTCTTGTCTCATGAAGAGCATATGAGGCTGTAATAATCACCTGGAAAAATAAACTGCTTACTTTGTCCTAAATAAGAAGCCAAACCAGCTAATGTCTCACGACTCTTTGAAGGGACCAAGTTCTTTTGTACTTATTTATTACTGAATTCAGATAATGATACCAGTCCAATCCTTCATTCTTGTTGCACCTTTCCAGTTATTTCCTGAACCACTGTAGGGTACATGCGAAAGGAACATGCCTTACTGAAATAGCTATGGGATTGTTTCCTTGGGTTGTTTTGAGAAGGGGAGGGTAGAAAGGGAAAAGAACAGTTGTCTAAGGTGAACATTGATTTCTTTGGCCAGTCTTACATGCTTCAGATTCAGGCTTAAAACTGAAAATTACCAGATTCTGCCACTCCTTCGGATGATGAACAATGCACAAGTAGTACTTTTCCACATAACATACATGTTGCGCAACTCTTTGAGAGGCCTGAGAAAAGCAGCGCTGAAGAAGTTCACCACCACCCTGTGGCACCTCATATTCCCACACAAGGACTGGGAGAGGAGGCAGCCTCAGGTGCTGCCACACCACCCATAACAAAACCTCTTTTCCTTTTTTTAAAACTAAACAAGTGTCTGTTTTGAAGAATTTCCTTTTACTTCGTATTTCAGAAGATGAAAAAGAGAGCCAAGTGGTTACATGGTATCTGAAGGGACACAAGACCTCTCTGTCCCAGATGGAGGGATCTCCCTTTCTGTCCTGCCCCTAGCCCGTGAGTGCTGAGCAGATACAGAGAGAGACTCTGCTTACTTGAATGAGTATCTCAGTGGGCATGGCTGTGACCATGTAATCATTGCTGATATTAAATCTGCCATATTTCTGTCTAGGATCAATTTGTGCAGTCACATGAGCTTCGCATGTAGGGCATGCTTAACATCTTCGAGTGGCACTCAACATAGTCCTCATGTTCTGGCAAAGTGAATCCAATATCCATAATTTGAGGCATATAAGAACTAGGCAGCTCACGCATAGTGAGATGAGGGCTGTGTATCCAAAGTTTTAGATGTAGGACAGGTGCATAGCTCTCCAGCAGTGATTTGACTTCCAGGGAAAACTACTGAGAACTGATATATAAATAGAGAGTTGATGTGCCAAACGTTTGCAGACTCAACAGCATCTTGATCAGAATGGCATATCCAGAAATCCTAGACAGCAGGAGAAAGGGAACACGTTTAGAAAGCATCTTACTAAGGATCTAAATAGTTAAGCTCACAAAAATGCCCTAAAACACTTTATTGTCTGCTTGAAAAGATTTTTTCTTCATAGTATCTTCAGACTTGTTTGTTAAAATTCTACTGAATGATTAATTTCCACTAATGCAAATTAATTTAAGATTTCTTAATACTGTCTCACATCAATTTATTCAAGATAAATGTTCATCCTAATTAAAATCATTTACCATCTAAGTATTAAGGGCATTGCTCAGAGTACTCTTATCCATGCATATGTAGCATACAGTGTTTTGCATATCACTAGTTAATATGGCTTGCAGGTGTGCACAAAACTTGTAAGTGACTGACACATGAGTTTTGAAGATTTTAAATACATTTTAAGCATTTTTTTCACAAAAATCTGTATTTCTCTTCTAGCAGCTCAAAACAGCCTCATTTGTTTTGCTGGCAAGTGCAGCCTTGTATTTGAATAAAAGTAACATGTTTTGTATTTTATAGATTATTTTTCTCTTTTTCTACCTTTCTGCTGAATGTGATGTTGTCATCTGCTGAATGTATGAAAGGTATGATATGTTACTCCGATAATTTTCCTTTGTTATGCGTTCCTTTGTTATATGTTTCCTTTGTAATGATGTGTTACTACTACAACATACCAGAAGCCAGGCTTCTGCTGATAGAAAAGAGGAGAGGAAAGCCAACAGCCTTCGGTGCCACAGTGGTGGAATGGTGTCAGCAGGCTGAGGGAGGTGACTATTCCCTTTGCTCAGCACTGGTGTGGCCACATCTGGACTACTGTGTCCAGTTCTGGGCTCCCCAGTACCAGAAAGATGTGGACATACTGGATTGAGTCCAACAAAGGACCACGAAGATGACTAAGAACTTGGAGCATCTGACATACAGGGAGAGGCTGAAACAGCCTAGAAAAAACAAGGCGCTCACTAGGTGCTCTTAGTGTTAGCATGAGTGTGAACAAGGTGGGATGCAGTAACTTCCCCAGCAAAACTAAGCATCTTTCAGACATTCTTATGTCAGCATTTGGGATCTAGTTTGTGAACAAAACCAAGGCTTAGAAGTTCTTTCTGCAAGTTCTTCCCCTTAAAATGCTTTCAAAGAAGCAATTTCTTTTCTCTGCATAGATCCTGGCACATAAAGAGTCTGGTTCTAACACCATTGTCATGGGCTATAATCCTGTCTCGTATACTCAGCCTCACTGAGTCGAATGAGTTTTATTCATGTGACTACGGGTGGTAGACTTTATGAACCTTGTAAATATATTACTGGCAGAGATGTCTCCACTATCTTTACCTCAGGCACATGAACCACCATTATGTCCTATCACAGAAATGAGAACTAGCCTGACTGTTCAGTTTACATGACACAGAGGGACAGTCTCACTTGCACTCAGTTCTGGCATAGAAGAGAGGTTGTGGTGCTGTGCTGCAAGAAAGGGCATCCAGTTTTGCTGAGGAAAGCAAAGGGGAGGAAATAAGACATGAAGTAAGATCCTAATAAAAGGTTTGTGTTCGATATTTAAGAGGTGTGGTTCCCTTATGCCATACAGATGAACACAGTGATTTTATAATGTTTGCTAATACATGTTTGACAAAACTATAATGTCATTGCAATCCTTGAGGGACATGGTTATCATTCCCAGACACTAATGCTCAAGAAGACTGCATTCAAGAGCAGAAAGACATTTTCAGATGAACACAGACCACAATCACTATGCCTGAAGAGAATACAAGTGTATTTAAATAATAAGATATTTGCTTTGCAAAAGATTGGCATAAGCTTTTGCACAGACTTGTTAGCTTAAAGGCTTATCTCTTTTAATTCTAAGAAGTATTTCCAGTATGTTCTCACTGAAGGCCTGATCAGAAGCAGCTGCTTCCTCATCATTCCATGTGTGCATAAGCCCTTAATGAGATGGCATTTTCTGTTTGGATGATCAACAAGCATATTTTTTATATATCCAGCCTTTGTGCCTCGGAAGATAAGAAGAATCTTCTCCCTGCATTCTTCTTTAAATGCCAAAAGCTCTTTTGTTTAAATGACACGTGTCACAGGAACACTTATCTACCACAATGCTCCCAATAAGAAGCCACTCTTTATTTTTGCTATCTCTTCATTTAGCAGATATGGTACCTTTCCTATCTCTCCTAAGACTGCCCAAGTGTTTTTCTAACATTTTTTAACTTTGATGCACTTTTACCATGTTAGCCTTCGACTTTTTGACACCACATCAAAAGTAATAGTCTCTGAATAGAAAGTTTCCTTTCTTCATGTATTAGTGGCAGGTTTTTGCTGGCTTGGTTTCTTGGGCTTTTTTTTTTTCATTTTCTTCTGTTGTTTTTTAATGCATCTGTATGCTGTGAGTGCTTTTGTGCTTTGCAATAATATATCTCTTTGATAAGCTTACTCCACATATTTTCTTGAGGTTTTGTATTTTCTAGGATACCCTTTTACAACGCTTTCTCTAGGACTGGTAAACCATGTGGATCTGATGTAAGTGCAGATTTCTAGATGCTGGCCACTTGGGTGGGAGGAAGTATTACCCTGCCTTTGCCTTGCTGCTGCTGCTCTTGCCCCAGTCCACTGCTGCCAGCACACGGCAGAGAGGGGTACTGGGATGAATAGTTCAGTCTCACTATTTTAGTTTTTTCATGTAACTTTAAATTCCTGTCCTGAGTTGAAGCATATTCTATTACCATCTCTGCGAGCTGTTGAAACCAGGTGAAGCAGTGTTCCTTGCCTCCTCCCTCCGTACTATCTTCTGTTAATGGGCCGTCAATGCCTCACACCATGACTCAGAGATAACTCCCGCCTGCACTATCTGCTGTTAATGGGCCCATCAGGCCCTATCACACGACTCACCATCCCATTGTGAGATGCTTCACCCAGAGGGAGGAGACAACTATTCCATCCTGGATATGAGCTGAGACTCTGAACACCACACCAGCCCTTACCTACTGGACTCCCAGAGGACAAGAGCTACCGTTGGACTTTCTCACCCTTTTCTTTCTACAGGATCACCGCTTCAACGGAACTGCTTTGCTTGGACTGCTACCACCATAGAGTGTCAGGATGTGTTCTGACTTTGTCAGTGTTCTTGTACTTCTGCATTTATTTATTTCCTTTAATTTTCTTCTTCCTATTAAATTATAATTCTGACTTGTGATCTCCCACTGGTTTGATTTCAAACTAGTACAATTCCTCATGTTTGATGAGATTTGGGAGTATGTGGAAATGGTTACAGAGTATCTCAAGAGGCTGATCCCACCAGTATCTGAGAAATGCCTGTACGTGTGTGTGCCTTATTCCCGTGTCTTCTGTGACTTTGTCCCTGAGGCTCTGGACACAACAGTGCCAGCAGCCAGAGGATCAGGCCAGCCTCAGAAAGCAATATCTCTTTCTAGGGCAGCCTTGGATGTTATGACCTTTCCTTTTTGCAAATAAACCACTCTTCCGTAACCTCCCTGGTCCTCATGGTACAGAGGAAAGGTCACTGGTTTGCTCGGGGGTTTGCTCCATATAGGGCACTGCAGCAACTTTGTCAGCAAAAAGACTCTTCTCATTTTTTCACCTTGTTTCAACTGCCTGTTCCCCGTAGGTCCAGTGATCACATCTGTTAATATTTTGGGACATAATATCTCACAAAAGAAGAGGTGGAAAGAGCCTTTCTTTGTAAAATTACTTTTCTCATCCAGAAGGCTGGTTTATACTGCCACTATCTGTCCACTGTACCTGCTGCAACCCTTTCCTGCAAACATGCACACAACTAGTTCATGCAACAGTTTCCCACAGCTACACACAGTTTGCAGAAGGAAGCGAGAGACATTAAGATTTTTATTTTATTGCGTTTCCTGTCCTGGAGAGTTTAATTAAACATGAATCAGTTACAAAGCATTTTAAATTATCATGCTTTTTTTTTTCTAGAGTCATGTTTTAAATAGGTATAGATGGTTTTTAACAAATCTTTACATTATTCTGCCTCAATTCCTCATTCTCTGAACCCCATATTGAATGACCGTGTATGGTTCTGAGCTGAAGCAGCCCTTTTCAGCTGCTGGTCTGCAGACCTGGGCTCCTTTACAACCTCCAGGGATCCTTGCCGGCCTGTCTGTAGCAGCACGGCACTTCAACACCATGCACATTGTTCTTAAAACACCTCATGGCCAACTGTGTCTTATTGTAGAATAGACAATTACATCCAAAATGAGCATAGTCTCAGATCTACAAACATATTCATACTTTTAAATCATATAAAAAACATCCTATTAGGTGTTAGGAGCCCAAATGCCGCTGTGGATATAGGCTGTAAGAACTTTCAACTTAAATAGAACTGAGCCCAGCAAGTGCTCTGATGTTCCAGCATCAGTGAAAAAAAATAAAGTGGCAGTGGGAGAGGTGTTATCAAGCTGGGATTTTTCTTCAAAATTAAACTGGAGGAAATATAAGACGTTTTTCAGATGTCAGCTCTTTGCACTCAGTATATCAAGGCTGAGATCTGAAAAGGCAACATGTGCCTCCTGAAGTCACCAAAGTTAGGATGAGGGAAATGGTATAAGACTGCATCATCTCAAATCTCACTGCCTTTGGTAGTGGGAACTGAAATTTCACAGGCTCCAGTGTGAAAAAGTAACTGAACAGTTTAGGTTTGGGAAATGCAGGTTTTAATATTATGCAAAACAGTACTTATTCCATGTAATTTTTGGTTTCTATCTGTCAGGACCCAAATCTACATTTTCTGCTTCCCAGTAACCTCCTAGTTGCCATGTTATAAGCTGCCCAGGGTAAGAATGTCTTTTCCCTCCTCGGCATCTGGCAGGTGTGGGGAGTACTTTTCCCCACCAAAAACAAAAGCACTTTGCTATGCATTACAAAGCATAGGCTGGGAAGGAATGCCCAAGTAATTCTGCACATTGAAGGGATCATAGGGAAGGGGAAACATAGGCGTCCAATTCTTGATTGGAAGAAAAATAGTTTTTTGGCATCTTTGCTAATGACTTCTTTGGGTATAGGCCCTATAAGTTCTATGTCTTGATATCTAAGAAAGCTAAAGAAGTGACTGCTGACATCTGCAGTTCTGTAGTGATAGAAGTACCTTTCCTAGAGAGGGACAAGGGAGTCATTCATTCTCCTTATGGAACAAAAGGAAAGATTGCTGGAGAGGTCAGCCCTTATATATACCTATTATGTAACAGTTTAAGACAGTATTCGATAAAGCATAGGTCCATCTTACAACAGCTGTACAGCAGCCACAAATGCATAGACAAGGACAAGAACCTCACTTCTTACTATTCCTCAGAAATGTGATCTCTCCTGTAAGAAAGGCCCTGAAGACTGCACAGCTCCCAAAAATAAGGAGCTGATCTGCCTGAAATGAGCCTGGATGACCTTGGGTGTGAGTAGAATACACTCAGGAGGCCAAGGCGGTGGCTTCCCACTAGCCCTGCAGAGCTGATGTGAAGGCAGGACTGCACAGTGTTCAGCACTATTGTCCAAGTTTTGAGGATGGACAGGCTCTTTTCTTGTGGGCTTTTATTCTCACAAGTTCTTCCTTTATCACCTAACTAAATTTCATTTCTAAACTTCCTTTTGTCACTCCCAGATGTTGTTTGTACCAGTCCCCTTAGCCTTGTTATTTGCAAGCATGTATAGAAGTCTAACTCCCTGGCTTTCCAGAGATACAGCCCATTGTGGTTGTGCTTTCTTCTAACAGCACCTCTACAAAAAGAAACTAGCTAGCCCTGCTTAGTGCCAGGCATTGCTCAGTAAAGAGATTACACGTGCAATAAGTATGAGAAAGAACTGCAAACCACAGATTAATGTTTTGTGAATCCTTCTTGCTGGACAAACCCCTGCTTTGGTAATTATCAGCCTTTGCTAGCTCTGACTAGGGAGAAGACTCTTCTGATGCTTTCCCATTCCTCTCCAGAGACATCCTACCATACCTCTATGGCTCTCTGTTGATGCTTTTCTCTCTCTTTAGTTTCTGATAGTCAGATGTTTTCTTACAAGAATTCATCTATTGAGTTTCAAGGTATCTGGCTCTACTCTACTTGTAAGAATCCCCCAACTCTTTTTTTGTCGGAACTTTTGTACATGCCTCAACATCCACAGTGCAATCATCGGCCAATTCTGAAGTCTTTGCCTGACTAGTTGTCTTGTTGGATTAGGATAAAGTGTCTGAAATACATAAATGCTTGATGTTGTATTAAGAAAGATGATTCTTTTTCAAAATTCTGAAGTATTTCCTGATGTCATAAACTCAGGTAAGGAGTAATTTGCTTTTTAAAAATGTGTTTTACAAATATTTCCTCAAGTGCAGCAGTTTGCATTTTACAAGTTTGTATTAATGGCTTTTTTTTTGTTTTCTTGAAACAAACTTCAGGTTAATTCTAAGTTAACCACAGAAAAGGTAAAAAAAAAATTTCCAAATTTTTCTGGAGTACAACTAGCTTAATATTTCAGCAGCTGGCAGCTGTGGTGATTACTTTTAGATTATACCTAAAGTCAGTCAGAATCTAATTACTCTGATCTATGAACCAGGTGATTAAGGTAAAAACTCCCACATTTTCTTATACCTCATTAATGTATTTCCTTTGAAAATTGTTAGCTAATGATGTTACATTAAGAGTTTATCCATTAAGTGACAATGAATAATTAAAACCTTTGTCCTGGGACATTAAAGGACAAAATAGCATTTAACCGCTCAATGTGTTGATAATTATTTCTTAATTGGAAGTGCAAATAGGGTGCAAGTTTGGGAAGAAAGGACCAATCAAACTGGGCAAGTGGAATGAAAAGACAGAAATAATTTTCTTTTCATAGAATCATATAATAGTTCGAGTTGGAAGGAACCCTAAAGGTCATCTAGTTCCAACCCCACTGCCATGTGCATGGACATCTTTTATTCATTTCCTTGGTATATGGCTAATAATTCAGAAGACATGGAGTCTCCAAGAAGTCTCCTGCTGCCTGGAGCTGGACTAGCAGTACAAAGAAACAGCAAGGGCTTGTGTATGGCAAGCACGAAGAGTCTGGCTGTGTGCTATGTGTTCTCCTGTGGAAAGCATTGCTGGGTGTAGCATCATCTTGTAGGCTGATGATGGGCTCTCTTGCAGGGTGCCAGTGGCATTGGAACACCATGCAACAGCTGCAGTCATGAGGGCTGCTCTCTCACCCCAGGGTCAATTGCTGGGAGGGTGAGTTTTTAAGGGCAACCCTCTTAAGGGTCTCTGCTGAAGGGTCTTTGCTCAGCTGCTACCAAGGCTTTCAGTCCTTTTGGTGCTGGGGGTAAAGTTCAGATGTCAACTCTAATGTCCATAGAAAATCTTGGACTGCTGTTTTTGCGTCAGAAAGGCCATCAGTACAATGAAATGTGATATGAGAGTGCAATAGAATGAAACTCTGTGCTCCAGCAGAATAGCAAGCGGCAAAATGCCTTCCTACTGAGCGAGGGGTATGGGAGTTAGTTACCATCTGAAGATGTTAGGTACAACCAAAACTACGAGGCAGACCTAAAGTGGCGTCAGAATAAAGCTGCTTTCCCTTATTTTGACTTACGAGTCTAAGACTGTGCTATCTTTAACTACACTGTAGTGCAGGCTGTAATCTGGCAGGATACAGCAGGCAGTGACCCTGCACTCCACTATGGAAAGGGATCTCCAGCTATGCCTACTTTCCAGGGGGACTTTTTATAAAGGCAGAAGGTTCATACCGGAAGACTTCCCAAGAAAATTCAACTCCTGTTTGCATGCAGAACCTCTGTCCCACCTCATCACAACCTCTATTCCAAGTTATAATTAATTTCCAATATGTGTTATTACCCTGAAGATTGGGATCAGTAGTTGGGTCTGAGTGTGCCAGGCACTAGGATTACAAACGTTGCAAATACATCTCTTCCTCACTAATCAAATCTAATATATGGCACACTGCACAGGAGGATTAGACACAGAGGAAGAGAAAATCAACTTGTGGTTATACAGGATACATAATCACATAAATCAATATATAGATCAAAGTTTTTTTGAAGTAAGTGAAAGGAATCAAACACGGGAAATCTCTTTTGTCACCAAAAGCTGCTATGGAACAAACTAATTTGCTTCAGAATTCTCTGTACTACCACATGAGGCATTGTTGTTGCAAAGTGCATACTGAAGGAATCCATCTGTACTCGCGTATTTAACCTGAAAAGCCTGAAAGCGCCAAATTTGAATGCAGCTGCTCTGCAAAATAACAGGCTTGGTGGAAAATGGTCAAAATATTTGTCTTGGATCAGAAGTTCAAAGAAATGAACTGATGACCATCTGATCGACCATCAAGGACCCGAGTAATTACATATCTGATGGAATTCCTGTCTATAGGGGAAAAAAAACAAGTCTAAAATAGAATATAATTTGTCTGTATTTATTTTTGTCTCCAATAATGATACATGGTTTATAAAGTCAAAAAAGTTGCAAAGAAAGATTTTCTGTGAGGTCTTTTATTTGAAAGGAATTCAGTTAAACAAATGAGATAATTAGGAAAATTAAGGATAAAAATATTGATTCAATATGAGAGAGATGCGTACATGGTTACTCAGGAAATCCTGCTGTAAAAAAATTACCAAAGCCAGATTACCAGACACATATCTGCCAAAAGATTAAATCAATCCATGATGGAACTGCTCTTTCTCAAAAAATTGGGCACTGTCTAATCAGCTTCCAAATCACTCTAAAATTCCCACTAGATCAAGCTCCTGGCTCGAAGTCAAGCTTTCAATCAGTTTTCGGCCCATTTTTCTTCCTGCTTCAGTAGACATAGCCTTTTGCCAAAGCTTCAGCAGCAATCCTCCTTGGAAAGAAACAAAACATGATATTGTCAAATTAGCATGGAGCACATGCAGATCACGTCATACAAGAAATTAAGTGCATGTCTGGAAATAAGCACTTGCCACTCTCCTGTGGACAATGAAATGTAGACAAAGCTAGAGCTTAGTGATGGGTAATAATTGCCCACAAATATGTAGGAAGACATAGGCCATTCATTCAGCTCAGGATCCTTTGTATTGACAGACAACTGGGCTTGTTCCCTTGTCACCAGTGTTACAAGTCAAAATGATTGAAGGTCTTGGTCTGCACTTGCATATAGCTTCATGGTTTTCACTCTAAAACAAGGACCTCTCCCTTTTCTGACAGCTAAGGCCTCGAGCTAAAGAAGAGGATATTAATACTTTTGTTCAGGCAATAAACACTGGCTCTCTAGGAAGTGTGCCTTAGCATTAGCACCAGTTTGCAAGATACTCATTACTTGGTCCCCACTCCACTCAGTGCTGATCTTTGTAGTGTATAAAGGGTCCACAGAGGAAATCTGAGCGTAAAAAAGTCTACTAGAAAGCCAAGAAGAAGTTATTCTCCTGCAAAACATGCTTTTGTATAAAACTGATAACATCAAAGAATTAAATTTGCACACAATTGTACTGGGGAAAAAGGAATTAAGAGGAGAAGGCAGCGAAGAGTTCTCTTGCATAGAAGGACCACAGGAGGACTGCAGAAAAGGTGAGGACAGCAGGAAAGGTTTCAAATAACAGGCATGTGCTGTTCTACCTTCAGATATCAGTGAGGGGCAGAGCATAAAAAGTAAAGCTTCTGACTGTCCATGAGTCAAGATAGCACAGCACTGTCTCAATACAGCTCCTGCTGGACTAGCAGAGGCACCGAGAGGAAAATAAAGAGTAATCAAAGTCTGAACCAAGAAATCAAGTCTCAGTCTTGGCTGGACAGGGTCTCATACTAGGAGGTACTATCTGCTGTATCTAGTCTATCCCTCTAGCTACTGTTGAAGCTAGCACTACCAGAAGAGGACTGTGTATCTCACAGGATGTATTTAAAAGCTTGAGGAATCGGAATCTACAAAAATAGTATATCACTTTTGGTCACATGACTTTTGTAGCAATAAGGTATGGTGTTTCAGATTCCTGCCGAGGCTGTTGATTCAGACACAAGTCAAACATATTTTAAAGCTTCTTTTTCTTATCTTCAAATCAATCACCAGGATGAGTTACCTGGCATTTAATTCTCAGCTGAATTCAAAGTTCATACCTTAGAGCAGAGTCAAGGAAATGTTTTTCCTGCAAAGCAAGGGATTTCAGTTATGAACTTCATTATGGCTGCACCTGCATGAAACTCTCTCTTTCCTTCTGTCTACCATGTTTAGCACTGATATTTCCTTTCCTCTCTCTCTGCAGTGCTGTCCTCACCTGCAGTACAGCCCTGGTGCTCTGCTCCCTCCCTTTTGCCCTGCCCATCATGCTTTTCCTTGCTGTGCCCCTCTCTCCTCCTGGAGGTAGGTCAAGAAACCATGAACTGTGGCATAGACTGCCTAGAAGGGGTTAGAGCTGTTAAGACCCTTATTTTGATTCTGAGGAATAATGCTATGTGGAAGTTGTGAGGGAAGCACTCTGAGATGGGAGGACACTCTTTTTTAGCCCTGAATAGATTCATTTCGTATCTTTTTCATCTGTAAATGCAACTGGTGAAAGAATTTTTGTGGAAATGTATAGACAGAAGAGGAAGATCTCAAATGTCCTAGCTAGGCATACCAGTTTTTCAGTGTATTTTTACATTCGATGCTCCTTTAAAGATTCAAAATAACTTTTCTTTGCAAAGGGCAAACAAAAATAGCAAACCCAGCAGTATCTATGAATGAACTGAAACCTCAGAAGAGTGTAATTCTGTGTCACACCACTGGATGGTGATGCACGACTTATTTTGCTGAAGATGACGAAGCCAGCATTGTCTAAGGACAGCGTTTTGCTGAGAGATGATATTCTCTGTTAAAGCAAAGAGCAAAGCCAGAACACCTGTGGACACACGAACTGTTGATCGTGATCATTTACCTTTTTTGTTGTTGCTGTTGTTGTTCAACTGACCTAATAACTTTATTTACAGCCTTAATGTTTTCACATTCAACTAGTGAAACACAAAACAGTGTCTGTGTTTTTAAAGTTCCTATGAAAACTGGAGGGAAAGTAAGATCATCCACTCAAAAAATGCTTTTGTCTCACTGAAATCCCACATACTGTCCGTGTTATGCCGTTGCTGCATTTGCTCTCTGATATGTTGTTTGTTTATGGTTGTATTTTTAACTGATTTAGCATTAGTCTCTAAAATATGTTTGTAGTACTTTATACCAAAAAATTCACTGTATTCATATGGAGAAAGGTACATAGAGAGAACAAGGTGTTAAATATCTATGGACGACAGACATTTGTAGGTCAAGCTCCTACCTGTTAATTTATTTGCTTTGTGAAGAGCACTCATTGAAACCAGAATGTTATTTTGCTGTGGACTGAAGTCACTAATAGATGGGAGGACATCACCTTCAACAAGTATCCTGTGGGGCAGGAAAGCCTGGAAGTCGTTTACTGTCAATAAATCTGTAGAGAAATGTGTGGCCGCAATGAAATCTACAGCATTAGACCAGTCTTCACCGAAATTTTTTTCGGGATCAGAGAAATAGTTTAAGCTGAAAGAAATAAAGATTAAAAATGTAACAGATAAGTGAAGTCTCCTGTACAACACTTTAGTTGATCAATGTTTTTGTTCAGTATAAAATCCTGAGTGGTCTCAGTGCCAGAACGACTTAAAGCCTCCTTCACCACTTTACACTTAATTTCTTCTGACATCACTGCCTCTGCCCAGACTAAACACAGCTCCTGAATCAGGCCCTGAGTCCCGTAGGGGGATGGAGCATCTCATCTTAAGCCCACGGCCTGCCTGCCCATTGCAGCCTGGGCAGTGAGAGATCTCACTGAGAGAGTGGAAGGAAGAGCAGAGCCTAAAGAGCACACAAAAGTAAGAAAGCTCAAACAGACTTTGTTAGGATACTACACTTCCAAAGAGGCAGGAAGGTGGGAAGATTCTCCTTGGCCACCTCTCTTATCTCCTTACCTGTCTTGGAATTTGGGCAACGCGTAAGCAATGGAGGTAACATGTGCCCTCCATGCAAGACCAAGGGCATCATCCAAGTTGAAGGTTGCAGGACTCATAACTTTGTGTTCTGTAGATAACAGATACTGCAGCAACAGAGAGGAAAAATGGCAGAGAATCAGAGGAGAGATTTAAACCAAGTTAATTTTTTTTTTTATTTATGCATATACTTCACAAAATAAGGCATTTGCAAGCTAAGGGAAATTGTTTTTGAGTAGTTAACGTGCTGCTTTGTGTAATTATAATGTCTGACATAGGGACAAAAAGACAATTAACAGAGATTTGTAAAGTGAATACATATCCCCAATGGAATTAACAGGAGTTGCTGTTCTTTGGTTTCAACAGAGCAAGAGTTTTATTCACATAATTTAGGTACTCTCTCTGTGAGTTTTTGTACCTTGATGTCATGGAAGTTTCTGCACCAAAATACTGGATTCTCTGAAAATTTGTCTATATCCTTTTGGTCGCAATTTTCTGGAGATTTTCAGAAAGTAAGAAAATTATCCTTAATTGTTATCATTATGCTTATTTGAGGGGGAGATATTTTATAATAACTTCTGAAACATACTGCATAGGAAAAATGAATGTATGAAGACAAATCCAGTCTTGATCTTAAACTCTCTACCTTCACTCAGAGATGCCAAGAGGAACATATAGTTTAAGCTTTCTGATCATCATAAATTATTTGTCTACTAACAATAATGTTGACTGTAGTAATCTATCTATAAAAAAATAGTTATTAAATCTATGATATCAGAAATACTGTCATCTTGTCTGACTGTGGAAAAAAGAAAATATCTATTTGCATCAATAAGTGTCCTTCTGAAAGAAGTTTCAGCATTTTCAGGTTTTTAGATGTCTTAAGAAATAAATGAACCCAAGAAAACCAACCAAAGCCCATTTCTTAAGGGCAGTGGTCCATCTCACATGCTTACTTTGCATTGCTAGCATAAGCAATATTGGAAGAATACAAGTATAATTGGTAACAAAACAGTGCCTTGAGACAGAGGCCAAATTACAGAAATTATCTTAAAGGAAGAAAAAAATCCATAACTTGTAAAACTCCTGGCCTTCATCTCGACTCACTTTATGTTATACTTTTCATTATTCCTGCTTGTTGCTTTTATCAAAGCTGTTATTGAAATCAAACTAAGCTCTCTGCATCTTACAAGTGATAGGAATAGTTTTTAAAGGTAATATTCTGGTCTCATTTCTAAAACTATGAGTCAAAAAAGTAACATTATTTACCTCAAAAAAGGCCTTCCAGTCATCCATGAGTTTGGGCATGCGAGACCAGCAGTCTGCAACACTATAACAAAAATCATCTTTTCTCTCCTCTGGTGGCAATATTTTTACCTCGTGGGGCAGCTGCCCAAAGAGGCCAGCCTTCACTGCCCCCAGAAAGGGTATGACAGACAGGTAGTAATTCATACCTGTAACAAATTAAAAAGGAGGAGCTGTTAATTGGGAGCAAATGAAAAATTCTCGCATAGAAAAACGAACTCTCTCCTCCACCAAATGCAACTGTTTCGAATTGCCACCAATACAACTGTGTTCAGCAGTGGGACACTGAAATGAACTAATGATGAAATCTGTATTGATTTAGATATGATTTGAAATGTTCATTTATATATTGTCCTTTAAGAGCCTTACATGAGCTTGCAGTGTGCTGTACTTTGCAGGAAAGGAAAAAAAAAAGAGAAAAAGAGTTAGATCTTTGCAGGCTGTCACAGACAGGACAAGAAAAGTCTCTCAAATATTAATTGCAAACTAATTACCGAAAAACTAAAGGATACTCTACAAGTGTTGTTTTCATTAACAAATCTTCTTTGCATCCTAGACCTATAAGAAATGAAAAGGCAAAGACTAGCAATATTTTACTGGAAAATAATAATTTTGCATTTAAAAATACTTTGCTCACCAAAATTTGCTTGGAAATTACCTCAGTTTATCTGTTTAGATTTATTTTAAGGTGATGGCTTCCTTTGGTCTGATCCATAAGCTGGAGCAATTAGATCCAGCATGTAAGAAACTCAGGCTCAGTTCTCACCTGTGTCAAATCATGTCTGCATTGAGACTGCCCATAGGGCTATTTGATATTTCTTTTTTGAAAGGAGGATTATAAATTCCCCCTTCATTGTGTCCCTTTTACAGAAATACAGTTTAATTGCTTCCAGGGAAGAAAAGCCTGGGGAGTAATTGTTATCTCTTTTGTATGGGTGCCTCTGAGATGTTGTGCTGAGAAGTCATTTGCTCATACTTGGTTTTAGGGCCATGGACCACCCTGATATGTTGTACACAATCCCAGCAATGAGGACAAAAAATTATCAAAACCTGACCACCTACCATATAACCCTGTCCTACTTATGGAAAACCATTGTTTCACCTTGTGGGGAGAAGACAACAAAACAAAGTTCAGGAAGAAGGAGTGTGTGCATTAGCTATAGTTCACCAGGATCTGGGTCTGCACAGGAACACTGAGGGAGCTTAGTGTATCATTCTAAAGATGAGATGAAAAAGAGGATGGAGTGACATGGAAGTGTTGCATTTATGCTCTGTTGAAATCAATGCAGATATTAAACATGGTAATGCTCCATCAAAAACAATGCAACTAACAGGAACTAAGCCAAAGGAATGATCCAGGTGGTAACCAAAAGCTGGACTTCGCTTCATTAGCTTGAAAATATGTATTACTTTCCATGTCCAATGTATCCTAAATAACTAAAGTCACTCAAACTCTACCTCCATATAACAGGAAAAGGGGGAATTTTTGCAGTATAAACATTTTAAAGGCTGCAAATTTGTTTGTTTTTTCTCTTTTGTCAAATAAGTTATCAAAATCAATTAGCTTTTATTTATTCACCCTTCGGTGTCTTACTACAACTTTGCAGTGGAGCATAACATGTCATTGACATTATGGTGTAACAGAGAAGTCTAAAGGGAAGTAATATTTGAAATGGCCTTCTAGGACACTAACCTTATTTTTGAGAACCATGGTATAGTAACATATACTTACAGGACCACCAGCTTCTTACAGATTGGCACAGGAGATCTCCATCATCACTGCCACAGGAAGTCACACCAGAAGGATCTGCTAACCTACCTGAATGTATCAAATGAAATAATACAACAAATACTTCTCAAACTTTTCACATAAGAAATCCTACTGAGATTAAAAAATTATGTATGGAACTGCTTGAAGTCAGGACATCACAGTGATTTTTTTATGGAGATATAACTACACATGCACATAGAGACGAAAACACATGGATAGCTGATGCACCATTTCCAATAAATGTAGGGCTGCTAGTGCAGGAGAGCTGTTTAATGAGCAGAATAGCACAAATTAAATGAGTATCTCACCTAATTGGGTTATATGATACAGAATCTCAGTTTAATCATGCATACAAACATGACCCTACTGTGAAGCTATGCATGCAAATGTTGTTGTAACTGATTAGCGAGGCTTTCAAGCATCTGTGCTGTGGCAAGCACGCAAGGCATTTCACAATTATACATGACAGCATGTAAGGCATATTTTACTTTAAGCACGTGACATGAAGAAACAGCCTAAGTCCTAAAAGAATAATGTACATGCACATTAAGTGGTAAGTAGTCATGTAGTGTGTCAGGAAGTCTGCTTTAAGTGCATGACATGAAATTACCATGATGTAGTCCAATGACTTGTGCTGTTCCAGAAGCTCTCAAACTCTGCCCTGCAGAACACTTACTCTCTGACAAGTCAGTTGAACAAAGACAGTGTCATTTCTGTCAGATAAGAACTAAACTTCATTACCAAACCAAATTTTCTAATACTTTTTACTCAAGAAGAAAATATGATAATGAGCAATATGCATACAAATTATCCTAATTATCCTCTCTAGATGACTGGACAGAGCTTGTGCTTTAGGGCATGCTAGCTGCTCAAACTGGTATCTTTCAGTAGCAGAGCACTGAGAGCATGAACTTGCAGTGATGAGGATTGCACTTCGACTGTTTTTTTTTAAATGAAAAATTGTAATCTTAATATTTACAAAAAGATTCTATTTTTCAATATTCTACTTCAACACAAAGTGTCAAAAATAGGCAACAATAGATCACCGGTGCGCAAAGGAGATGAATGAGAAGGGCAAAGAATAAGAAGAAAAAGAAGAATGCTGCAAAAGAATTGTACGTGAGATTTACCAAAGATTGTTAGCCTTGGTGTTCTGGGAAAATAGAGAGTCCCAGGCAGTATCAGTGATAACTATAAGATATGTAGAAGTTACTAGCTGCACTTGCAGGTCTACAGTCCATTTCTGTCGTCTCTGCTCCCTCCTATTCCCTGTACTTAATATGATCGTTATTTCAGTCTTCAGGTCTACCCGAGCTAATCTGTGTCTCTCTGTATTGAAGGTGCCTACCAGCTGTATGTTGTTAGAAACTATATGTAACCTCATCAGCAAAATTTCTCCACTATTTTTTGTGGAAAAGTCATAACTAAAAACGCTAAGTGCAGTTGTTCTTATCTTGCTGATGAAGAACTCTGGACACATCCTTCATTGAGATGTATATTTTTCTTAGCAGCACTCATTAAATTCTCCTCAGGTGTTTCTTTACCAGATTTGCAGTTCTCTATTTCATTCTTATCTTATAAAGTATCATTAAAAATTTTCATTCTATGTTTTGGTTTTACAAAGGAAGGAAATGTATTTCTAGACTTAAATGAAACAAAAGTTATATCATAAAAGAAGATATCAAGTCAGCCTGACACAATCTACCTTTGATTCATGTTAGCTGTGCTTTATTCCTTTTTTCTATTTCGTTCTATGTCTTTATATATTCTTTCTTCTATACTTTTTCAAATGTGCCCTCTACTGCTGATGTAAGACAAATAAATATTTTTGTGTCTTTACACCATTTTTCCTTCTTCTTAAATATAGGTGCAACCTTTCCTGCTCTTCAGACATAGAATTACAGCTGAATCTTTCTGAAAGTTCTTACTCCTGGACCTGTACTTCAGTAAATGAAGTGCAGCTAGAGACTATCCAGTTTTCTCAGTTTGTATAAATAGGACTCTGACTCTAACATCATCTCCCAAGTTTCCACAGTCTTATTCCTAACATCATTGCTGTCTCAACGTCATTGTCTCTACTGTAAGTTTAGGCAAATTACTCATTTCATTTTATGTCCATGAATTGATTATTGCAAGTCTTTGTAAGACTCCTGTTAAGTAACAGCTTCACTTGCTCTTTATGATTTACATAGAACTATAGCCACAAAAATATTTCTGCTTGTCTAAGGACCAGTCTTATGACTCTTTGGCAGGTGACAGTATGTCTTTACCTGCATAACTATGCAACCAGGTGCAAATCTTTCTCTCACTTATTATGTCTCTTGTCTCTACTTGTAAATTGTCACTGCAACAAGGCGCCTCCTCACTCCGTGGCTGAGGCCATACTATGTAACTAGATCCCCTCCAGCAGGTCACCACTCAAATGTAGCATCTGCATCCAGTCATCTTTTCCACACATTGAGTCAATTCTCCTGCTGCACCAGCTATCCTCTTCATTCTCTCCTCTTTTTGTGTACGTAAAGAAGGGAAAGAGGGAAAAGCTTGCCTAAAACCTAAACTTCAACCAAATTTTTCTTGTTGCTGTCTATTTGACAGCTAGTTTCCTGCTTGGATTTTTCTTACTACCTCATTTTGACTTAGGACTAAATTTTCCATTAGGTATGACTAAATGCTGGCAGCCTCCCTTCATCATCAGCTGCAGTTCCTGTCTTCTCCCAAATATACAGCTTCAGCCAAACCACCACGTCACGAAAGCACAGGTTACACCCAATAAAGAAAACAACAGGCAGACAGATGCATTTCCTTACACCTTGTTACCACCAGGCTCAAGTTCCTAAAAACATCATTGACTTATTCCCTTCTTCCTCCCTTTTCTGGTTGCTAGAACAAGCCAAGTTCAACTCTGGTTTTGAATACAAAGTTTCACCGACTGCTGTGTGTGAAGCAGTCTGTAGGAGAATGCATTCTCTGATACAACTCTCAATAAGATATTGCAGCCTTAGGCTTAAGGGAACGTTCACATGTGTTTCCGTGCCTCTTTCCCTGTCACGGACAACAGGGAAACAAGAATGACTGCCTTTGGTAACAACAAGCTTTTAGGGGATAAAACATTAGAATTTGGACAAAATTTAAAACACAACAAAAAACAAATAAACAAAAACAACAACCAAAGAAACACACAAACCCTACAGACAAACAAGGCAACCTCAACAACACAGAACACTTTAATTTTTGTAAAAAGCATATTTAGAAAATAAAGAGGCTACTTCTAAGCTGGTCATAAAGAACAAATGGAAATAGATTCTCAGAGGGAGAGGCGGACTTTCAACCTTCTATATTAGAAATTAAACCACCTATAGAAGATAGTAACATTAACAACCATTAACAAAATAAAAAAGCTTATTAGTGAGCAATTTAAGGAGGAATTTTCAGAGTGCAGGTCCTGAAATCTATCTACTATAAACTGGAGCAACTAGGAATGCCTTTTCAAAGATGTTCAGCAAGCTGAAATTCTGCCCATCTAAACCACAGGCCTTCTGAATTCTGACCTCTTCCTATTAGGAATTTTAATAGCTATTGCTCAATAAGGCAGGGGTATTCTCTTTGTTTAGCATTTCTTTTTTTCAAATTGGCGGCTTAGCTCAGTATGTCAAGGTTTACACTGCCTGAAGTTAGCCTGGGCTTTCCAGGCAGAAACCTTGGAAAGGAAGACTCAAAGCAGGTCTGATAAACACTTTGCTAATATATCATCTGAAGGACAACGTAGCTCGTACCTGTGCGAAATTGCCACCCATGCTGCAATGGCAATCCCCAGAGAATATTGCCAATGTTTTGGGGTCCAAAGGCACTAAAATATTTGGCTGAAGACTTTAGCAAGCTCTTATAAACTCCCATTCGTTCTTGATAGTTCCAAGCATTGATGATAATTTTGTTGTCCTTTACTGGGAAATCCAGAAGGCTTTCAGGGGCAAGGTCCCACAGGGGGGGATAGTTTTCTCCAGCGACAATGTTTTCACTCCATGCTGCAGCAGTCACAGGACACAGAGCAACAGTCGCTATGAGAAGAGCATGCATGCCAAGGCAGGGCCACATTGTGAAGGTTTGTGACCCAGGTGTTTGTAGCTGCAGGGCTTTTATCAGGAAAGGCGAGGGCTGGGCAAAAAAGGGTGACTCAGACACAGAAGTCTCAGCCTCCCTCCCCTCTTCCCAGTGACCTTGACATGGAGTTGCCGGATTAGCAACTGTGAATAATGCTCTGTCCTCTCCATGGAATGTAGGGAGAAGCAGCAGATGTTTAAGAGGAATCAATCTAATCAGATGTCCAAATCCGTGCTGCCCATGACATATACTCACCCTTCCAAATAGCTGAAGTGCTACAATACTGATTGTACAGTTGTATTATCAAACCTTTTGTTGTCACTAGCTGTCAGCTTTCCTTTCCCAGCCTAGTTCCTTTGGGTAAAGGAGGGACAGCAATGCCACAGAGCTCACCTCAGCACACACACAGGACCGGCTGGGGCTCGGGCTGAGATACTCTCAGGGTGGCTCTAGGCACTGACAAAGGATCAGCAGTGACATATGGCCGGTGCTGCCATTGGCACCTTTGTCTTTTGGCCTCAGAACAACTC
Organism: Serilophus lunatus; assembly: GCA_013399895.1. Taxonomy (NCBI): domain Eukaryota; kingdom Metazoa; phylum Chordata; class Aves; order Passeriformes; family Eurylaimidae; genus Serilophus; species Serilophus lunatus. The sequence continues at coordinate 346,556 of VXBA01000875.1, read as the reverse complement.
TCTGCAGCCTTCAGATCATAAGAGTGTTGGAAGAAGCCGAATCAGCCTATCTGCAGCCCATGCAGCACCTGTCTAGCTGTACTTTTAGTACTGGTTTTTCTTCTGTGGAAATGGTCGTCATTACAAAGTCCTGAAGTCTCCTACTAAACCTTCATGATCTTGTAGATTGCAAAGGCCACGCCTCCACTAATAAAAGGGGCGTCTAAGTTACACTCAACAAAAGAGCAACTGTCCAGCTGCCTTCATCTCACCTACTTCTAGGACTTCATAATCTTCAGCTGCTTTTTCTCAGATAAGAAACGGTAGCAAATTAACAGTCAGCAAACACATGGTTTGTTATCTCTGTGGTCTTCTATTTGCATGAGAAAAATTGCAAATGCCCCTTTTCTTTGAAGTAATTCTCTGAGTTTCGATTGGACTTTGAGAGCCTAAAGTACTTTAAACTGTGGATGGCTGCAAAATTTTGACAGTAAATTCACAAGAAATACAACAGTTCAAATCAAAATTTTTCCATTTTCTTTCTGTATGAAGCAGACTTTCTAATAAATAATATGATTTTTCAATGATCCTTTATTTATTATTTCAATGATCCTTTATTTATCCTAATCATGCTGTCTCACAGAAGTTTCAAATAATCAAGTTGTTCTTTCGTTAACTTGCTGTGAGTGCGATTTATCTAAGCTCCTTGTGGATATCTAAACACTAACCTAGTTATGTAGATTCTCTAGATGGTCAAATCAGAGAATCAGGCCTATCCAGAATGTAACTTGTTTAAAGCAGACCACTGAGAGACATATTGCTCCTGACTGACTCTGGAGAGAGTAGAAATTACAAGTTTACCTTTAGATATAGAAAAAATATTTTTAGATTGCATAAAATCAATCTTGTTTTACCTATTTTTCTGAAATAATTTCTGAACTATATTCTGAAATAATAACTTCAGAAATGTTTTCAAAGATACTTTTTTTTTTCCTTGAAATAAGACATTCTGTTAAATAATCCTGAGGATAAGCACCAGGAACTGTGCTGATTTCAGATATAGATATATATATATACATACACACACACACATATATATATAGAGAGAGAGAGAGGGAGAGGGCTCTGATAGAGGCAATGGGCTTTAAGGCTTACCTAATAAGGAAGGATGCTGAATGGCATTAGCTTGGGCACAAGACATATGGAGGAAACTTGTGGAATAAAAAGCACAAAGTTCATAATTACACCAGGCAAGAAATTTTATTTGGGAACATGAAGGAGTGAGTAAGAGTAGTTGGCTTTTTTTTTTTTTTTAACCATCACTAAAGAATTGTCCAAATTTGGAACCTAAACTATTTCTGTTTTTGTTTGTATTCAAGGAGGAGAATTTTCATTTTCTAGTGAGAGATACCAGCCATTTGTATTGCTTAAGTTATTTCACTTAAGATAATTAAGGTAAAGAGAAGTGAATAAACTTCTTCATTTCTTTTTTTTTTTTTTTAGAGATACCATGTATTTGCATCCTCATGGCAAATTACATGTAGTAAATTTAGTAGTTCCATGTTCGTATGAAACTATATTGTTGATGAGAAACCACCGTCCTGCTCTGCCACCTAGAAAGGCAAACTCTATTAACACTGGTCTAGGCAGGCATAAAAATACTAATTACTAGTTTGAATGCAAAAACATATTTTCTCAAAAGACTTATAATACAGAATTAAGAGAAATTTATGACATAATTCTTGCTTTACATAAATTTTTGAGCTATTTTATAGAAAAAAATAATAAATTAAATGGTAAATAATGAAACTTGAATACATCTACTTAGACTCTGCTGAGTTCTTTACTTTTAGAAACTTCAGCCTTTCGTTTATTATGGTAAGAAAAGGACTTCAACAACACAATTAGTCTTTAAAGAATCAAAAATAATTTTTAATAATATAATAACAAATTATTCCAGAACAATATTATAATTAGTTTTATATGAATTACTCCGTTTTCACATTTATCCGCATTGGCAAATAAGTCGCTGAAGATTCTGTAAGATTTTAAGGACAATATTTTTCCTTTGAGAAATATCTAAGGTGTTGTTTCCAGTTTGGAATCCAGTCCTGTTGGTCTTGCTGTCATAAGAGGGACAAGGGTAAGATTCATGTGATCACAATTGGACTTGGGTGATGTTGGTATTGGATGTTGAGTCATAACATCCCTTCAGGGCTGTCGGCAGTTTTTCTAGAAGAACCAGTATCCTTTCCATGAGGCTGGCTGGTTGAAAGGCTGTCTGGATAAATGGCTGCAAAGGCAAGTGTAAGTCCAACATTTCCAGAGTTAGAATTCATAATAATGAAGAAAGAATAACTATCAGCAAGGTAAAAATATGGACTTAGGAGCAAGTTACACACAAGATGTGTAATGGGTACCTGATGCCGTCCCAGATGCACTCTTTGAGATCGTAGGCCATAGGCCATACTCAAATTTCCTGAGAAGGCTTGCTTGCAGGACCAGTGTTAAGGTGTTCATATGCATATACACACAAAACCAACCAACAAGAAAAAAACTCCAAGACCAAACAAAAAAAAATCATCAGAATCAAAACAGGAAAATTTGAATTAATGTATAATTTTCACTTTCATAATGGGATTATGGAAGTATATTTACCTTAGGCTTAGATCAGATGATACCATAAACTTCACACCTTTTTGTTATCTCCAGGTTAGAAGGCGAGGGTTTAGCCGATCATGGAGTCAGATACCTGTAGTACTTAGCACCTACAGATCTGTGGTCTTTGGCACCACCTCTTCAACACCTGGGATAACAGACAGCAGCTTTCTTTTCTTAATGTGGTGCAATTCATTCTTTTGAGGCGCACACACAAAACCTCCACTCACTGAAGCACAAATTTAAAAGTTGGTAAAACCAGAATAGATATGTCCCTGAGATAATCAGGATTGTAAACATCTGCCTAATGGAGGAAGATAATAGTAAATTTTTAATGTGATACATGTATTTTGTCTCAGAAATAGTTACTCAAATACAGTTATAAGACTGTGTACAAAGTCAAGGAAATCTTGGCTGCTTTTTTATATCAGCAGGGAATTAGCGAACTGCAGCAAAAAAATACTAGAATCACATTTCAACCTCTCATTAATTATGCATCCATTGATACGATAAATTAACTGAATTTTCACTTATAATTTTAGCATGATATTTTAATTAGATGAAAGTGAGAATAAGTGGGAATAATTAGAAAAAATCAGCATAACAGCAAAGATTCATTAAAAGAAAGACACAAATATCCAAAGCAGTAAATCTGTAGCTAGATGCTGATGCCCAGATTTACTGATGTGAAGTATGCAAAATAACTGCATCAATTAGAAACTTGGACCAAAGCAGCTCTTTTTTTTTGCCATTTGGAAAGAGTAAACAATTAATTCTGGAATTAAAATCAGAATATATTTTGAGGCTCTCGAAACTCAGACTGCAGAGAAAATTTTCAGAAGACTGTAAGCCATCTTCTTGCAGCTGCAGCCATTTTCCTTAGACTGAAAAATAAAAGGAAGGGGGAGGGGAGAAGCTTCCTTGCAAGAAAGGAAAGGAGAGCTAACAAACGTATTTCTCAAAGAAACAAATTAGTCTCCACTGTGTACGCAGGAAAAGTAAATTTCAGTATAGGAAAATAGGAAAGAAATGTAGTAAAATAAAAGACAAATTATATAAATGATCCTCACATTTATTGCCTAATTTTGCTTCTGTCATGGGAAAGAATAACACTCTTGTTGTTTCTAATTGATATTCTGTGTTAGTATACAGCACAGTATTTTGGTTCTGCAGTTTCATTTGTAATGACAGAGGAAATAAGGGTGATTTTCAAGAAAAACAGGTTTCAATCTCATTTAGAGAAGTATGAATAATTCACTAAAAACAAATTCCAAGCCTATTTGATTAAACTTAATTGTGTATTTAATGTATAATTCTTAAACCACATCAGTCATTTTTTAAACATAATCATGGTACTATAAAACTAGAAAAAGTATGTAAGGAGCAAGCATATGCATGGACAGGTATTAAAAGGGAGAAATGACCAGGTACTCCCAGATACTTGCACAACAAAGCTAACATTGAAATGAGACCTAATGGATATAATATATGGTATATGGTATGTAATAGAGATATGTCACATCACCAAGTTGAGAGATGACAGAAATAAACCTTTTTGTAAACCAGTACATTTTTCTGGAAAACAGGAAAAATATTTCCATTGCTGATTTTTTTCATGTTTTTCTTTCACCTTACTTCTGTTTCTTTTTAGATCTCACCCCAGACTTACATACCTGGATGCTACTGAGTTCTCTGCTTCTCAGATGACATGATTTCATGCATATGAATGTCAATTCCACAATGCAAGTGTCCAGTGCACAAAGATTTGTGGGAAATATATTTCCTGTGTCTGACAGACACCTGCTGATATTACACAGCAAATATAAACACGACTGAGTGCACAAAGGCCACCAAGTTTGGAACCATAATAAACACCTTGCAGCACACAACTAGGCAGCTATTGTGGGATAGGGCTTTATAGTTCATTATCTCATGTCATAAAAAAATTAGGCCTTGATTATTGAAAGAATGCAAGAGAAATACATGTTTCTTTTTAAATAAGTTTGAAGGGAATTAACTTTAGCCCCCAGGTATTCCTTCCAAATAAGAACCTCTGAGGACTGACTGATTTCACTGGAAAGAATGTCCAGCTTCCCAAATACTTCCGGCCTGCTCTGAAGAGCTATTTCCTCCAATGAATGTGGCACATGACCTTACTCAGCTTGAGTCATATTTAATTGTCATATTTAATTCTTACCAAGAACATAAGAACAGCTTTTGTTGACAAAGAGGTATGCCTCCCTCAGCCTCCTGTCCAGCTGCCTGTCCTGTTCCTACCTTGGTTTCCATTATAACCTGTCTTCATCTTCTCCCTGCCTGCACCCTCAGCTGAGTCATGCTTCGTGGTCTTTGCACAGAGCTGCAGTGCAATGCTTACTTACAGGGGACGCCCAGCAAAAGAAGGTGGGGAGACATCACCAGAATGTTTTCCATTTTTTGGGTGGTGAAGGGAGCCGCTGTTCTCCCTAAGAAAGAGATTGCCTTTCCCAGAGTGATGTGACCTGTTAGAGATGACTTGGAGTGGCATTGACACAGGTACAAGAAAGACTTACACTAGAGCCTAGATTTAAATCAATGACCAAGGGTAATTTTCTTTTTTTTTGCATTACCATAGACCTTGCTACCGGCTATTTTACATATACTGCAGTACACAGTTAAGAACATCAAATTTTAAAATCTTGAAATCTTAAGATTTGAAGAAAGAGATAAAAGACAAAAACCCTTCAAGAATGAGGACCATAAGCAGCCAAGCTTTATAGAAGACACATTTCTGAAGTCTATGACATCCTTCTGGATTTCTATTTAATTTTCTTCTAATTAATTTAACTTAAAATGCTTAGCCTTGGAGAGAGACAGTTTGGATTCCTGTTCTGATTCTCTGTCTTTGAAAAAGTATCTAAAAAGTAAGGCATTGTAATTTATTTGTCGAATCTGAGTGAGTACAGCAGGCTCTGACCCTGAGCTTTTACCATTCTTATACTAAAATCACGCACTAAAATTCTTTGGTTTAACCAATCTTCAAAAATACTTGACATTCTCGTTGTGAATGCTATCAGCATGATTATGACACAGCTCTTTGGGTTTTGTTTCTTTTGGGGGGGGGCGGGGGGGGGATATTTTATTCGTTTGTTTGGTGGGGGTTTTTTGTTTGGATTTTTTTGTTTGTTAATTTGTTGGGGTTTAGGGGGTTGCTTTGGTTTGGGATTTTTCCATAGAGTCCACAGGCCAACAGCTAGAAATAAGGAATTTACCTCACATTTTCCTATGGAGTCAACACTGGTGCCAGCTAATCTGAATAAGTAAGGATAGTGAAACTGCAACCTCTTGTAAATTTATAAGCGAACACTAGATGATGCTGTGTAACTTTCCAATCAATTGCTTCCACACAAAGCTGAAAAAAAATAAATAAAATCAGAAAACTGGACTAGAACTTGATTCTGGCAAGTGTGTGTGTAAAACAAATCATAGTGCTGAAATATAAAATCTGCATTCTTCTTCCAGTCAGCTGTCTCTATCTCAGCTGACAGATGGAAAGAGAGGGTACACATGATTTTAGGGCTCCCTGTGACAAACATTGTGGTAATGTGATACAGAATGATTTTAAACAAACCTTTAACAGCAACGGTGCTTTCCAAATGCTTTGCCAATAAAATCGGCAAAAAAACCCGTGCCCATTGCATTGACTTCAGCTTCTCAATTCACAGTCTTCTTTGAAAGTATATCTCTGTTTGTATTTAGCAGAGATAACAGAAGAGGCCCTATGTACTGGATCAGGTATCAACTCTACTACAATCAGAGTAATGCCTTGAACTGGCATAAACATCATATGCCATACTTGGACTAAGTCAATTTCGTCCAAATTAAATTTGTGCTGCCAGGTAATATGTCAGTGTACAGAAAAAGGCTGTGGCCCAGAGAAAAGGCTTTGGAGTCATTCTGATTTCTTCTGATTTTCCTATAAGAAATAGATCCTTTGGTCTTGATAACTCCTGTATATATGACAACTTGATGTCACGTTTCAAACTCTATCTCAGAGTGAACACAGTAGCAGATGCAAACAAGTCCCTATCCACATAATTTTCAGAAATATTAAAGAGGAGAACCCCAAATTCTCCTCCCTGGGAAGCAGACTAGCAGCTGCTCTTGCCCCAGGGTTGTACTGATCTATGTTGTTCCCAGAACTCTTTGGTCAGGGGATGCTGCCTATGTACTAATTTGCTTACTAGGCAATCATGGAAATAACTTTGACATCATTCTCATTTTACACCACTGGAGCAGGTCACCATTATCTGAATGGCTTGAATCACACTATTTGAAAGGGTAGATGGTGAAAGCACAAGGGCTTTATCTTGCGTGAAGAAATAGTTTGATCATTTGCCAAAGCTTTGTTAGTGATTAAAAGATGTAGATTTGGAAGGTTCTTGACCAAGCAAAATGCTTCCAAAAGGTGAATTGGCTGGCTAAATCCAGTTACTTTTTTTTCTATGTGGTCAGGTTTTTTGAGTATTGCTACGGTGAAAAGCACATTCATATTTTTGTAAAGTCTTCTGGACACTATTAAGAGACAAATTCTACCCACTTGATGGATACAACATAGTGCAATAAATTTCTCTGTTTCAGGAATATGACTAAGCCAAGTTACATAAAAAATTGATTAAGTATTAGAGGTCTTAGTAGACGAAATTACATGTTCCTTTATGCATAAATATATTTAGTCAATCTGATTATTTGCTTGAGGCTAAAATGGATTATATTTATTCTGCTTGGCACAACTTATTGAGAATATTGTATGCTCTCAAGTGACACCAGGTAACACATTAAAGTTAGCAGCATCCCTGCTACACATGCCATTTCTAGAATGGTTTACTCTGTCTCCCTGCTCCTTCTACCCTTCCTCAAAAGAGGGCCAGGGAGGAATTGGCATCTGACAGCCCCCACTGCTTCTGTTCAATGTTGCCCCTTCATGACAGAGACAACAGACAATGTTTCTTTAATATCTCCTGCTTCCCATATGGTTTTTACACCAGCCTGGAACTGAAAGATGTTCAGTAATTGAACCCTAGATTCTCCAAAAAACTGAGGCGGAGACACACATGGAGCAGGGAAGAAGATCCATGCTGGGCTTTTGGCTGTCCCTGAAAGACTTGTGGCTCTGGCAGGCTCTAGTTCATCGTCACTGCTCTCCAGGATTCATCCACCAAGATACATGGGAAAATTGGGTGATTATGCTAAGTAACAGCCATATGTCCTCTGTTCCTAGATAACAATGTCATCTGACAGATATCTTGAGTCTTCTCTTGCTTCATAAAAAAAAAAAACAAATACAAACCCCAAAAACTTACAATGCATTAATACTATTAATTACAGCACAATGTTAATAAAAACATTCATTAGTACCACTGATATCTTACAGTGATAAGGCACAAGGTGTTTCCACTGCCTAGTGGAAAGACATCAAAACATCTTCTTTATTTTTCAGTTGCTTTATATATGGGAAAACAGTCATCACTGTCTTTTGCAAATGAAAAATTCTTGTGGCATTTCACTAATTCAATACCTAATAATCATGATGTTCACATAATTCTGATCTAAAATCAAGAAAGGGACAGAAGACATAAAGTGTTTGTTGTGTCTAAGAAAATACATATATTATTGAACACATCTTGAAATGAAAAAAAGGAAGAAAAATGTACAGCAATTCCCCTTGTGTACAACTTAACCTATCTCTTCTAAACTATCATTTCTGACTGCATTAAACTCTGTTCTTGCTTATTTTCACCTACTGTCTATGTTGAAGAAGAAATAACATGAAAATAAATATGAAAATCATAAGACACAGTGATTGGTTTAGTAGTTCTTCACTGCTGGCCTCTAAGCATGGTCTAATTCTCGTTGTGGGAGGATTGTGTAGCCTTTCCCCAAAGTACCTCGGAAATATCATGACCCTGCCTTCAAAGGTGTGAGGCTGGAAAATTAGTGAGTAGAACACAGGAAAAAAAAAGGTTAAAATTACTCAGCAGGCTTCTGCAAAAATGAGTGGGTTTCATGGAAATCATTGAGTGAACCCAGAAAAGTGTCATTGAGAAATCCTCTCCAAGGCAACCTCTACTGTAGCATAGCTGTGTGTTCTCAGATAAGACACAGCAGAACAGCTGTAAAGGCTGTTGCTATTGTTGTAGAAGAGAAATCTGTAGTGGTAAGAGCATGACTGAAATTTAGCACACTTGAATTTTAGCATTATTAGAACTAGATCACAGAATTATACAACGCTCGTTTAGGCTCCAAGAACAACTCTGGTCCCTGTCAGTTGAGTATGATTACAAGCGTGATGACGAGTGCAACTAAGGAAAATAAGCTGTTACCTTTTTCATACAAACTAGAGAAGTTCTGAGTTAAGAACACTTTCATTCTCAGCAAGGCTTTTCTATTTGTTGTGTATTAAGCTTATACTCTCATCAAGAATGTTTTAATATAAACTAAACTTTTGTAATTACTCCCTGTATGCACTTTCAGCTTCTTGTGTTAGGAAAAGGGTCTTGACGAGGCTGATCATTTTCTGTTCCATCAGTACTACTTCAACAGGAATACACCTTAAACACACATCTTACAGCTTCCTCTATAGGTCTCCAGTTGCTTTATTGAGAGAGTAACTTTGTCCCTTGTGTGTGGGGAAACTGATTTTTCTGATATGCAATAAAGGATAGTAGTAGAAACATTCCTTACTCTGGGAAGTCATAAATGTGACTCCTTGACAGCTCAGCAATTTCTCATCTTTTCAAGCAGACAACAGTTTTGGGGTACAAGCCTCTGATGTATTATACAGACAATACACAATGTGAGATCCAATCTACCTGCTTCATTACAGTCATGAAATTCTCACACACAGCCTAGAAGAAGGTGCTGAAAAGCTATAAAAATGAACACAAGCAAATCAGGGTCATACTTCAGCACTCAGACTTCTAATGGCTCAGAAAATATCCTGTAATGAGAGAGAATGTCACCACAGCAGTCACTGAAAAAGCCACTTATTCTTGCTGAAAGTGGGATATTCTGGGCTCAATAAAAGTTTTCACATGTCTTTTAGGCTTTAATGGGAGTGAAGCCTTAAGCACTGGAGTTTTTGGTATTTTAAGATAGTAAAAGTATGATAAACAAAAAAAAAACCCTGAAATTTTCCTTCAATTCAGTGAGGTATCTTTAAAATTATGATGGATTGATGAAAAGTGCATGCAAAAAAAAAAATCATCTCTGAAAGGACTTGAGTTCCCTGAGCTAGTCTGCTTTTCATATCTCATTCCAGCATTAGATCTGGTGGGTAGGAGAGGAAGAAACGGCAACCAGTATTATCATGACTTTAGAAGACTGTGACTGAAAGTCATAAGGTACATGGACAGCATCAAACAGAAGATGGGAGTGCACTGTTCAACTCTGTCCTTGAGCACTGGCAGCCTCAACTGAGCACAAAAAGTCTTCCTTTTCAGTAACTACACTATTTCCTCTTGAAAAAAAAAAGATTCATTATAAAACTGGGAACATCTACTTTGCTTCATTAATTTATTTTTATTTTGCTTAATTTTTTTTCCATCATATAAAAATCTTTTACATGCAAAGATAGCAAAGACACCAGCATAAAGTCCATTCCTAGTACAATTCGTTATTATGATTCACAGAAGTTCTCAGGTTATATGAAGTATTTCAAGTGAACAGAGTACTGTTTTTTCTAGTTATGGCAGAAATAGCCACTGATTTTAAAATACATATTTTTTATAGCAATTTATTTAGTAAAGTTTCTAAATTAAATCTGTCAGTACTCCAATCACTGTGAACAACCCTATGCCAGCTTGGAGGAGACAATAAGCAAAACAGCCGAGGAATCCTAAGATTTGGAGATGGTCATTTGATGTCAGTGTGAGATCTGCTACTGACCTCAGTGGAGCAAAAATTTAGTCCAAGAAGATTTGGGGGAATATCCCTGTAAGATGAATATATATTGCTTCCTACATATGCCTCTTCTACAATTACTTGGAGGGTGGGAAAAGAGGGTGAGTTTGGAAAGAGTGGATCACAGCTCTTTTGTAAATCCTGGGTTTATGACAGGGTAAGTTTATGCGTCTTCCTTGGACTTCCTCCCTCAATAATGAATGGAATCTGTGGGGCATCCCCTCCTGTATATATATTTAATCAATAATTAATTAGTTAGGCTGAACAGAAACATTTGGATTTATTGCCGACTTTACTGGGATAGGTATCAAGTTAACCCCACATTCAGACTCAAAGGGGAGGGAGAAAGAAAGCCTCACACCTTTTCAACCCAAAGTCATTACCTTAAGCTTAAGGGTCAATTATGCTTAAATTATGGTCTCTTGCCTCTCAGATCAATAATGGATTATCTCAGATCAGTTCTGCAATGTTCTGATTTTCTGTGGGCAGCAGCATAGCTGTTACATTTTGCTATGGCAATGTGCCCCAAAGCCTAGTTGCAGGACTCCAATGTCATTGGCCTGTCCTTACTGCACAAAGCTTGATTGTTATTTTGCTTGTAATAGAATAACACTAGGGTAGATGTGCTGTGCTGAATAACACTGCTCCATTGGGACTCCAAACAAGATCGGGCCATCAGCATTTTTTCTCTGCTGTGCTTTCTGCGAGATGCAAAGAATGCAAGAGGGAGTTAGAGTGGAGGAGCCCATCATCTTGCCCAAGCCTGCCCTGCAGGAATGTGGTCTCTCTTATTTTCACTCCCTGAAACTCTGACANGAAATAATCCTCCCTTGCCTCCACCTCTTTTCTCTCCCTTCCACCAGCTCCATTGCATTGAAAAAGGGCTGCTTGATAGGGTGATGTGCAGGTAAAGTCACCATAGAAACAGGGACTCTGGCCTCATTCACACAGCAAGCTGCTCTCCTGCAGCCCAGGGAGAGCACAGAAGCAATGGTAGCTGTAGTCATAGCTGATCAACACTGTCTGTCATTTAAAAACATCTAAAGCAATATCAGCGTACACAAGGGATGAGATTTGAGGCAAAAAATTCTCCCATTTGTTCTTTAAATATGCAGTCCCTGTATCAAAACCCATGCAACAAACCTGTTATATATACTTCTCGATATACCTATAGAGCTTTTTCTGTACATATGTACCCACTGGAAAACTTGATATCCTGATTTTATTATTTGATATGTGCCAGAGTCCTCTAATTTCTCCAAAAGTGCTAGAGTAATTGTGCAAGAGGCTCGGATATGATCCGGAATGTAGACAACAGCATAACAGGCCTGATAAAAAGCCCAGCAAATTGTTGAACAAAGGATCTGATTCACTGTTAATTTATTAATTTTCAGCTTGCATACGTACAGTGATGTTTACAAAGCATTTGTAAGTGTAAACTAATAAAATATCAAATCATCATATTCAAAACCCATTAAAACATAGAAATGAAGAAATTTATTTTCAGAATTACACAGAGTTTCACAGGTGTCTAGTAGAAAAAAGAACAAAGATTTAACTGACATTTTCAAAAGTTCCTAGTCCAAGAGTTATCTCTGAAATTCACATTAAGCTCACAAATCATCTATACAAAACCCACGGATTCTGAAATGCAAGTTATAGTGAGAAATTATCAGAGAGAGTAAAGACAAAATAAAAAGACAGATTATCCATAAGAAGAGAACAACAAGGCAGAGAGTAATTTAGGAGGCATCAGAAGTGGAAAGGTAACTAATTATCTAACATTAGTTCCTGGAAAATCTATGTTAAATACTGCATCTGGAAGTTTATGATTATGGTAATGTGATGTTACCTGTAAGCCAGAGAGGCAAGATATAGTCCCAGCCTAAACAATTATACACATCCATAAATTATCAAAACAAGTATCTCGAAAAAACAGGAGGAAATAAAGTTCAATTAACATTAAATGAGAGATAAATAAAAATGTAAAACTCTCTCAAGCCTCTCAGCTAACAAAATGCTGTTTATTCCCCTGTTTCCTGACTTGATCCCTGCCATTCCAAGGTAGGGACCTAAGTCCCCTAGCAGTCAAGGGGAATTGGGCATTCTAGTGCTTTTAAAGTCGTGCAGCTTCATTTTACACTTGTCTGATTAGTGCAGTGACCAACTGCTGAGCTGTAACAGAATTGTGGAAAAAAATAACCTATTGCAGAGGCCCCTAGAAAGTACTGAGCTTTGTTAATCACTAGATGTACGAAACTGGGATGTCCCTGTTTCTTCCAAACTCTCTTTAGGCACAGAGGAAGGAGTCTGTAAACCCACTAGGATGCTGGAACCACTGTTTTCACTTTAAGCTGTGTTGGAGAACCATGAGTAAGAATCTCTTCAGCCTGCTTGAGAAAATCACAATGAAGACTTTAAGATGAGCAATAAAACCATCATATTAATCGTGGGCCAGTGCTCAGTGCAATGCATAGGTTGTGGCACAGCCTCCCTCTCAGGAGGAAGCAGGCAGACCCTGTAGAACAGCCTGTTCACGACTAATTTCTTTGAAGACCATCCATTTAACTCTGAGATTACCAGCAATTATTGTGTTTTATATTTGAAATCTCTTCCTGGAAAAGACTGTTTGAATATACTGACATTATGTTGGTGTCCAAACGGGAAGATTGTTTTTCTTAAGCACCCAGTAAGCATGTTATAGAAAATGCAATGAGACAGGATGCAAGACTGATTAATCTAGAAAAATTCCATATTTTGGCTTTCATTCCCATAGCCTTAACTATAAAATTTTCTATACTGCTCCTCTCCCATTAGCTTCATTAAGTAATCAGTGAGCTTTAGATACTAATACAACATATATCCTATACTATTATGCATGCATAATAGGATTTATGCAAGTTTGGTGTAATCCTGTACTCTGAATATGAGAAACAAGAGTGGCAGCAAACACAGGGAGACTTTCTTCAGTGTGTTAAGTTCCAAATTAACACATTTTAATTTTTTAATCATTCTAGTGACATATGCTATAGCAATTCAAAGAGAAATGGGGAGAGACTGATAGAAGTTGTTTTATCATCAGAAATAATTGAGTGGCATTTGCTTGTTTCAGGGCATGTTCAGTTCTGTCATTGTCTCTGAAAAGGTACAATTGATTGCTGTAGGAATAAAAAGTAAGAGTATGAAACTTCCTGAAGCCTTTGGAAAGACTGAATGAACTGTAGGATAGCCAAAATAGAATTAAGCCTTCATTAAACAAGAATTTAGTTGTTATTAGCAACACATTTAATTTCACCTAGTTTTATTCTCCATTGACAGGGCCAAAGGTTCCTCTAATTGTCAATACAATTTCAAATTTTTATGCCTTCTCACAAGCACATGAGGCTGCGAAACCAGTCAGGTGTTTGAATGCAAGGGTTAAGCAAAGAGAGGTATGACACAGTGCATGACACATAGATTTCCCGAAGCAAGATACAGGAGATCCCTTACAGATACGAAGGCTGAAGCAGTTCTCTTTACACAGCAGTGCAAAGCAGCATGACCTACTTCTCCCATTGGGATGAATTGCCAGGAAAGGTGCAGATGGTACTGCTGTACCTTTGGTGGGACATCCTGTCCCCTTGGTAGAGTCTGTGGATGAACAGAAGGAGCAGCTTCAATGTGCCATGCTATAGCTGTCTCTGTCTGAGAAGCAAGCATCAAAGAGAAGGAGGAGGAAACAGGAGGGAGATAGAACAATCAGACCACCATGATTTAATGGCTTGATTAAACATGTAGGGCAAACTATGCCTTTTTTAGCAAATTATTTAGTGCTGTTATTTCTATTCTACTGAGTTCTATGAACTTTAAATATTAGCTTTGCCTTTTCACCCAAGTATTATTCCTATCTAACATAAAGGTTTCTTCATTTTGAAATAGGATTATTTGATGCTGTGCAATTCCAGCACTACATCTGGAAAGCTTTTCCATTTCCAAGTAAATAAGAGAACAGTTGTAAAGTATTCATTGTTTATTCTCCAATTACTGCTTGGCACATTTAGTCAATATATTAGAAATTGGTGAGTTAATTCTCAAACTTTCTCTTATTTTTTCCTTTTTAATGGACAGAGGAAATGGTCTCTGGTCTGGTGTATTATTAGTCTTGTCCAGCACATCTTCTTGAACAGGGAGATAAACTGCAGCCTCTGCCAGCTGGGGCAGGGCCAGTACCATGAACTAGCACAGCACGCTCCAGAAGCTTCTCTTTCTGCCCCAGCATAATCCAGCATATTCCCAAGAGGGCAGGGGAGGTGAGTAAGCAAGTGGTAAAAGCACAGCAATTTCAAGTCACCCAAGCACTCTCCTGGAAAAGCATCCTCTCCAACCTGCTTCTGAAATCTGTTATTAAAGTGTTCTCTACTGAAAGCTGGGAGGTCATGCTTTGGTCATACTTTTAGGATGTTATGTAAAGAGATTCTCTTCCTAACTTAGGAAAAGAAATCTATATAACTTAAACAGAAATTCTGCTTGGAGGAGAAATTCTTCCTCTCCTGTCTCTTTCTCTACTTCCAAGTCTGGTGTTCTTTCATCTCTTGTACAACTGCACACAACTAAATGCAGTCGTAGGCTGAACACAAAAATATGACTCTACATGAGCAAGCAATAAAGGGGACTAGAAAACAAAGTATTCACAACTCTAGTTGGAATCAAAACACTTTCAGCTATTGAAAACAAAAAGTAATGAAAAACTCATAGGTACCCTCTGCCAGGGTGCAGGAGGTTGCCAATGCTCTGCATAATATGAAATCTAAAAGAAAGAACGAAAAAGAAATGAAGGTAACAAAAAAAGGCAGAAAACAGAAGATGGCAAAGCTGGAGGGTGCTAGCAACAGGATGAGGATTCTCATACAGAGCCAGATCAAAGATTGTTTTAGCCTATTGATAGATGTCTGACTGTGGTCAATAGTGGATGCTAGAAGAGAACAAACAAACACAAACTAATATCTCTCTCAGACAATCTCTCAGATCAAAAAAAATAGCAAAACGTTTTTTGAGCATGTTTGCCATTGTTGTGTCCAACTGGTTTTTCTTCAATCACTTTTTAACCCCACATAGACTCTTATATTCACAACACCCTGTGTCAGGGAGTTGAATAGCTTAACCACAAGGACTGTTCTCTAGGTTTTTGTAATCTATCACCTCCTTGTTTCTTTCATTCACATTTGCATCTTTGCACTACTTGTGCAGGAAGAGACTTTGAGTAACAGTAAATCTTTTACCTTTGTATATCTTCCTTACTAAAAATTGTAGGGACTTGCATGATATTTCTCCTCAGTTAGCCCATTTACACTCTAAAGACTCCTACCATACCTAGTCATTCCTTGAGCAGAGACTTCAGACCCTGGCCACCCTTCTCTGTACCTTATCCCCTTCCACCTTGCCTGGGTCGAGATGGAGGACCAGAACTGCTCTCAGTAATCAAAATCTCTCTCCCTACATAATTTCTGATATTTTATTTGCATTGTTTTGCCTGACATTTGGTCCAGTGTATTTGTACAGCTGGTTAGCATAGTGTCAGTGCTTCATTTCTGAATGACAGTTGTTAGCGGAGAGCCCTTCATTTTCCATGTAAAGTTTTTTCTTTCTCTGCATTATTTCTTTCTACAGCGTTTTAGAGACTCTACAAGAAAAATCTGTTCATAAATGGAATTTTTGCCATATTAACTTTTAGGTAAGGTCTCTTCATACAGCATTCATTCAGATATAATTATTGTATCTTCTATATCATGACTTGTTAGAGATGGAAAATGCCCACAGAAATCTAGCAGAGAATTTCCTAATGGAAATACAGTTTATATTAGAAAAAGAGTGCTTTAACTTGTGTAGATTATACCCATTTTCCCCAGAAGAATAAATTATATGAGTAGAATATTTTTTCAGCCTTATCAATTTTTATAACTGTATCAGGACTGAAATTTAGCAAGAATAGAAATTTTGAGAATAAAATCAACAGTTCCAAATGACATCAAGAGATGGGCAATTTTTCTACTGTAAGACTGATCTTTGCCATCAGACATATGGCCTGACAATGTGGGTGAAGATAATCTGATGACCTGATTTTCATTTGGACACCATTACTAGTAAATAAGAATCTGTATCTTTGCAAAAGCATGATAAAACTTGTTGTAGGTGGTACAAGATGTCATCACATCCCATAATTGTTTTCAGTGGAAATTTCATCCAGGGATCTCACCCATGAAGTAAGCAGAAAGGATACTAATTGCTGTCCAGTGCTTAAATGTAGGCACTGTTTATTTGTCCTTCTGAAAGATACTCTGTAGATGAAATGTTATACTTTTGTGATGACCTTATTGCTTCTATTCTGTATATTCATCAAGACCAGAAGCCTAGATGTTTCAGCAGAATCTACCCAGTGTTTCATAGGTAAATTTTTCAACTCCAACTCCAGAAATATTTTGTATTTTCATTCCTCATGTTTCCAACCAATTATTCTGTTTAATTGGTATTATTGCAGATGTTATTTATGATTTGCTAAGGCCTAAAAATCATTATTATGAATTTAAAAAGTAGTTTTTCATCATCTCAGTGATTATCTTCTTTGACATAAATGTTCCATTTCCTATTTTCTGATTGTCCTCAACTCATCACATTTATATATATCCCGTTCATGCAGTCCCTGCGCTCAAGGCTGCAGGACATGCACCTGCATGGGGTCGAGTACCTTTCTGCATGCCAGGATACGCACTTTTAGGTGCGTTGATTCCTGCTGGCATATCAGAAGAGGTGGAGAGGGCTGTGGGGGAAGGGTAGCTGGAAAGGGGGCAGCTGGTCTCTCCTGAGGTTGCTCTTCCCCGAGCTTACCCTCCCCCAAGGACGGCACCAGAACCTCATAGATAAGTATATATGTGCATATAGTATAGAAACCTATGCATATATATATATATGCATATTTTATATGCTCGTTGCACGTGTGTATGCGCACACACTCATGTATGTACGCACCATATGTATGTATATATATATAGCTTGTATATAGATATATGCATATATGTATACGCTGGTACACCTAAAGGCACGAAATCCTCAGTTAATTATCCCTCGGGAGGAGTTTCCAGCCCGGAAACCTAGTCTCCCCGCGGCTGCAGCCAGGCGTCCTCCGCCTTCCCCTCCGCGGACGCGCTGCCGGGGCTGGGGCAGAGCTCAGGAACACGCCGGGACCTGCCAGCTGCTGCAGGAGGAGGGAGAAGGACCCAGCCCGAGCACTGCTCCCCCCGCGACTGTTGTTGACCGGTGTTCACACAGGCACAGGTGGGTCTGGGACGCTCCCAGTCACAGCCGCCACATGGACAGGGTCCCTCATCCGGGGGAAGGGAAAGGAAAGCAAGCCTTTGCTTTTCTTTTCTTTGTTTGTAATTGAGGAAGACTTCAGGAGCGAAGTCTTAAGAGCTTCCTGAGGTGCTTCAGAGCAAAGGTAAATTCACCCTATGTTAGAATAGAGAGGTAAAACAGATAGCCACCTCTGGGGTTTGCCCACGATACCAGTAGAGGGTCAGTGGCCCGTTCGTCCCTGAGTTCGGGCGGATAAATAACTGCTGGGAATAATCTCCAGCAGCCCGGAGAGGGGGCTGCCTTTTTCTCTACCCCTCCCTGTGCCAGCGGGCTCATGCCAAAGAGGCGAAGGCAAGGGCGGCGAACAAAGGAAAGAAAGCCCTGTCACTGTCCCGCTGCCGGTACCGAAGGCGCCCGGCATCCCTGCCGGGCCCGAGCAGGCTCCCCTGAAGGGGACTCTAAATAATTGATCAGAATCGATTGCCTGCATGCATCGGGAAGAGAAAGTGGGTACATCCCTTGCGTTCTGCCTGCTTCTTCCCCCACTTGCGCTGTAATCCTATTCCACCATGTGCAGACAGATGAG
>VXBA01000875.1:303930-323214 GCA_013399895.1 Serilophus lunatus | reverse complement strand
TGGAAGGAGGGATGCCTACAAAGTGAGCTCATCCAGTTCCACCTCAGGAAAGGGCTGGCGGCGGCCGCCCAGATGCAAACCAAGGGCAGCAACCACAGCAGCAGCAGCAGCAGCAGCGGCAGCGTTTCCTCCGCCGCCTCCGCGGCCGCCGCCCCCTCCGAACCTCCCCCGGCCGCCTCCGCCTCCTCTCCCGCTGCCATGGCGGCGGCCGAGGTGGAGGGGCTGCGGCAGGGCGAGGCGGGAGGCGACGGCAGGAGCGGCGGCCCCGAAGGCGCCCTGAGCCCGCACCTGCAGGAGGAAATGCAGGAGGAGATGGAGAAGCTACGGGAGGAGAACGAGAGCCTCAAGGTAAGGGGCGGGGGCTGCGGCGGGGGTCGGGGAGAACCGGGGCCGGGCGGGGGCCGGGCACCTCCCCACGCCCGCGCCGGGAGGGACCTTCCATCCGCCCTCTCCCCCGGCCGGAACACTGAAGGCAGCGTTAAGATGGCTCTGTCGTGGGGCGTGCGGCCAGTGCTGGTTCCCTGCTTCGTTGCGGTGCTTGCAATGAGCTGAGTTGTATTTACCTGCAAGGCAGAGCTCCATTTTTGCTGCCTTCCCCTATATGTGCTGTCATTTGTGCTTTTGACCCACCTGTTGCATCCCTGTCCCCTTCTCTCCCTGGTGCCAGAATGAGATAGATGAGCTGAGGACAGAGATGGACGAGATGAGGGACAGTTTCTTTGAGGAGGATGCTTGTCAGCTTCAAGAAATGCGCCATGAACTGGAGCGAGCCAACAAGAACTGCCGGATCCTTCAGTACCGGCTGCGTAAGGCTGAGCGCAAGAGGCTCCGCTATGCCCAGACCGGCGAGATCGACGGCGAGCTCATACGCAGCATGGAGCAGGACCTCAAGGTACAGACGTGAGCAGGTGTCAAGGGGAGGGAGCGCCTCCGACAGAGACACGACCGTGCTCTCAGTCCTCATGACTCAGGCATTTCCATCTGTTCCACTGTGCACCCAGTGCATCTCATCGAATAGCAGTGGCCAGGCTATCCTTGGTAATAGAAGCCCTTCTAATATGTAGGTAGGCTACTTTCAGCTTCAGTCTAACCATTTTTTGTGAAGGTGATGTGCAAGAAGTGACTCAAATGCAATTTAGGAACTAAAGGTTTTGGACCCTTTGTGATGGAAGCAAAGCTTACCGTTCCACTGCAAAATTGAGTTAACCTCATCAGGTAGCTCCAGTGACTTTGAGGAGATTATGTTACTCTTTAGTAAAGAATTTCAGAGGACCAGCAGATTGAATACTTGCAGAGTCACAACAGAAAACCCTGACTTTGTTGCTGTTATGTTCTGTGGACCCAGGATTTTCCACATCCAGCTGAAATCTTAGACAAAACCTATCAAATTTCCATGTGTAATCAACTGCATTTCATCCATAAAGTCTGAATGAACCACAGGCTGTTGCTGAGGAAAAGTTTCAGTCCTTGTTTAAAGATTGTTATTGGTAAAATAGCCATCATCTCCAGTATAGATTGGTCCAGTTACGTTGGAAAAAAGCTTTCTTGAGGTAATTGCAAGATTAATTTCTCATCTGTCCACTAGACTTTGAAAGACTCCTGCTGAACCGGGCTCCTAAACCTTTTTCAGTTCATTAGTCTCCCACCTTTTCTCGTGGAAGTGCAGGCCTCTGTATAGCTAATGTGAACTTATTGGCCACACTTCTGCCTAGGACTCAAGTTACCTATGGCACATGGGATTCCATGGACTGCAGTTGAAAATACGAATTTAATACCTGGTTAAGAATAAAGTAATTTTTAACCTTTCTGATAAGTATAATGGATTGAGAGTATGTTATTCCCAAGCCTGGTTTGGATCATCTTTTCTGAAAGGTTTCCAGCTTGTCATCATTCTTATTAAAATTTCTATTTGATATTCTTTTTCTGTGCATATTCAAAGCCCACATCTTCTGTTTTGGCTGTGACAGTTCTATAAATACAACTGCCCATGTGGCTCTTAAAGAGAGAGAGTTACAGGCCAGAAGCAAAACCATCCCTTTGTCATTGGGATTTATGTTCAAAACAGAGGATGTTTTGTACCCTCTGAATTATGCTTAGGTGATTACTTGAGATATGCATCTTTTCAAGCAGAATTTGAACATGAGCCTTCACGTCCCAAGTGAATGTTGTGATTTCAGTTTATATGGTTGGTTTCTTTGTTGGCTCAATGCTACTTTGTATTAGCAAGTTATACACCTGCAGGCAGGGGAGGGAAGAGGTGAGGGCGCCTCTGCTGAGGTTCTTCTTGCCTGCTGATATAGGAGATACCAGCTAAGGCCTCGGTGTGAGCTGGACAGAGGGCTCACGATAATTAGCTTTTCTCCCGTGTATGTGTATGACTATATGACTGACTCTTTGGAAAGGAACAGTGTTTTTGCAGAGTGTTCCTACTGGTCGTGAATGTGTTCAGCTTTGGAGTAGAGATGAATGTCTAATGCCAAATTTCTGCCTAATAGAATTCCAGATGCTGGCTAACCATAAATTATAATTCATGTGCAGTTTTCTGCAGTGTTCCCAAGTCCTCTTCTAAAGAATGACTATCCAAAATAATATTGTTTATTTTGCATGGGTAATATATTAGAGAACTTGATCCTTTATACAGACTTGCATATAGCTGTATTAAAATGTATCCTGCATAAGTGAGTCTCATTTCCCATGCGATCTAGAATGCTCTGTAGGATTTCCCTGCATTAATAACTACTCCACCAAATTTTGTGACAAAAATTTGCTACCAAATTTTCATTTGGTTTTACTTGCTGTTCCAGGTTGTATTTATGAACTGAAAACAGATTCTGACAGTATGCTGTTTAAAATATTCCCTATGATTTTCCATTCGCTTTAGTTGGACAACCAGATGAGCAGTTTAATACTAAAGTGTAGGAACAAAACATCAAGGCTAAAGCCCTGTGGTGTGATTCTTAGCTCATTCTGCAATCTCTTTGGAGTATGGTTATAATTGAAATTCCCCTCCACTCGCTCTTTCTGTTGGGCATTATGTGTCTTGAGTGTGTGTGTGCAGTGGGGGAGGTTAGTGTTGTATCTGTAATTCACACACACTGGGTTTCTTGTCAGGGGAGGCTGAGTCACTAGCTGCTGCTGTTTCCTGATAGATTGGATTTTCTAGGCTGCTTGCTTACAATTATTATTTTTCTTTAGAGTTAAGTATGTCAGAGAACTCTCTGACATACTAACATAAAGATCATTCTAGTGAAAGCTATGAAGGATAGCTCGCTGAGCTCCCCTAGCTAATGCTAAGCAGGATTAATTACGCTTCCAATGTTCTAAAAAAAGCAGGAAATTAGGCCTTTCAAACTATGTGTCAATGTATCTAAATCACCATCATACCAGTGATTAGTGTATATTTAAATATTTTTGGTGTGTAATTATAGTTTCTGGTAGTTTCATGAAGCACAGTGCAAGTGGCTTGAAGAGGAGGATCCTCATTACTTTTTATAAAGAAAAGGAATTACATCTTGTCATATGCCTTTTAACTCTATTCCTGTGAAAATGCATTAAAAAAACCCCAACCAACCAGCAACCTTCGTGTTCATTTTCATTGAAAATATTGGACATCATTTGAGTGAACACAAGATCAGTAAAAATGTTGTTTATTCATATTTTAATTTTAAAATGAACCAGTTGTAATAGATATTTAGAGTAGCTGTCCATAAAGGAGAGAGAAACAACAAGCAGGGTTGAAATAAATGTGTGTCCATTTGCGGTATTATACAAGGAAGGGAAGGCCTGGAGAAGATGGGCCCTGCTTTTAGATCCTGTTGCATGTCAAGTATTTGAAGGGCATTTGCTTTAGTGCATTGAAAACCATAAGCTAGCTGCGGTTCAGAGAAGATGAGGCGCTGTCTCCAGGAATATTGAGAGTCCTGTTTAACTGTTGTTTTAACAGGACATAAGAAGGAGTTTGGATTTATTGTCTAATGTGGTTTCCAGTGAAGCCAATAGGAAAAATGTACCCTTTTTTTGGAAGGAATTGTCTTGAATTTGGAATATTTAGAATTCTGTCCGTGGATGTCCTTGTTTACATGTTTCCTTGCATACTGCTTCCATCAATACATCCAGAATTAATCTCTAAATGGTTGCTTAGGCACTAAGCACTGCAGCAGCAATGTTTGGGGGTTTTTAACCTTTCTTTTGAAATACCATTTCATTTAGGTTGCAAAAGATGTATCAGTGAGACTTCATCATGAGTTAGAAAATGTGGAAGAAAAACGTACTATAACAGAAGATGAAAATGAAAAATTAAGACAGCAGCTTATAGAAGTTGAAATTGCCAAGCAAGCACTACAGAATGAACTGGAAAAAATGAAAGAGGTTAGTGTTGTTACTTGTTTCCACACTACTTATTTGAAGATCTCAAATTCTTATTGTTGAACTGTTTTTCTTCTATAACTTGTTTTGGGTTCAAAAAAAAAAAGCAGGCAGAAGTTGAAAGTTGCAAAGAGTGCTGAAGTACAGCTTGGGAAGCTAAAAACAGACTAAAATATTCAGTGTTTTCTGGGCAAACCAGAAGCCGAATTATGTCTTTGTTTTTCCACTACAGGGAGGGAAATGTGAAACTGATGGTAACAAGAGTTCAGAGGCTTTGATACATTGTACCTACATAAAGATCCATGCAAGAAGGGCTCTGAAGTGTGTTAGGTGTTGTTCCACGCATGTTTTTACAGAGACCTGTAGTTTTTCCTTTGCTAACTACTAATAGGGAATAGCAGGCACATGGAGGCTGTGTATCTAGCCATTTCTCCATGTTATTCAGTCATGCTCTTTAGAGTTATTTGGACATGAGAGACTCTACCTGGCCTTTCAATCTAAGCATAATCTTACATGTGACTAATTAATCTTCAAAATTACTCCTTTTGCCTTTCTATAGATGCAAGATACAGTGCCATTAAGTAAGCAGAAAATTGCATTACAGCAATAATACCTGGCTAACAGAGATAACAAAGCAGGCAGTAAAAGGAGAAACTGTTGATTATGAATGAATTCTCAGAACAGATTTTAGAAACAGCTCTCTAGTTCAATGTTTAAAATTCAATGAATGACATCGATTTTCACTTCTGGGAATATAGCCTAGTAGGAAGGCCAGCATCTTCTTTGATATTGTATAAAGCAGAAGAGATGTATTTCAGTTGTTAAGATAGGAAATTTTCAGTTGCATGATAAATTGAGGTATTTTTAGGAACTGTAAGTTGTTCCTTTAAGTGATGCAGTATTAAAAATATTCATATGTTTTTTTTAGAGGAACTGAATTTCAAGCATGTTAGTAGAGGATAAACAGGTTGTCTGTTCCACCTTCTGCTGTTTCCTCAGATAATTGCAGATTTTAAAAAGGCATGAAATTTGAGCCTTATTCAGCTTTCTTCTCCTCCCTCTGAGACTTTCTTCTTCTATTTTCTTTCTAATTTCTGCCATCAAATGCAACTTGTTTTCCTGGACCATCTTCTTTACGAGAGGATGATCTTTTTGTAATTACCCTTACAGCTTGTGCATAAGATTGGCTTTACTTCAAGTTTTCCATTATTCTTGTCCATTCAGATTCTGCTTTCTTGTAGATTTCCATCTTTGGATCCTTCTGCCCTCTAATAGGTTGTACTACTCTAAGCTTCTTTTGCCTTGTTTCTTATTACCCATCTTCAGATTACAATGAAGTATAGTGGCAATTTAATAGTTTATGTTCTTTGATATTAATCAATAAATAGACTTCTTCACTCCTGTCATCAGTCCTCACTTTCTTATGTTCCTGATTATTCCCTCTGGCCCACTATGTGGAACTGTGGTTCTGTTGCTCTCATGCTGTTCTCCGCTTCTTTCTTTGGCTGAGGTGTTTAGCCCTTTCTGCTTTCAATTGGTATCAAATAAAGGATACTGGAGACTCCAGAACAGAGAGTGTCATGTTTAAACTATGGGCTCTGCTACACAATAATGTTTTCCATGAAGCTGGAACAGATGGGTGATTCTCACTGGCACTGAATGGGGGCATTGAGCCAGAATGAAAAAATGAAATAAATCTTGATACCATACTGGAGGTGGAGTGGACAAAGAGTCAGAAATACACCCCTATGCTGAACTGGGGAGAACTGCCTTATGCAGTTATCATATGGGTCATCATAATTAGGCAGGAGTTTTCATTTATGTATTACGAAGTGGTTGTTGAGGCCCTTTCAGTAGGAAAAGGCTGCTTTTCAGGCTAGGACTTTAGGCACGGCGTGGGGGAAGTTGGAGGATAGTTGAAGAGGTACAAGTCAGAGAAAAGAGAGTTTGAAGCAAAGCTAAATTATTATGCACTTTGCGAACATGCCATGACTCAGGAAACCCACGGAAGAATGCTGATTAAAAAATACTTATTCTTACAGAGCTGAAATCTAGAATCTTTGAGGAAGCTATTAAAATGTTAACAAGAAACAACTATGAAAACAATGCAAAGCAGTCTGAAGTGCATTAGAATTTTTCTGTGACAATTAAGTTTTCTTCTTCTATGGCACTCAGAGGTTTCATGCATTTTAAATGTCGTCGTTAGGTAGTTGTAATGGTAATTTTCTGTTTTCTTGTGAGCTATTTCCTACAATTTCATAAGTTTACAACCCTTTTCCACTTCAATGCAGCCATTATAACCAATGGAACCTCCTGTCTAAGGAAGTTCTATTCACCATAGACAGAAATGCATGGAAGACCTTTTATTTGGACTATGATCTTCCCTTTATTGAGTTTAGAATTAGTGGGAAGGTTAATCTCTGAAGACAATGAACCATTTTTTGTTCATTTTTGTTTTGTAACAGTGCTTAGAATATGTAATGACAGATTTCTGTACTTTTATGTCATCAAATGTACTGGAGAAACACAAACCTTTCCATTCTTCTTAAAATCTATTTATGTATATCTGCCATGGGAAATTTGTTCTCCTTTTATAATGAACAGTGTGAGACAGCAAGGAATGATTAAAATAAGACTTTACAGAAAATCTTAGAATCAGAATTATAATTTGTTGTAAGGTAGTCTTTAGGGTAGGACCATAGCTAAAGTTCTCTCTGTATGGATTCTCTGTTGTTTTGAAAAGCATGGAGACTTGACTGAAACATATATAAAAGACAAATGCTAGCAGATGCATTTTTGCAGAGTCAAATCTAGGGTACTCCAACGAACATTTGGATGAATATAAATATGTGAATGTATTTGTCCATTAATATAGAGAAATAATTGCTGTTGGCTTTCTTGATTTGGAGATTTATTTTTATTCATGATAAATTCCATGACAAATTAGAAATTGTTTTTGATGGCAGCAGAAGCTTGCAAGCATCCAGGATTTGGAACGTGTTCTAGCCATGCATTCATTTTCTATCTGTTGCTTTTACTTTTTATACCCCAACCTGCAACTATTTGATCTAATGCTATTCCTGCATATCTAAACACTGACACACAAGATTGTTAATCTGTGCTGATTTTATTTTTAGCAACTGCTTCTGATTTCCTCTTTATTATTTGTTGGTAATAATTATAATCCTTTTTGGGAAGCTGAAAACAAAGTAGAGAAAGTGTTTCCTAGAAGAAAGAGAAACCAACAGTAAGTAGATAATTTTTAAGATATTAAAAAATTGTTAACATGTTAATTAATTAATGTTCATTAATTTGTTGTTAACTGTTTGGTAAAGCCTAGGTAACTCTTGCAGAGCTTTTCGTTAGCTATGTAGGAAACACCCAGTTGGCTGTGCTTTAGTTGGCTTTTTCTGAGACAAATGAAGTAGGGGGAAAATATGACAGATGTACTGGACCCTGATCTCTACAAATCCTCATTGCAGTGCAGACATAAAATTGCAAGAAGCAGTGTTTTGCAGGAACATACATGTCTTTCTGGATAGAAATAGTTTGCTCTGCTAGTACTCCAAGCTGGACAGATGTAAGACACCTCAGTTCTTACAGCCACTTTAGGGTGATGTTGTCAAACCACCATTTTCTTCTTCTAAGCATAGAGTAGTAGATCAGATATATAACTTGTGATGACCATGGCTACATGACACAAGAACCAGAGATGTCTTTTGTCCCTTCATTTCACACACTGCAGGCAGAGGAGTTTGTGGCTCCCTGCATGGGTCTGCATTTTGCTAGAGTGGTGCCTGTCTTGTCAGTCGGTCTGGTTTGTACACTGCATGAAATGGAAGAAGGCAACAGAGTGTGGGAAACTGGGTACTGGTGCTTGGAGAAAGAATCTAAGTTCTGTTCCTGATTTGGACACTAACTTGCTGTGGGACCTCAGGAAGTAATTACACTTTTCTGCTTACTCTTGCATCCTCTGCCTGCCCTGTTTAAGCACAGATTAGCTCTCTATACATCAGGCTGCACAAAAATCAGGAGGATAGCTGGAAATTTTGCCACAAAAGCTGCTGTAAAAATACCCCAAACAAACTGGAAAGCTGTGAAAGAACTGGTAAGGGATGATCCTGTCCCAAACCCCGTGATCACCAATATCAGCTTGCCCAGCTTGTCTGATAAAATCCAGTATGTCTTCTTCCTCACAGCCCTTTTTCTCTCTAAGCCACTTTTCCTGCCATTTAACCACAACGACTTATTTCCAGTCTTTTTTCTATAACTCTCAAAGTCTGAGATTCTCCAGGTTCTCTCAATCAGTCTTGATCTTGTGTCTGTGGTGGGTTTTTATTTGTTTGATCGGGGTTTTTTGTATGGTTCGCTGTTTTGCTGTCTTCTGGTTCTTAAGTCCCAGTCTTGTCCTTCTCCCCCACCATTCTCTCCTTCCCTACATCCTTCCAAATCTTCATTCTCCTCTGGATTTCAAGAATTTTCCAGTTCATTCTGCTGTAGCTATATTATCCCTATTTCTTAGTTACAGCTCTCTGCTGCTAAAATTATCCTTTTCCTCTGATTTCTTCCACCCCCTCATACAAATCTGTTAGCTTCCTTAGTTTGTTCTGTTCCTTTCCAAGCCTTAGCTCTTCATTTTTGCATCTGGACTGAAAGGAGTGGAGGATCACTCACTGTGCTAGAAGACAGCAACTATATCACTTTGAGCATTGGAGAGAGGGTTTCTAATGCCTAGCTTCAGCTTTATCTCATGGAACAGCAGTCACAGGAATAGTTAGGCTTTGCTTTCCAGCCTGGAGTGTGAACAGAATGTGATAGCGGGAGAAAATGTACAAATTGATAGCTGAGATGGGAAAGGGTGTGGTAGTTCATAAATACAGAATTTACAGCAATTTAAACTGATAAGCTCCAACAAATAATTACCTGGTAATGTATAGTAATAGAAGATTTCTGAAAGGTTATGCCATGACTTTGATGAATTAGAAAAGTGTGAGGTATACATTGTGTATAAACACAAAAATGTTCTGGAAAGCAGGCAGAACTTCTCAAAACAACAGTTTCTAGAATAATTTATTATGAACAAACAAGGATATTCTCATCTTAAAAAAAATCTGAGTATTTTTGCTGAAATTTTCCCAAATATTAAAAATGTTGGTAACTTATCCCAGGACGGATGCTTCCCATGGAAAATCTGCAACATCTATAATGTAGTGAGATTGTAAGAAACTGGAAAAAGTCTCATAATGAGTGATGGTTTGCAGCATTTCTAATGGGCAAGGCAACTATATCCAACAGCAACATTATATTTTTGGATGCTTTCAGAACTTTCTCATCAGGTACTTGTCTTGATCCCTTCTCTCAGGACCTTAAACTTCACCATCTTATAGGCAGGGCTGCCAGTGCTAACCGTTTGCCAACAAACCCCTGAACAATGCTTCCTTATTTGCAGCAAGTAGTTCTCACAGCTGACTTATTAATCATCTGTGGCAAAAAATTGTCTTCAATCCATTGCAAAAATCACATGGCTTCTAGTTGTCTGAAAAGTGCTCCATCTATTTTATCTTATGCATCAGATGGTCAGTAGAAGCTATCCCAAATGATGCCACTCATACTTCTTTGTCCTCTGATTCTTGCTCAAAGCTCATAGTAGGCCCATTGTTACAAGACAACACCAAATGCCATTGAACTGCTTCTTCCTCACCTTTAGAGGTGAGGAATCTGTTGCTGCACTCCAGGTGTGTGAACGATCCTGAGAGGTCTTTGTGATTCCGGTGAGGTCATAACTGTGCAAATGTTCATGGATTTCCAGCTTCTGTTTGTTGCCCATGCTGCATGCGTGCAAGTTACTGGGGATAGGGAAAGTTTGAATCTCCTCCATCATACTGTCTCCCAAGCACACTGTAATTGCATCTTATATTTTCATTTTTCATCCTAGTTAGAGCCTCATTTTAAACAGCTGGTTATGGAGGGAGCAAGGTCAAGGCAGAGATGAGATGCTAGGATGCCTGCTGATGTAGCTGCTCAGCCTCAGGATCAGTGCTGTAAGCAGTGCTCTTTGGATAGTTACAATAATTTACTCGCTCCTGGCACCAGAGGGCAGCAGGGGAAGATTGAATAGGGCTCTCACAAGACTAGTTCTTCCCTGGGACTTTTTGGAGTACCCAAATACTAAGTGTGTCAGCAGCATGTTTGCTAACAGTACCTTTTAGCAGATTGTTTCCAGGAGCTGGAATTTCGGTTTGTTATCTTTTGAAAATTCAATCTTTGGTGAAAAGAACAGCAAGGTAATGATTTTTTTTAAAAGAGATGAGAAACAAATGTCTGCCTGAGTTTGTACAGGAAGGAGAAAAAAAGTTCTCCATCTCTAAGCACAGCTCAGTGATTTCTAAGCACCACATCCCGGCAGATTCATAACCCCTGGTTACTTCTCAGACTTGCTTGTGTGATATTCTGTTACCCTTGGTATCTTGCCCAAATATTTTGTTCTTTTAAAAACAGAACTCTGCAGGGATGCTATTCATAGTCTGAGGTTGTGATTCTGACATACTTGCTCAGAGAACACTGCAATTTCACAGGGAGCAAGTTAAGCAAAGCAGAGTTTGCTTCAGTTTAGTTCTTTGAATATGAGAAAAGGTTCATAACAGAGAAAGGAATTATCCTCTGTTATAAAATCTGTTGTAGCAATTCTCTGAAAATGTCATGCCATAAATAGGGAAAAAACATGCATTTTAGAAGCAGTTTACACTTAAACTTCATAAAATTGTATTTTAACTATGTATCAGCCATCAGCAACTCACATGAGCCATTTTCTTCAAGACAGTTACTCAAAATTGAAAATAAACAGCCTGATGGTCAATAATGATATTCTCCAAAACATATGTAATTAATACTGAATGATTCCAAATGAT
Organism: Serilophus lunatus; assembly: GCA_013399895.1. Taxonomy (NCBI): domain Eukaryota; kingdom Metazoa; phylum Chordata; class Aves; order Passeriformes; family Eurylaimidae; genus Serilophus; species Serilophus lunatus. The sequence continues at coordinate 311,941 of VXBA01000875.1, read as the reverse complement.
TAAAGCTTCATAAATGTCTTACTCTGAAGAGATTTTGTAAGTAAAGATGCTTAGAGGTGATATTTTTCAGTCATTGAAGCTAGTATGCTGCTTTTTGAATTGTCTGAAAATTTGCAAGGATATTTAAAAGGAATGGCAAGATTGATATTAATTGGGAAGTTATAATGAAAGATTGGCAGCTGTAGTGGAAAAGAGTGTATCTGGAATGGGTTTAAAACAGAAATTAATTTAGCCATTACAAAATAAAGCCTGATCTATTCTTTTGAATCTGTAAACATAATACTGCTACTCTGGTTTCATGGGGACATGGTAATTCCTTCCTTATGTCAGAATTTTACTTTGATTTCCTTCATTTGTTTGATAGATCTCAGCAGCCTTTGATTTGCAAGTTAGTTTGTTAAAGGCATTATTGATATTATGTATAGTCTCTTTGCAGTAAGGTGTATATTAGAGGGAAAAAAAGTAATGACCATCTTCCAAAAAAACCCTATATAGAGGAGAAACATAGAATAAAAGCTGAGCTTCTAAACATGTAGAAACTATGTTTCAGAGGAAGGACAGGAGTCCCAGCATCCTGATTTCAAGCACCTGAGACCCCCTTTTTTGCTTGTATCATTCTTCTCAAAATTGTTCTTTGCTACAGAATTCCTTCCATGAGTCAAAAACTATATTTGTAAAGTTAATCAAGCTAAAGAAGGGTCCACACACTGACAAGTAATTGCTTGCATATCCCTCAGATGGTTTTGACCTGGATCACCTACCAGTGCTTCAGTTCTTGGGCATGATTTGGGGTTTAGCCTGGGTCAGCGCATATTACTGATTGACAATTTGGATGTGATCCTGTTTGTTTGAAAGGAAGCTGTAGGGAAGTTTAGCTTATTGTCATCATAGCTGAAAGGAGACTGAATTATGAAGTGCCAGTTGGCATCAGGTCCTGAGAACAGTCCCTGACCATTTCATTTACTAGTGTAAAAACCAGGCAAAAGTTCTCTGACTTGAGATGGAGCCAGCTGAGATGGGAAATGAGATGCAGAACAACAAATCCAGTATGTTGCTGCTATTGGAGATTCTACTGCCAAAAGTTACTGTGATGCCATAAGGGCAACAGATAAAAACATTGAAAGTGAAGGGGAGAAGCAGTTTTACTGATCAATGGCTGGTGATCCAAAGAGGAAAATCATAACAATCTTCCCATTTTTATAACATTTAGAATGCCCATCCCCCATACTATCCAATTAAAGTTCATCTTACTTCTGTGTTCCCCAATATTCAACAGAACTGTCCCTTATTACTTAACCCCACCTATGTCCAGCCCCTTGTAGGCCTGGAAGCCTAACTCTGTGTTTTGTCTTGTACCCCACTTATCTACACACAAGAATGCAAACACATGGGAACACAGGCTCTTCTAGCCCTTAATATTCCAAGTTATCCAGCTACCTAGCAAAAGGGAATTCTCCAAAATATTAAGCATACCCCTTAAAGCATCAACTTGGCAAGGGACAATCCCATGTCCAGTTGTCTGGGGGAATAATGGGCAGTGTGGTAACTGTGGTGCATCTGCTAGATGGTAACTGGTTACCAAAGAAAATGGTCTGTGAGTGAGAACTTACCTTGGGGCAGGCTGTAAAAGAGTATTTATCTTGCTGCAGACTTTAGGGTATTACTTCCTTGAGATCTAAAGAAGAATTAAAGCCTTTTATATCTCTTTACTGAAGTATGTGATTTTGCTACTGACTTCACTAAGGCTATCAAAATAGGGCACTACATTAACAAGTAGAAGAAAGTTTGGGAAATCTGATATTAAAGGACTATATAACGGTCCTTGGTCACAGAAGACATGATTTTATATTTTTACTCTCTAGTTTCAGTATTTGTTTACTCAAATGGACGTTCAAGTGTCCATATATGTAATTTAGACATACAGGTACCAACTTGATTGCTCAAATGAAAGAAAAAGTTGACAAGTAACTTAAAAGTGTAAAAATTAACTCCCTGGTTTAGCTGGCTTTTCAATGGCTATCAGATTACCTTTCACAGGTACCTACAGAGAGTACATAGTCCACATGGTTCTTTTGTTATTGTTTTGCTTACTCTTTTTTGATAATATATTATGCTTTTCAAACTCCAACTACCATTTTATTTATGTCCATTTTGTCATTTTTGGCAGGTCTCTGGAAATTTTTGTAGGACGCTGTGTATAAGTTCTTAAGTTTCTTAAAGAAAGATGCTGCATGACAGAGAGGACAAATTTGACCTCTTTGTACTGCTACAAAAGCATGAATGAGAGAGGAGGGGTAGGCCAAGATTCTCTAGATTTAGAGAAAGTTCATATGACTTTGCAAAATTTCTTTCTTTCACTTGGAAGACTTTCTGGAGGAAGAACAGAGACATCTTCTAAGTGCTGAACAAGAGGTCTAGGTACAAGGTTTTGTGTGGGATCAATGTACACTAAATATCATCTTACTGGAAGTCTCACCAAGGCTTTGATGAATAAGTTTATGCATGCTTTCTGTCTTATACCACGATGTTTAGTCCTGCTTAAGTACACTTGGCCCTTCAAAGAAACACCTGAAATAAAAGAGCATTTACAATGTGATGATACAGGTCAAAGTTGAGCACGTTTCAGATTGAAAGGAAAATTACCACAGCTCTCTTATTTAGTGCATAGGGTTGCTGCTGGTTTCAGGTCACTGCATCTTTATCACAGTCTTAAATTGAGCCCTTCAGCAAATTCACATGAAACAATTTTCTGTCTTTACATTCTCTGGTGACACTAGTGAATCTACAGTTTAAAAAGATTTAAAAAAAACCCAACAACAAACAGGACACTGTGTAGCCTGGTAGATTTTTCAATTATTCTGCATGTGGAATTTCCCAATGTGTCTTTCACATACCTGTGTTCCTAATAGAAATTTGGCAGACCTTCAGAGCCTTAGGTAGTTTGTTCTGGCTTTAAGAGAGTAAGCAGGAAGCAGCCCCATGGAATTAGGCACTACGTTGCATTTTGGCTGAACTCAGCTGTCAGTATGAGGAAGGAGAACCTTGTCATATCGTAGTACAGATGGTTGTTCTGGAACATGTCATGGGCCCTCAGGGAGTAACCTCAGTACAGTTTCCACTGTAAGAACAGGTGAAACAGACTGCAAGACCTCAAATGGAACATAGACAACAGACATATACAACAAAACTGTAACGGAAATTCCTATATTTACTATTCAATATATTACTCATTATTTTTTGAGAATGATGGCTCTGAGAACTTACGTGGTTGGCATAAAGTGCCAAGGATCAGGAAAGCCAAGTGAAGCATGTGTAGCTTCTTTATGTACTGATATAGATGATTAGTAAGTAGTTCCTGAAGGAGAGATGATATTGTTTGTTAACTTGTATCCTAACAGCACATAGGATGCAAAAAATACAGTGTAATATTTTGGGCTATTGGTTGGGCTCAGTCCTTCTCTTCCACATTCATCTTTTCTCCCATCCCCTCCTCCTCCAAAAGAAAAAGGCAACCAAACTTACTCTTTTGTTGCAAATGCTTTATAAATGTCTCGTATTTGCTTCCAGTACACGTAAAAATAAAAGATTATGCAGTGTGGCTATTGTTTGCAACATCATGAATTTTTGAATGGTTCACCCCAGTGTGCAGGAAAACAAGTGATGGTGATTGTAGAAGAATGTAGAGACACTGTCAGAACCTACAAATGCAAGGTCAAGCCAGGAAGTCAGGCGGCAGATGAGGTTTAGAATCAAGAGGGTCCATGGCCATGCATAGCTACGACAGAGCTGGATACAGGTTCAACAGGGTCCAGGCAGGGATGCAAGGCCCAAATCTCAGAGGCCCAGAGGTCAGGTGCGGCTCTTGGCCCATGGACAAGACTGTTGGTGTAAGTCCCTGGTGAACCTCAGCAGGGTAGTGAAGGCCTATTAGCACACTCAGTCTTTTGGCAGGACCCCATGGATCAACACATGGCCAATTGTGTTTAACATCATTATTGACCTGGATGAGATCAGTAGGTAAAGAGAGGTGATCCTTCTACTCAGAGGGTGATCAGAATGGTGATCCCACTCCTGGAGTGCTGGGCTTATTACAAGAGGCATGGATGTACTGGAGAAAGAGCTGTGAAGACAGTAAGTAATTGGAGCCGTGCCAAATGGCGTGGGTGCTAAGAGAGCTGGGACTGCTCACCCTGGAGATGTTGGGGAGCAGCAAGGGCCGGTTTCCTCCTGTGAGCTGCAAAGTTCTGGAGAATAACACGGACAGTGGGGCATGGGTGTTGTCAGCCGAGGCCCAGGTCCACAGTACCCCATCAGGGTGAGCAGGGCAGATCTAGGGATCATGTCCAGGTTCAAACAGGAGTCCAGATTATCAGTCAGGTTCAAGGTGGTGAGTCAGGTCTGAGGTGCAGCCAGAAAGCTAATCCACAGGTGTATCAACAGGATCTGTGGCTGAACACAGAAACAACTGTGGTGAGCTCAAGACTCGCATTTACTGCATCTCACATAGCTCAAGCAGGACCTGAAGCCTCCTGGGGTGCCAGGTTCATGAGCAGGGTGTCTGGGGAGGCCTCAGACCTATGATTCAGTGAAATGAGAAGATGTAAAGAAGAGTCAGACTCTTTTCAGTGATCTTCAGTGACAGGACAAGAACAAAATTTTTTGTCAAGTTGGTCAAACACTGCCTATAGAGGAGGATATTCCATCCTTGGAGAAATTCAGGACTGCACAGGACATGCCCCTGAGGAGCCTGCTTTGGTTGTGTCTGCACTGAGCACAGGGACTAGACTTAATCTTCCAGCTGCAGTTAACTGCTCTGTGATTTTTCTCAACCCTATGATGTAGACTTGTTAATAACAAGCAGAATCTAATGTCCCATTTTGCAGCTGAGCATACAGGGATTAGAAAATGTCATATCTGGAAAGGGGAAAAGGAAACGCTTTCCAGGTTAATTCTGTTAAACAGGAGAATCAGTGTTTGTCCAGGCTTTCTTCTCAGGCAAAACAGTGAGTTAACAGGAAGTTAGAGGCAGCTACATGCTATCAAGCAGAGTATTTTTCACTGATAGGCACAGTAGTTTGAGCATCTACTTGTGTTCTGTGCTATATAGCTTTACATGTGTATGTCTGTGTGCAAAGTACTAAACCTTCCATCGGACAGATACCTCACATGCAGTGAGAGGAGTGATGTATGAACAACAAAGTCTAACAAAGAATCTATTATACACAGGACAGTGGTGAAAAATACTGCACAACAAATGGCTTCTGTGGTAGGCTGGATAGGAGTAGAGACTGTGTGATTGTTCAAGGCCGCCAGCTGATCCTATATCAACTACCAGTGTGCTAGTTATGTTTACCTCTGAACTGCAAGTATATGACACATTGAGAGCAGCTTTAGACTCCTTCATCTTTTAGACCCTCTCATTTGCACACATTTATAGCCATATTCTATAGTGTATGTCACTTGATAGGAAGAAGACTCAGCTACAGGCTGTGCTGGATTCTGGGATCAGCCCAGTGGCTCTTCTAAATCACATGGAATCAATACTAGCTGGGAACAGGAACACCAGGCTTTTGATGTTTTAGTGTTGGTTTTTTTGTTGGTTTTTTTCCCATTTACTGCAGTGTTCATAACATCAAGAAATGGAATCCCCCAGCATTTAAGCATATTTAGATTTTGGTAACTCTCCATAGCTATCAGTTCCAAGGACTGCATTTCTTATTTTGAATTAAAGAGCGGTGTATTAACCTTTTAGATGTGCAGGTGTGCTTTTCTGAAGTGTTTGTTCCTACTGAGGTATTTTGACATACTTGATTTCTCCTCCTCCCCCCTCTCCCCACTGCCAGTGTTAACAATCACGTATATTGTGATGTGTAGAATGAGACCTACATGTGTCAAGTCTGTTTTGCTTTGTCTCACCCTAGTTACATGGTTGTGTTGAGTTTGGCTATCTTAGAAATAAATCTAGATCAGGATAACAATGAAGCCCTTCGATTACATCACAGATGAGCACTTCCACTTAGAAGGTATTTGCTTAGAAGTGTTGTGTGTAATGAGAGGCTTCTACATCCCTGTGAAGCATGATTGATGGTGGTATCCAACTGGCCTGATGACCAAGAGTGTTTTATATTACAGGCTTGGCTGTATTATTTTAAATTTACAGATGTTCAATCTTTGATTAAATGAATATAATTAAAAGCACCAGTAACAGCACCCCAGGAAGAGTTTTGAATCGGAACATTGCTTTGCAGGTACACATAGATACACTCAAAGGATCATTTTCCATGTGGTGTCCTTCTGGGAGTATTGTTGCCAAGTTCCAAAATTTTGGTTGTGTTTCATGTGTTCAAAAATTATGAGGACAGAATTGTGTTGTATGTTCAACTTGTTAGGTCTTCTGAATACCATGATGTAACACCCCAGTTTTGAAGCCACAAGCTTAACTGGGAATACTACTTATATTTGAGGCTTCAAAAGATTTTGTTTGACCAAACTTTTGCAAAGCCTTTACTTCGTTATTACCTTGAATTTGTGTACTGAGAAAATAGTTCTTTTTTTCAAGAGATTTCTTTTTAATTTAGTGAGAAAATAAAATATTTTGGCAAAAGGTTTCAGGGGTAACATACAACCAAGTAGGAAGCATTCCACAGTAACATCCAACACAAAGCAATCCGGCACAAAGCTTAGTAGAATTCAGCCCATCAGTTTTAAGTTACTCAAAAGAGATTAAGCAAGAGAAAAGAGATTGAAGACTAAACAAAGAAGGAAGAAGAGATTAGAATAAGAAAATTAGATATTTGCCACTGAAGAATCCTGTGGAAGTTCATGGCTTCACCCAGTGGTCATAGGTCCCAAGAAGACCAAGACGGAGCCCCTGTGCTGCTGTATCTAAGTGATCTGGCCACTGTGGCCACCCCTCCCAGGTGGGGCATTTGAGTCACTGACCGCTCAGTGCCCTCCAGGCCAGAGCGAGGGGTGGTGCAGCCATTCAAAGGCTCCAGGGAGCATGATGTGTGCGGGCTACTAGGCAGCTCTTTTTGACTGACAGACTTCTTTACATGGCATTTGAGAACCATGTGCCTTCTGAGCACCTGAGGCTGCAGTGATGTGCCTTCTGCAGCAGCAGGCCTGGCCATGTGGCTGCAGGCTTGCCCTTCCCCCAACACACATGCTCTAGCTGGTTTGCTCTGACCCAAATTATTCAGTGGGATTCAAATCCAGGATCTCACACATGGGTCATAAAATACCTCAACTAAATTTGTTCAAACTGATGTCTGCTTTTCAGAAAAGGGTGCTGATCTGTGTTAAAAAATGGCAGCTGAGAATAGTCTACCACAAGTCTTCCTAAACTGTTACAGGAAGAGGTAAAAATTTATACTTCTCATCTGAATTTGCTGAAAGCTAATTACCAGTCAGGAAACATACTTTTTTATTACCACGCTAAATTCAAGAGTCCACCATCTATGCTTTGGTACTCTTTTTTTTTTTTTTTTTTAAATCTTCATGCTTAGGGTTGATATAATTTAGCCATCTAAAAATTAATATTTAACCTAGGTAGGGAATTTGACTTCCCTCAAAGGAGAGAGATGGACACTATTTCGAAGTAAATCATTCCACTTGTTTGAGGATGTTTGACTCTGTGAAGAGGCATCTCCCTTTCTAGTTACTGCACAGTGGTCCTCAGTTTTGACATCTACATACTACATTACACACAGAATTAACAAGGTTGGAAAAGACTGCAAAGATCATTAAGTCCAACCATTTACCTGACTTCACAACCTATCCAACACCAATCTAACATCTAAACCATGTTACTGAGTTCATCATCCAACCTATCCTTAAATACATCCAGGGACAGTGACTCTACCACCTCCCTGGGAAGCCCATTCCAGTGGGAAAAAACTCTCTCTGTAAAAAAGTTTCTCCTGATATCCAACCTAAACCTCCCCTGACGCAGCCTAAGACTGTGTCCTCTCGTCCTGTCACTGGGAGCCTGAGAGAAGAGACCGACCCC